>OU612047.1:77810415-78350415 GCA_914767935.1 Coremacera marginata
TGTAGTGGTAAAAAAATAGAAAAATGAAACAGCAGCAGCAAAAGCAACAACAAAAACTTAAAATATTTGGAAATTTTAATGTCAAGAAAGTGTTTTGCATTAAAGTCTATTTTTATTGAAACTGTACTAAAACTATAATTAAAAGAATTAATATTTGGTACGATCCCTTCTGGAGTTAATTACAGCTGGTAACCTATTTCTAATAGAATATCCATATGAATTTTATTCCATTCTTCTTTAATAGCAGTTTTTAGCTCTGCACGTGTTTTTTTGGCTGCACTTTGGCAACTTTTTTGTTTAAATACGTTCAATAATTTTCTATGGGGTTAAGATCCGGCCTCTGGGCTGATGTATCTAGCACTTTTTCACAATTGAAAAGGAGTCACATCTTCACTGTGTGCTGCTTGCTTATGTTTCGGATAATTGTCCTGATAGAATTTAAATTTTTTATTAAATCCAATTTTTTAGCGCTGTTAGTTAAATTTATTTCAAAAACCTTCAAATATTGTTTCGCTGTCGTTGTGCCTTCAATGAACACAATATCGCCAAACCTTTTGCTTGATATATACCCCCATTCCATAACAAATAGTTGGCTGAATTTTACTGTAGGAATAGCATTTCGTTTTGCCAATGCTTTTAATGGCCGACGCTATACTTTATTGGGCCTGTTTTTATGAAATAACAACATTTTTGACTCGTCACAGAATATAACATTATCCCAATAGGATTCTAGCATATCAATGTAAATCATCGCGAACGATAATATGCTGTGTCGTAAGCTTTGGTTTCTTACGTGCTGCTCGTGAAGGATATGCATTTCTTTCTGGGTATTGTCTTTGTTACTCATGCGAAATAACATCACCGAACTCTTCCTTAAACATAATAGCAAGAAGAGCTCTTGTCAATATTTTGGGGTTGTCATTCACTTTTCTTGTAAAGAACCGTTCCCTTCTTTCTGAAAAAATTCGTGGTCGACCGATTGATGGATGGTGATGCAGTCTTTTATCATTTTCAGCACGATTTCTAATGTTATAAACTATTTGTCTTGTACCAGAAAATATTTCGAATAACTCTTTAATAGTTTTCCCAATACAATAATTATAAAAAATGAACGGAATTTTATCAAAAGATGACCGGGCATTTTTATTTCCGTTTGTATTTTGTTTTATTCGTATTAATATCCACTGTATAGCACGATATCTAAAGCCATACAAAAGACAAAACAAATACTAATTTGCTCAATTTGCTTTAAAAATGCTTTAAAAAATCTCTGAAAAAAATGAAACCAATAACGGTAAATCCTTTAAACAGCTTTAATACAGAAAGAGAGCGAAATGTAAAAACACTTTCTTGACAGTAAAATTTCGAAGTGATCTAAGTTTTTGTTGTTGCTTTTGCTGCTGCTGATTTTTTTCTCTTTTTTTACAACTACATCTTTGTCATTGAACAAATAATACTAAATCAATAAACAAAAATAATTAGAACAAAAATTATGATAGTTTTTTATAAGACAAAAGTCAAAATTACAATTATTTCACTATGTAAAAACACTTCTTGACAAACTGTAAATATAAGATAGCATGCAGAAACTCCCCACACCGACTGCTAATGTCAGAACCAGTGATCTGCAACGGATAGCTTTTTTGCGACTCTGAGTATATCCGAAAAAAATAAGTACAAAAACCGACTCAACCCTCAAGTACAAAGCCGACGCAACACGGCTCATACTCTCTTCTATGAAGCTGCAATGCGGTGGCTGAAATAAATTTGAGTATCCTAAATCATGAGTCGGATCAGGAGAGATCGGGTTTTTTCGGTTCATAAATACTTATAGTTGTTGTCGTCTTGCTTACCGAAAGTCTTATAATCGACACAAGCAGCCGAATCACTCGGCTCACTACCACAGATATGAAGCAGAGCGCAATAGTGAAAACTGAGCTGAGCTGAACTGAGTTTTTTGTAATTTTTTTGTGCATTTTTTTTTTTGCTGAGCAATAAATAGCAACAGAAACACACGTGTTCTTCTTGTGTTGCTTTTTGTTTTATTTTTTTATAGACACAGACTATTACGATTAACTTTATGCCTGTCTCCTCGCTAACGCTTCTGCCGCCACCTCCACCGATATACGTCGCCGATACTAACAACACAGACCATACTACCTCTTCCGCATCATCTGTATTCTTCAAAACCCAGCAAACAGCTCCTGCAGTCAACGAAACACAGCCGGGAGCTGACTACGTTGCTTCTGAGCATCAAATTGAATATTCATCGTCAACATCAGGTCCTCCTAATACGTTCACTATTCCAGGCGAACCTCTGGTCGATCTGGTCGTCGTACTTCGCAAATGCAGATTCGCCTCGAGGCTTGCTGCCGCTACGGCAGTAGAAAACATACAAGCATTCATTCAAAGCAAGCTACAAGCACCTGCATCGAAACCCACTTGCATGAAGCTTAATTCTAAGGTTCAAAGGGACATTGAATCATTTAAGGTCTATGTCTCCGATCTGGATTATTCTCAGATGTTTTCCAACGAATTCTGGCCAAAGGGGCTGTCGTCCACGCGTTCCACGACCTAAAATTACTTCAAACGATGCTACAAGCGCAACCTCTGCGTCAACTAGTCTTTCAAAAAACTCTTAAGATGCACCAGTTACCTGCAGGAACCTGACTTACACCAGCCACAAGATCAACAACAGCAACTAAATCAACAACAGCAACGAAATCAACAACATCAACAGCATCAGCCACCAATAAAACAATACCAACTACATCAACAACCTATGCAGCCTAAGCCTCAGCCTCAAAAACAACAACAACCGCAACATCATCAACTCTACGCCACATCGTCATCAGCATTCTTATCATCTTCATCGTCGTCATCTTCACCCTCATTCTCATCAAAATCTTCTTCGTCAATATCATCATCTTCATCAAACTAATCGTCAACAGTATCATCATCATTATTACAGCAACAAAATTAGCCACCAAAGCAACTACTCCAACCACATCAACAATCTCTACAGCATCAGCCTCAAAAACAACAAAAACCGCAACATCAACAACACTACGTCACATCATCATCAGCATTATTATCACCTTCTTCGTCATCGTCATCCTCATTATCATAATAAATACTATCATCCTCATCAAATTCGTTGCCATCTATATCTTCATCATCAGTATCATCCTCAGCACTTTCATCATCGTCGGTCTTAGTCTCACCGTCAGCTTCAACAATATCGTCTTCATCATCTTCTCTATTCACCGCTGCCTCACACAAAATCACGGAGAATATCAGTCAGTCATCTGTTAAGCTTTCCAAAAACTGTTCCCTGTATTTTCATAACGCAGGTGGCTTGCGCAAAAAACATGCCAACTTTTTAATGAATCGTGTTCTAATGACTTCGACATCATCGCTATTGTCGAAACTTGGATGACTCCACACTTCTTCTCGAATGAACTATTCGACAATCACTATGTGGTGTACCGTAAAGATAGGGTGCTGGGACCAAATGTTTCGAGAGGAGGCGGTATTCTAATTGCATTGTCGTCATCTGTACCCAACAGGGAATTGCAGCTTCAGCGGAATGCTGAAAATGTTGAGCAAATGTGTGTAGCAGTATCACTTAGCGTCAATTCGGCCTACAGCGTAAGTGAAATTGTCCTAATTTTAAGCTATAGTCCACCCGTAAGTGACCTAAGTTTATTTAACGACCATATTTTCAATATAAATCACGTTTTAAGGTCCTTAAGCCCGAATCAAACACCATGTGTGCTTGGAGATTTTAATGTGGGGAATATTGAATGGGGAACAGGGGGCGAACCTTCACATGGCAACGTGTCTGACCGCCTCAACCTGGCGAGGCCAGCATTATCCATGTCGAAATCGTCTCAAGTCGACTCAAACCTCCACGTGGTGTTCCCTTGGCAACGGCAAACTGGCATCCGTCAGTTTGACGGCTAATTTGAGCGGCGGGTCGCTCCATAGACCTTAAACATGGAATGTGCGCAGGGTTTGGGTCCCACCACATTACTACTGCCAATGAAAACTAAACCAGCCTCGGATAAGAACCCCAATTACGTCGACGACCACCGCAAACGAAAAACGGACAATGATTTACGGATATGCACCTAGAATGTCCGAACCCTTTGTAGGGAAGGTGCCATTATCCAACTGGCGGAAGCCCTCAAAACAAAAGCTGACATCACCGCCATCCAGGAAATGCGATGGAAAGGGCAAGGCTGCTCTATACAAGCACACTGTGTTATCTACTACAGCTGCCATGCGGAGAGGCGCGAATTTGGATGTGGATTCGTTGTTAGCCGGAAACTACGCCACCTTGTTTCCCGGTTCACACCTGTGAACGAAAGATTGGCCACGATCCGCATCAAGGCAAACTTTTTTTCCATCAACCTTATTTGCGCGCACGCCCCGACGAAGGAAAAGGACGAAAGACGCTTTCTACGCTAGTCTTGAGGACGTATACGACCACCTTCCGGTCCATGGCGTGAAAATAGTCCTCGGCGATTTTAATGCGAAAGTCGGAAGGGAAGGCACCTTTGGCCCCACTGTCGGTAAGTTAAGTCTTCATGAGACCTCCACGAACAACGGTCTAAGACTGATCGAATTCACCGCGGCACGAAACATGGTAGTTAGTAGCACCAGATTTAAGCACCTCGACATCCACAAGGCCACCTGGCTGTCCCTGGATCAAAAAACGCGAAACCAAATTGATCATGTTGTAATCGACGGAAGGCATGCCTCTAGTGTTCTAGATGTGCGTACATTTCGGGGGGTCAACATTGACTCCGACCATTATCTTGTTGCAGCCAAGATTCGCATGCGATTATGCAATGCGAAGAACATACGCTCAGTAATGCAATGAAAGCTAGATGTCGCTAAGCTGCAATTACAACGGACTGCCGAAGCCTACTCCGCTCAACTCTCGGTTAAGCTCAACCAACCAACCTCTGGACCCGACAACGCCGGCGGACTTTGGGCGCATATATCCCACTCCATGCGCGCTGCCGCTGAAGAAGTCATTGGTTTCCGGCGCCCGCAACCTCGGAACTAATGGTATGATCAGGAGTGTCGCATCGCGACTGCAGTAAAAAACGCCGCATATAGAAAAACGCTGCAGTCAGCTGCAAAGCGAGCCGTGGAGAAAACTACCGCTAAAAGATGAAGGAAGAGAGGCGCCTTTTCAGACGCATGAAAAGAGAGCAGGAGAAGCGTGAGCGTGAGGAACTAGAGGTATACCAGGGCAAGAAGGAGGCACGAAAATTGATAAGGCGCATGCATCAGCTCATCAACAAAATATGGCTAGAAGAAAGGATGCCCGACGATTGGAACCTCAGCGTAATGTGCCCTATACTTAAGAAAGGAGACCCAATAATCTGCGCAAGTTATAGAGGTATCAGTCTTATTTCCATCGCATACAAGGTTCTCTCAAGCGTACTGTGTGAAAGATTAAAGCCAATTACAAAAACACTGATTGGACCTTATCAGTGTGGCTTTCGACTTGGTAAGTCCACCATAGACCAGATTTTCACGCTACGACAAATCCTGGAGAAAACCCACGAAAATCAAATTGACACACACCATCTCTTTGTCGATTTTAAAGCTGCGTTTGATAGCCCGAGAAGGGATTACCTATTCGCAACAATGTCCGAATTCGGTATACCTGCAAAGTTGAATAGACTTTGCAGAATGACGTTGAGCAACACACGCAGCTCCGTCAAGGTAGGAAATAACCTCTCCGAAACCTTCAATACCGAAAAAGGTTTCAGGCAAGGCGATCCACTGTCTTGCGATCTCTTCAAACATCATCATGGAGGGGATCGTACGAAATGCCGGTGTGCATCGTAATGGCACCATTTTCTATAAAGGTATCCAGCTCCTTGCGTACGCTGATGATATTGATATTGTTGGCAGAACCAAGAGAGATGTTACCGCTGCTTTCACTGCTATCGAAAATTAATCAGCCAAAGTGGGTTTGACGATAAATTAGGGTAAAACAAAGTATATGCTGTCTACAAACAAGGGAGCGCGGCGTTTAGACTCCCACGTTTCATCCGTCAGCTATAACTTTGAAGTAGTCAAGGAGTTTGTATACCTTGGCACCGCCATAAATACTAACAACGAAAACAGCCTGGAGATAAAGCGAAGAACAATAATTGCTAATAGGTGATACTACGGGCTCAGTAAGCAACTAAGTTCCAGAGCCCTCTCTCGATCGACAAAACTAACACTCTACAAGACGCTCGTTCTACCTGTGCTGCTTTATGGCGCTGAGGCATGGGTAGTTTCGCAAACTGACGCAGCCGCTCTGGGGGTGTTCGAGAGAAAAGTTCTTCGCAAAATCTTCGGTCCTGTTCGAGTCGGCGATGACTATCGCATCCGAATGAACCACGAGCTGTATGAGCTCTACGAAGACATTGACGTAGTTCGGCGTATAACTGTGCAGCGACTACGCTGGCTGGGTCATGTCCATCGTATGGACGACGAAGCTCCAGCGAAAAAGGTGCTCGAGGCGAGGACCGCTGATCAACGACGAAGAGGGAGACCATGCCTCCGATGGATGGACCATGCTGAGGAAGCCCTAACCGCACTTGGTGTATCCGATTGGAGAAGGCGCGCGCAAAGCAGAACAGAGAAAAGCCCGTTTAGCATCTGGTCCTGGATGGTTTACTGAAGAACTGAGAAAGTTAAGAAACTTAAACTCCATGCATTATAAAAAATTTCAAAAAACTCATACCATTACAGATTTTTGTTTTCTTACCTCTATTAAGTACAAGTATCGTCAATAATGCAAGCAATCTTACGATATTTATTTAATAAAATAAAAAATCTGGGGATATTTGTCTCCCAATAATTGATACTAACACGGTTTTATCATACTTAAAAGCTCTTAAACGTCATATAAAAGTGGTCTCGACAATATACCGTCATGTATATTAAAATATTGCTGTGAAGAATTAGTAACTCCAATCAATTTGCTTTTTTCTTCTTCATTAAAATCTTGCTATTTTCCAGTTGTCTGGAAGTCGTCCTTTTATTATTCCGTTGCACAAGTCTGGTAACAGGTCTTTAATCGATAACTATCGTGGAATTGCAATATGAAGCGCTTTGCTGAAGCTTTTCGAGGCAATCATTACTTTACAATTATCACATAGTGTTAAATCTTTATTGTCTCCACTCCAACATGGATTCGTTTCTGGAAAATCTACGGTTGTAAACCTACTTGAATTTACTTCCAAAATCATTTACTTCCAATCATTTGGAAAAGGTTTACAGACTGATGTTATATACACAGATTTTAGTAAAGCTTTTGATGTTGTTAATCATAAACTCTTAGTCTTAAAGCTATTTGTTGCTGGATTTCCCACAACACTTGTAAGATAGATTGACTAAACTATGGATACTAAACTTCGCTTTCATTATCATATTAATAAAATTATAAATCAAGCAAATAGTACTTCAGGTTTTATTAAACGATGGGCAAAAGAGTTTAATGATCCCTATATAACAAAAACCTTATTCACCTCTCTAGTGCGACCTATTTTAGAATATGCTTCAATTGTTTGGTGCCCTTGATATAGTTGTTACATTGACGACATAGAATCAGTTCAGAAAAAGTTTCTTTTGTTCTCCTTAAGCCATCTTTACTGTAATTTTAATTATTACCTACCACCTTATTAATATCGTTTGCAACTTCTTTAATTTTTACTTTAAGTTTGACTTTAATTTTATTTCAGATGCAATTTCTTTAAATGAATTAATATTTTAGATTATCTACAGTACCGCCACTAATCTGGATCATGCTTTCCAAGGATACTTAATATTTTCCTGTGATGTTTGGTAACAACTTATAGAATCTAGCTGTGTAGTTTCATATGACTATCCAGTGCGAACCACGTCCGTCTCGCCTGGCATATGCCGGTTTGACGCCGTACGACTAGCTTTGCATGTGTGAGCTGTGCTCTAATCCATATTTATATAGATATAAACGCTAGAGATATATTTTGATTATCCAGAGCAAGACCTCGTCTGTCTTGCCTAGCACATGTATGAACTCGACCTCGTCCGTCTAGCCAGGCATATTGGAGCACCGCTCTAATCAATCATTCTATTTACTACTAAGAAGCTAATCGGATTGCAACTGTATATACATGAAAGCCTGACAATTTTACATTTTTATAAAAATTTAATTGTACATATAAAAATTTAATTAATTTTGTCAAATATTAGGTCTGTTCGCGTACTCAAAAGATTTAAGCAATTTGTACAAATTTTAAAAATTGTTACAAGAAATCCGTTCGAGTACTCAAAAAACTTGCAAGTGAGAGAGAAAATGAGTGAGTAAGATTTTACTCTTCGTTCCAGTTTTGAAAAGTTTTTGCAGGCTGATTTTCTACTTGCAAGAAATTGTAAAAAAAAACAAATGTCAAAAACAGATGTTTTTATTGTACAAAATAAATCAAAAATGAGTGAACCAACGCGAAAATTGGTAAGTTAATAAAATTTTCATTATTTGAGCTAATTATTTTTAAATTCAAGCAGACCGCCAGCAAAAACATCTGTTTGGAAACAGCTTCATCAGGATCAACTTTTCAAATATGTCCAGGGACCACTGAAGGTATGCGATTTTAAATTACATAGCTTTTCTAAAGCAGAAGTGGTCTTTGTCCTAGACGCTGTGGTTTTTGCACTGACAGTATTCAAAGGGATGTTACTAAGACTAACGTGGGATGCATGTTACCCTTAAACATGCAAGACAATAGATTGCCCCATTTATACAAGTTTTTTGACAACTCCAACGTTCGCAGCCAGCGAGTTTGGACTGCGGTTTTTTTTTACAACAGGACAAGAGTATAAACTAAAGTTATTGAATGAAATTCTATTTACAAGTTTATATAAAACCAAGCACTATAAAATACAAAGGACTACATAAATATTATATTTCAGCTTCTTGTAGCAAGTGATTCTGAAAGTGACACGGATGAGGATATTAGCGATCTAATATTACATGAAAACGATAAGTCAGAAGAAATTCTTCTTGAAGAAATGATTGCATTTGCTGGAAAAACGTATGAAATTGCGTAAAATTTTACCTAGAAAAAACGATTTCAGCCTACACCGAAAAATAATTTAGGAGTCACTTCCGCATCACAAAGAGCCTTTTTGATAATTTATGTCAGCGATTCAAACAATAAACGGCTCACAGAAAAAAACTTATTTATCTGTTTTTTTGTGGTTTACTTGCAGCTTCAGAGGTTTGGCTGATCGATTCGATCTATCGCTTTCTGCCATATGTAACATAATAAACAAGGTTTCAATGTTCATAAGCTCTAAAAGTCTACACGTTATTAAGTGGCCAACGGAACTCCAAAAGGAGAAGTCCAGCCAGTTTTTTAAGAACAAATGTGGATTCTCAAAAGCAATAGGTAATTCTCCATGTCTAGTATATTAATATTGCACGGTGCATGAATAGGAAATATGCAATCGGGCCAGTCTTGTGGCATTTGTACGGATTGCGCATTTCCTATTCTTGTACCGTACAACGGAATATACTAGATATAGAGAATACCCCTTAGGTATATTTTTTGAAGCGAAGCTTTTTACTCCTCGTTCTGTGATTTGCTTAGAGTGAATCTGGAAAATCGAGATCTGAAAAATTTTCGACAGATTTTTTCTTGGAATTTTGATGGTTTCTTTGTTGCTAGCGCTTATTACAACAAGAAAATTTAATACTTTAATATTAAATACTAAAAATATTTTTAGCCCTCCCGTGGGGATCGAACCCGTGCCCTCTTAAATGATAGTCCAGCACACTATTCACCAGGCCACAAAGACTTGTAAGAATTAGTTGTTAATTTAATATTAGTTACAACAGAAGCTATGCTGCAGTAGATCGTCACCATCTATCAATAGATATTAGATTGTGTATTTGCTATGCTACAAAAATTTGCTTTTATTTGCCACAAGGTGTCTCCAACATCGGTTTGTTTGTATTGTGAATGCGTTTGTGGTATTGTTGGTACGAAGAAAATAAGCAATGCCCACAAGTGCGTTGTTAAGTGTCAAAAAAAAAATAGATAATATCAATAAATATGGAATTAACAAACGCATACATGAAATCGGGAAGGTATCTACAATTTTTGTTAAATTTTGTTTCGTGTGCGTTCTTTAATATATATTTTTGAAGCGAAGTTTTTTACTCCTCGTTCTGTTTGCTTGGAGTGAATGGAGTGTCGAAAATTTTTCGACAGATTTTTTCGCTACGCAGTACGCTGTTGAAGGAAAAAATTTGTTCAGTGCAGCCAAGTTCACAACCATGTGTGGAGAGTTAAAATGGAGAGTCGCTGGCATTATATGTCCGTATATGTAATTGGCGTGGAAATTTCACATTCAACAATAAAAAATAAGCAGTAAATATGTTTTCTGTATATATGCAATTTATTTCATGTTATTTTAAATTTTTGAATTCAAAAGTTAATTTATTTAAAAGAAAAATTATTAAGCTATCAAATCTATGTAACTGCGAAAAAGCTTTGCTTCTCTCGTGTGTCCAACGACGCACCTGTGTTTTTTTCTTTTCACTAGGCTGTATTAACGGCACCCATGTCGTAATCGATCCTCCAAGAAAATTAAAAGACGACTATATCGATCGAAAGGGTAACACCACTCTGTGCCTGCAAGCTATATGTCCGGGGATATCTGAGGATATCCGGAGTCTTGCCACGACAGCTGGGTTCTGAAAAATTCGAAAATACATAACAAGCTAGCATCATATTTCCCGACTTGAGGATGCAACTCTTTTATTAAGGAAATTAATAATTTTGTTGGCCCATCTAACTAAGCTAGTTTCCCATCACAAGTTTGCTCAATGCTGTCATCCAGAAACTCTGGACTGCCTTGTATGTTTTCTGAGAAAACTACTTCGTCAAAAACAGTGTCCTGTGACTGCGCTAACCCGTCTACAATTTTATTTCTGTATTTCATATTTGTAAACGCAAATTAAGTATTTTATAAAATGCTTTATTTATCTTTAATTCTTACCAAATTGAATTTTTTTTAAAGGTTTTAGGGGAGCAATGAACATATGTGGAATTTTCCATTTTAGTTTTTTCATGCGCAACTTTTTTTCGCCGAAAGTCGAGATTTTTTTTGGTTTATTTTCAACTATTCTGACAGCTTGACGTGTATTACAAATTTTGAAAAATTTTCTGTTCGAGTACTTTTTCAGATTTTTCATAGTTTTGCGAGAGAATTTTTTCTTACTCTCAAAAAATTTTTACTGGCAAGTTTTTACTGAAAAAGTACGCGAACAGACCTATTAATTGCTATAAAGCCATATGTGCTTAGCATTCAAATAAATAATAAATAAATAAAAAAATGCCAGCAAATGAAGAATTGAGTAGACAAAATCATAAAATTAATTAAATTGTGCAGAACCCATATATATTAATGAAAAATTAATAGCACGTTGTGCAATTTCGCATTTTTCACAAATTTCTTAGATTTTTAAAGCTTTTAATGCTCTAATAGCACGTACAGTATATTGCAATATCCTAAACAACTCGCTCTTACCATTAAAATAAAGATTCGATTTTTTTTATTGCGCAGTACATGAAACAAGAAAAGGTTTTCCTTCAAAGCTTATATAGTAATCATAATATTTATTAAAAAACCAAAAATAAAAAATAAACCAAAATTAACTGTGCAAAATCTTAGCAACTTTACCACTACTTTCAGATTTAAAATAAATTAAATATATCCACGAACTTATTATTTTAAAAGAGTATCATATTCACAGCATATGGCATTATCCTAGCCATATTTTAAAGTCTAAAAATAGTATCAATCAATTTAAAACTGTTAGTTATAATGTTATTTATCTACTTTTTAAACTTTGATGAGTATTATGGATCTTTGTTGTAGTGAAACTTCCACTAATGCGAATTATGTTTTCTCATAATAATGAACCATCTTAATTTCTAAAATGTTCTTATGTATGAAAATATATTTTGAATATGTAGTTTCGTGGTTGAAGCCAAGTCGAAATTATACGAGTAATTTTAACAACAGACCCTTTAAAAATGTGGATTAACCCTCCGATGAGTGAGAAGGTCCCTAGGGACCTTTTTGCCTTTTCAAACTGAAATTACTCCTACTTCGGCCACTACAACTACCCCAGTTACTCTGTATTCCAAGAGTATTTTGTTGCGCATCTTTTGGAAAAAAAAAATCAAGCCGATCGGATCATTACTTTAGGAGTTATTGAGGTTTTAGTGAGAATAGTACGCGGACGTGTGAATAGGTCCGTATGGACCTTGTACTGAATTTCACTAATAAATGCATGTTTTTGGGCATCATTATAATTTTTTTATTGTTTCAACACATAATTTACTTGTTCTGAACACAAAGACCTAAACTCAAAGACATTAGGGATGATGGTAAAAACAAAAAATTCTAAGAAAAATTCGAAGACATGAACTTTATTGCTTTCAAGGAAAGGCACAATATTCTAATTTTATACTACTAGCAATAAACCAGTTCTTAGAATTTTTTGTTCTTAGTATTTTGTTCTTAGTATTTTTTGTTCTTAGTATTTTTGTTCTTAGAATTTTTTCTTAGAATTTTTTGTTTTTATCATCATCCCTAATGTCTTTGAGTTTAGGTAGACGTACGAAAGAGTATAAAAGAAGTTGTAGTTTCGTAAACCAAATCAGTCAAAGTTTAGACAGCGAAGAGTAAAATCGTGTGTGATAGAAACAAAAATATAAATATGGCAGATGCAAGTAATTTGGACGTTGCTGAAATTGTTGTACGCCGTAGTACACGTTACCAGCAAATGACTGCGGATGAAAGGCGTGCAGCTGATAGTAGATTTGCTGATTTTATGGACGAAGACATGGATGAAGAAATTGATATTGCTGCAATTGATAATTATGAAGTTGAGGATGATGAAGATCGCACATACCAACCTGCTGAAGAGTCAGATGCCGAAACTGAAGGATACGTCGAGCTAAATGAAGATACTGATGACGACGATGATGAAGAGGAAGAAAATGATGGACAGGAAACGAATGAAAGTTACTATATTGGTAAAGATGGCACCCAATGGAGTAAAAAAGCACCACCAACATCACGCACTCGTAATCATAACGTGGTCGACTTCACAAGAAAGAAACCAGGACCAACAGGAAATATACACGACCCCTATACAATAATGCGTTCAATCATGACAGAGGAAATAATACACTTAGTGCTACGTGAAACAAATCGTAAAGGCAGGGAGGTTACAGCTGCATGGAATTTGGCGAATCCCACGAAGAAAAAGGAGTGGAAGCCAGTGGCAGTTAAAGAGTTTGACGCCTTTGTAGCTATTCTTTTGTATGCTGGACTCACAAGATCAAACCATGAACCAGCTATGGAATTATGGGGCGCGACGCGTTGCCCAATATACAAAGCTGCGTTGTCGTACGATCGCTTCATGTGTATAAAGCAATTTATTCGATTCGACAATGGAAATACTCGACAACAGCGACTCATCAACAGCAAAACTGCGGCTATTGACGATATTTGGCAAATGTTGCAACATAACTTGGCAGCAGCTTACACTCCTCATGAAGCACTAACAGTTGATGAGCAGTTGTTCCCTTACAGAGGCCGCACCCGCTTCACACAATATATTCCGTCAAAGCCAGCTAAGTATGGTTTGAAAGTATGGTGGTTATGCGACTCACAGAGTTATTATCCTGTGAAGGGAATGGTATATTCTGGAAAACTGCCAAACCAACAACGGGAGATAAACCAAGGGCAGAACGTAGTGCTGGATCTTGTGGAAAAATATTTAGATGCTGGCCGTACTATATACGCGGATAATTTCTTTACCACTCTTGACTTGGCGCGTATTTTGTTGAGGAGGAAGACCGCATATGTTGGTACAGTGCGCTACAACAAAACATTCATTCCACAGGAGTTCAAGAAGAACCCGAAGCTCACCATCAATAGTACATTATTTGGGTTCAACGAAGGGGATATAGCGTTATGCTCATACGTGCCGAAAAAAAATAAAGTGGTGAACGTGCTCTCCACAATGCACTACACCTGCCTCGTTGACGAGCAAACCGAGAAGCGGAAGCCCTATGCCATATTAGATTACAACGCCAACAAATGCGGCGTTGATACCATGGATCAAATGCTAGGCACTTACAGCTGCAAAAGAGCAACACAACGATGGCCGTTGGCCATGTTTTATAATATGCTGGACGTCGCTGCATTTGCTGCTTTTACGAATTACAACGAAATGAAGCCTATAAAAAGAAGTGACAGACGGCGGTCGTTCTTGTTACTGCTAACGAAACAATTGGCCACACCAAATATAGAAGAACGTGCCCTGAACAACCATATAACCTCATATCCAAGGATACGCAATGCGATGGAAGCATTCGATGTCAGGGTAAGAAAAACATCTTCAAATTCAAGAAAAGAATATATATTTATTTGTTTTTTATTTTTCTTTTCATTTCAGGTATTACCAAGACCGATGGAAGGCAATGCACCGTCGTTTGCGGCTAGGTCAAGTAGATCGTCATGTCGCCTTTGCCGTTCTGAGTACGGGCGGCAGCGGAAAACGCGGGCACACTGCTTCGGCTGCGGCAACGCTGTTTGCGGAGAACATAGCACACTTTTACATCGCTGCAACACTTGCGCAAAGGGCGGGGGACAAGAAGTACACGCTCAACAACAATAATTTTTAAACTTTTTTATAATTACTTACTTACTTAGGTGGCCGTGACAACCCGTGTCCGGATTTCGACCGACCTCATCAGCTCTCGCCAGGCGCCTCTGCTTTGCGCGCGCCTTCTCCAATCGGATACACCAAGTGCGGTTAGGGCTTCCTCAGCCTGGTCCATCCATCGGAGGCATGGTCTCCCTCGTCGTCGTTGACCAGCGACCCTCGCCTCGAGCACCTTTTTCGCTGGAGCTTCGTCGTCCATACGATGGACATGACCCAGCCAGCGTAGTCGCTGCACAGTTATACGCCGAACTACGTCAATGTCTCCGTAGAGCTCATACAGCTCGTGGTTCATTCGGATGCGAAAGTCATCGCCGACTCGAACAGGACCGAAGATTTTGCGAAGAACTTTTCTCTCGAACACCCCCAGAGCGGCTGCGTCAGTTTGCGAAACTACCCATGCCTCAGCGCCATAAAGCAGCACAGGTAGAACGAGCGTCTTGTAGAGTGTAAGTTTTGTCGATCGAGAGAGGGCTCTGGAACTTAGTTGCTTACTGAGCCCGTAGTAGCACCTATTAGCAATTATTGTTCTTCGCTTTATCTCCAGGCTGATTTCGTTGTTAGTATTAATGGCGGTGCCAAGGTATACAAACTCCTTGACTACTTCAAAGTTATAGCTGCCGGATGAAACGTGGGAGTCTAAACGCCGCGCTCCCTTGTTTGTAGACAGCATATACTTTGTTTTACCCTCATTTATCGTGAAACCCACTTTGGCTGATTCCTTTTCGATAGCGGTGAAAGCAGCGGTAACATCTCTCTTGGTTCTGCCAACAATATCAATATCATCAGCGTACGCAAGGAGCTGGACACCTTTATAGAAAATGGTGCCATTACGATGCACACCGGCCTTTCGTACGATCCCCTCCATGATGATGTTGAAGAGATCGCAAGACAGTGGATCGCCTTGCCTGAAACCTCTTTCGGTATTGAAGGTTTCGGAGAGGTCATTCCCTACCTTGACGGAGCTGCGTGTGTTGCTCAACGTCATTCTGCAAAGTCTAATCAACTTTGCAGGTATACCGAACTCAGACATTGTTGCGTATAGGCAATCCCTTCTCGGGCTATCGAACGCAGCTTTAAAGTCGACAAAGAGATGGTGTGTGTCAATTTGATTTTCGTGGGTTTTCTCCAGGATTTGTCGTAGCGTGAAAATCTGGTCTATGGTGGACTTACCAGGTCGAAAGCCACACTGTTAAGGTCCAATCAGTGTTTTTGTAATTGGCTTTAATCTTTCACACAGTACGCTTGAGAGAACCTTATATGCGATGGAAATAAGACTGATACCTCTATAACTGGCGCAGATTGTAGGGTCTCCTTTCTTAAGTATAGGGCACAGTACACTGAGGTTCCAATCGTCGGGCATGCTTTCTGCTAGCCATATTTTGCTGATGAGCTGATGCATGCGCCTTATCAATTCATCGCCACCGGTTTTAAACAATTCAGCTGACAGGCCGTCAGCACCCGCTGCTTTATTGTTTTTGAGTCGTTGGATAGCAACTCGAACCTCTTCATGGCTAGGTGGTGATACTTCCACTCAGTCATCGTCGATTGGTGGCACTGCACTGTGCTCTT
Source organism: Coremacera marginata (assembly GCA_914767935.1). Classification (NCBI taxonomy): domain Eukaryota; kingdom Metazoa; phylum Arthropoda; class Insecta; order Diptera; family Sciomyzidae; genus Coremacera; species Coremacera marginata. The sequence continues at coordinate 77,826,797 of OU612047.1, forward strand.
GATGGGCGGCATTGGTGGAATTGTCGCCAGTAAGTAAATTGGAGAAGTGCCGTCTCCACAATCTCAGCACACACTGCGTATCCGTATTCAGATCTCCATTTTCGTCTCTACAAGTGGATGCTCCGGGCTTGAAACCTTGGGTTAGACGCTTAACCTGTTGATAGAATTTTCGTCCATCCTTCTTGCCTCTAGTTCCTCACGCTCACGCTTTTCCTGCTCTCTTTTCTTGCGTCTGAAAAGGCGCCTCTCTTCCTTCATCTTTTCGCGGTAGTTTTCTCGCACGGCTCGCGTTGCAGCTGACTGCAGCGTTTTTCTGTATGCGGCGTTTTTTACTGCTGTCGCGATGCGACACTCCTGATCGTACCATTGGTTCCGAGGTTGGGGGCGCCGGAAACCAATGACTTCTTCAGCGGCAGCGCGCATGGAGTGGGATATATGCGCCCAAATTCCGCCGGCGTCGTCGAGTCCAGAGGTTGGTTGGTCGAGCTTAACCGAGAGTTGAGCGGAGTAGGCTTCGGCAGTCCGTTGTAATTGCAGCTTAGCGACATCTAGCTTTCGTTGCATTCCTGTGCGGATGTTCTTGGCATTGCATAATCGCATACGGATCTTGGCTACAACAAGATAATGGTCGGAGTCAATGTTGACCCCCCGAAATGTACGCACATCTAGAACACTAGAGGCATGCCTTCCGTCGATTACAACATGATCAATTTGGTTTCGCGTTTTTTGATCCGGGGACAGCCAGGTGGCCTTGTGGATGTCGAGGTGCTTAAATCTGGTGCTACTAACTACCATGTTTCGTACCGCGGCGAAGTCGATCAATCTTAGACCGTTGTTTGTGGAGGTCTCGTGAAGACTGAACTGACCGAAAGTAGAAAGCGTCCTTGACGGCTTCGTCCATTTCCGCCGTCGGGGCGTGCGCGCAAATAAGGCTTATGTAGAAAAATTTTGCCTTGATGCGGAATTATTTTTGTATGTAGAATTTAGTTATAAACAATAAAAACAAAAAAAAATTTAAAAAAAAAAAAATTTTATATGAAAAAAACATGATTTACAAAAAAGGTCCGTAGGGACCTTTTCACACGGCCGTGAAGTTCAGAACTGTCACTCATCGGAGGGTTAAGTATTCTACTGCTATATACGAGTACAAGTATTGAACACTCTTCAACAAGTCAATGACCAGCGTTGCCGGAGTAAATTTTTTTTTTTAGCCAGAACACAAAATAAAAATAGCCAAAACATAAAAAAATAGCCAAACTATTTAATCATGTATTTAAAAAAAAAAACTTCCATGCTGATTTTCTTAACTTTGCTTAAGTTTCTTAACTTCTTTAATTTTTCACTATTTGCGATTCATGATAAAAGCCATCATTGTTGCCTACTCTTTACTGACAAATTATTTGAGTTGCCACATGTCCAATTATTCTATATACGGCAGTGTTCAACATTGCAACTAATTCAGCAACAATTCGCTGCCCACACTGGTCTCACTACAATTATCAAAGAAAGTCGGCTTAGTGAGGTCAGTGTAGCCAGCTCTTTTAGCGCAGTGTTTCTGAAATAGTTGCAATTTTGAGCACAGCCTTATTGCGTTGTACTGCACGATTGACATTATTTGTGTTCACATGATGGAAAATTCACCATAGCGAAAAAATTGTAAATTATTTAAGTTAGGTTAGGTTTTTTAGGTTTAGGCTTTTTTGAGCCCTTTTTGATTTGATAGCTCTTTTGATTCATTATAGGCCCTTTTGAAAAATTCTACTGAAAAAATATCATGTAACTAGTTTTTCATCAATGTATAAACTTTAATTTTGAAATAAATGATTTTAAATCGATATCAGAAAAATAAGATAGATCTGTTGAATTTTTTGAAATTATAGATTTACAAAAACAAAAAACTCAAACAATTCTCCCTAATTATGTTTTTTTCTAAAAACTATATTTAAGCTATTATATAAGCCTATTCAGGTGCATTTTTGGTAAGCTACAGAAATAGTACACTTGTAAAAATCTATTAAAACTGAACAAAATTTTTAAAAAACTGACGTTCTTATATTTTGTACAAAGCCACCATGTAAGTATTATGCAGAATAACCACTACTTTGCACGAAAATTCTATCAACAGGTTAAGCGTCTAACCCAAGGTTTCAAGCCCGGAGCATCCACTTGTAGAAACGAAAATGGAGATCTGAATACGGATACGCAGTGTGTGCTGAGATTGTGGAGACGGCACTTCTCCAATTTACTTACTGGCGACGATTCCACCAATGCCGCCCATGGAGAGCGCAGTTCAGAGCTACCAATCAACAATGACGGAGTGGAAGTATCACCACCTAGCCATGAAGAGGTTCGAGTTGCTATCCAACGACTCAAAAACAACAAAGCAGCGGGTGCTGACGGCCTGTCAGCTGAATTGTTTAAAACCGGCGGCGATGAATTGATAAGGCGCATGCATCAGCTCATCAGCAAAATATGGCTAGCAGGAAGCATGCCCGACGATTGGAACCTCAGTGTACTGTGCCCTATACTTAAGAAAGGAGACCCTACAATCTGCGCTAGTTATAGAGGTATCAGTCTTATATCCATCGCATATAAGATTCTCTCAAGCGTACTGTGTGAAAGATTAAAGCCGATTATAAAAACACTGATTGGACCTTATCAGTGTGGCTTTCGACCTGGTAAGTCCACCATAGACCAGATTTTCACGCTACGACAAATCCTGGAGAAAACCCACGAAAATCAAATTGACACACACCATCTCTTTGTCGATTTTAAAGCAGCGTTCGATAGCCCGAGAAGGGATTGCCTATACGCAACAATGTCTGAGTTCGGTATACCTGCAAAGTTGATCAGACTTTGCAGAATGACGTTGAGCAACACACGCAGCTCCGTCAAGGTAGGGAATGACCTCTCCGAAACCTTCAATACCGAAAGAGGTTTCAGGCAAGGCGATCCACTGTCTTGCGATCTCTTTAACATCATCATGGAGGGGATCGTACGAAAGGCCGGTGTGCATCGTAATGGCACCATTTTCTACAAAGGCGTCCAGCTCCTTGCGTACGCTGATGATATTGATATTGTTGGCAGAACCAAGAGAGATGTTACCGCTGCTTTTGCCGCTATCGAAAAGGAATCAGCCAAAGTGGGTTTGACGATAAATGAGGGCAAAACAAAATATATGCTGTCTACAAACAAGGGAGCTCGGCGTTTAGACTCCCACGTTTCATCCGGCAGCTATAACTTTGAAGTAGTCAAGGAGTTCGTTTACCTTGGCACCGCCATTAATACCAAAAACGAAATCAGCCTGGAGATAAAGCAAAGAACAATAATTGCTAATAGGTGCTACTACGGGCTCAGTAAGCAACTAAGTTCTAGAACCCTCTCTCGATCGACAAAACTAACACTCTACAAGACGCTCGTTCTACCTGTGCTGCTTTATGGCGCTGAGGCATGGGTAGTTTCGCAAACTGACGCAGCCGCTCTGGGGGTGTTCGAGAGAAAAGTTCTTCGCAAAATCTTCGGTCCTGTTCGAGTCGGCGATGACTTTCGCATCCGAATGAACCACGAGCTGTATGAGCTCTACGGAGACATTGACGTAGTTCGGCGTATAACTGTGCAGCGACTACGCTGGCTGGGTCATGTCCATCGTATGGACGACGAAGCTCCAGCGAAAAAGGTGCTCGAGGCGAGGGTCGCTGGTCAACGACGACGAGGGAGACCATGCCTCCGATGGATGGACCAGGCTGAGGAAGCCCTAACCGCACTTGGTGTATCCGATTGGAGAAGGCGCGCGCAAAGCAGAGGCGCCTGGCGAGAGCTGATGAGGTCGGTTGAAACCCGGACACGGGTTGTTACGACCAACTAAGTAAGTAAGTAAGGTTCAAGAATGGAATTTTGAGGTGGACAACTTCATGCACGATATGCACGCATATAGAAGAAAAGGCGAACCCGTAAAAAAGACTCCATCGTAGCCTTCACCGATTAAGTATCGTCAATTTTCAATGAATTTTAATCCATTAAATTAATTTTTTTTTTTTGTACCAAAAATAATTTCCGACGTATGATATCCTACAAAAAAACTTCATGCTGTTTTTAGATTATGGCGTCAGAATTATCACTAGTAAACAATTATTTGTATAATATGCGATTTTTTTCAACAAAAAAAATTTTTTGATCTAAAAATTATATCGGTATTATACACTAGACATCTGCACGAATACATCCGAATGCCTCTTCAAACCTTGAAACACGTTTACTTACATTCTATCATTGTCAACAACCAACTACGAGTGAGTACACTACAAAACAAAAATAAAACATACAAGTACTGTACTCAAAACCGAAATGTTTTGAATATGAAATTTTCTCGCGTACTTGTGCTCGTATACCAAATACATCTGTATAAGTTAAATTAAATAAAAGAATGCGAAAATAACTCATACAAACCTTAAAAAGAATAAAATTAAATTTTAAAAACTTCAATATTTTTAAAAGAAAGTGAATAAAATAAACTAAAAATAAAGTAGACTTTTTTAGACATGATTTTTTAACTTGATTTTCATATCTATTTCGAGCGGTACACCAAAATCTACTAGGTGTACTTGCTATGTTTTAAAAAGACAAAGTAGTCTGCAGGAAAATAGCTATGCAACTAACCCAAAATTATGTACACACTTTTTTAAGATCCAACCAGATGTTGTACACTACTCGTTTCAGCCTGTGTTAGATTTGAAAGTACTGTACACAAGATTGAAAGATACTCTAAAATGTGGTACAGTACGAAAGAGTGCACTATGCTGCAGGCAAAACAAATGTATTCATGCAGATGTCTATTATACACATTCTTTTCCGAACATAAAAGTGTTTTCGAGTCACTAAATTTTAAGAAATGTAGGTTTTGGGTAAAAATTCAGCATTCCCAAAATGGCATCCGAAATGAAAATATTTCAAATTCGGAATGTTTTAACTAAAAAACTATAATATTTTTTTAAAAAAATGGAGACTGCGGAAACTGCGATGAAACATTTTTTGTCCTTATTCGATGTGATATAAATTAATTTTGTTGTTCAAGGCTCTATATTCCAAAAATATATAACATTTATGAAATTATTTTTTGTTAAATTCTGCCATTCCTGAATATATTTTTTTTCGTCCCTCGTCATTGATTCTTCTTACAAGTCTTAACGTAGACTCTTCGTTAAATTTATTATATCTTTCTGACATTCTCATGCATATATCCAAGGACTCGATCCGATTTGCGGTTTTCTGTGGAAATGCTTTGCTATTTTTATTTGTATTATTAACTTATTAAATAAATGGCTTTGTTCATAGTTTGGAGAAATCTATATTAATAAAAATCATTTTCGGTTTGTTTTTTTTTTTGTTTGTTTGACTTTTATACAAATCAAAACGGCTGAACGGATTTCGCTCAAACTTAAAACGTGTTTTATTTTACCGCCCACAAATCAATAAAAATTTAATATTTCAGACTGTTTCGATTGTTTGAGACTAAAATTTGATAATTTTGTTTGTTTGGTTACGTTCGGCAATTGTACCAAAACTGGGTTGCCACGCCCTATTTTACCGCCCACAAATCAATGAAAATTCTATATTTCAGACGGTTTTGGTCGTATAAAACTGAAATTTGGTAATTTAGTTTGTATGCAACTGTACTAAAAATGGGCGTGATGGCAATATAATTACGCCCACTTTTAAGAAATCATTAAGACTCCAAAACTTATTGGCCGATTGCGCTGAAATTTTGACAGTAGATTGTTTTCGAGCACGAAATAGTTTACGGGAAAAAAGTTTGCCACACCCGCTTCCACCTTCCACAAATATAAAACTATGGCTGCTGGAACGTCCGTGGCGAAGCCGTTGGCATATGTTTGACTTCTGCAATCAACGGACAAGCCTTTTTTCTGTTTGGACATTTGTGATCATGGCTAAATATTAAATAAAAAGCCTTTAATATTGAATTATCACTAAAGGCTCCATTCTTGTCAAAAATGCCCTATTTTGTATTAATTTTAGCCCCTTTTACAACTAAGCCAATATCATCCTGATAGGAACTCGTGTAAACGTATTTATTAAAGAAAAAATATATTAAGTCTCTCGCATAACAAGAGATGTTTGCGAGGAATAATAAAAATATGCGCAAAATATTTAGGGTACGGCAAACTCATATTTGTGTTTTTTTTATTGCTTTATTCGCTACCTGTTGGTGTAGTAAAGCAACGTGTTTAAAACAAAGAGAGTGTGAGAGCAGGTATGAGCACAGTAGAAAGCGATAGAGTAAACTTTTTTATTTATAGCAAGGGAATATATTCAGGTAGGCGAAAAAGCATACTCATGCAGGGCTCTATTAGGTGTAGTTTAAGAAAATATTTCCACAAGATTTCATTTAAATTTTTTCAAATTTGGATTTTTGAGAAAAAATCAAAACTCTGGGGGTTTTCGTCCAATTTTCATGTTTGATAGCTTATTTTAAAGAAATATTAAAAAGAAAATGAGCTGTGAACCAGCTTTTTGAAAATTTGCACTTGGTGTAAAAACTTTGTATAAAAGTTATTTTGGTTTTTTGAAAAGATGATAACTTTTTCCCATATTGCCAAGTCTGACATGAACCGATGCATATCGGCACGGGTTCCCGTGGTCTATGTACACCAAATTTTATTTATATTTATTTTCACATCATGCGAAGAAATTAAGAGGGTAAGCCATACAAAAAACAACTTAAATTTTTAAGGGGCACTCTAATATCGGGCCAAACAAAGCGCTAAGGCGAAATCAAACTAATTTAAGCTCACACCACCAATTGTTCCTGCGATTAACTCCTCGGATCATAGTGTCGTCCAGGTAGATACAGCGGTAGATCCAGTACCCACTAATGTGACGGGCCAGCCAACCGGTTCTTCAGAACTTGTTCCAGATGTTGCACAACGATCTCCTAATGTGCCAGCTGCTATCGTCACAATCTGCACTCCACCATCAATCGAGATTCATGCTCCTAATGATCTTGACTATGCTGCTATGAATCACACTTCTGCTAATCTAGCATCTCATCCTCAACACTCTGTGTCATCTGCTACTACGTGCGAATTTTCCCGGGTTTCTACACCTGTCGTCAATTTAGTCGCCGTCCATAGACCGCCTCGGAAAACGATCTTTATCTGCAGGCTATCACCGTCTACAACAGCTGATGACATCTTGGCTCACATCCACAGTAAAATTTGAACTCTATCAGCACCTGTAATCTGATACAAACTATCTTCTTATGTGGAACGAGAAATATCATCCTTCAAGTTACTGGTTCACAACATCGATTTTGATAACATCTTATCGAATAGTCTTTGGCCGGCTGGAACATTGCTTCACGAATTTATACCGAGACCAAGATATCCTCGGGACCAAAGACGCTCACCAAGGAATTCATCTTCTTCTCAAAAACAAAACGACTAGACGGGGTCTCAACTTTAACTTCAATCGCTGAGGCTAACGTTAAGTTTTCATTATATTACCAGAATATCGGAGGTATGAGAACTAAAATGAATCAATTTTTTATTTCCTCTTGTTCACTAGAATATGACTTTATCTTATTTACGGAAACCTGGTTGACAGAGCATCATTTCACTTCTGAGCTATTTAATGGTACCTTATATAATGTTTACAGAAAGGACCGTAGTACTGTAATTACTGGTTTGTCACGTGGGGTGGCGATTAAAAACTCATTCCCATGTGTAGAAATACACCCTCACGATAGTGCAGCACATCCAGCGGCTTAAGACATGGACCAAATTATTATTAAACTCACCTTGTCGAATCATTTCGAGCTTATTCTGTTGACCTATACAACGAACACTTCGATAATTGCCGTCCTATTCTCGAGAATTTGCCCACTTTCCAGCACGTAGTGTTCGCTAGTGATTTCAACTTGGGTAACATTAACTGGATGCCTGCTGTCAATGAATATTACCTTCATCCTTTTAATGCTCACAGCCTAACGGAAACTCTTCTGCTTGATTTTTTCAGCCAATATGACTTAGTTCAAATCTATAGTTCAAAAAATGACTTAAACCGTATCCTTGACCTCGTATTCGTCGACAAAGAATTTCTTGTTACGCCAGACATAACTGTTTCTCAAATTTTTAATAGCACTTATCACCATGTTCCACTTTTTTTTTAATTTTCTCTTTACCAATACCAGGAGCTAGTTACTAACCGAATACGTTCATTTGACTTTAAAAACGCAAACTTTGATGGAATAAATGAACATCGATCTCTTGGGACTTTATCACTCGGATACCAGATTTGTCCATATCTTATTATATCTTTGTATCAATTTTAAAAGACTTGATAACTGAGTTCGTGCCATTGAAGCCGACTTCTAACAATAGGAATCCTCCGAGGTTTAACAAGAGGCTCTCCAACTTAAAAAACAAAAAGAATAAAGTCTATAAGCGTTTCAGACTTGACACGTCTAACTTAAATCTTAAATCAATCTACTTATCCCTTCAAAATCAATTCGTTGTCCTCAATAGGTTCCTCTACAGTTCTTTTATTTCCTCCACAGAACAAACTCTTAAAGTAAATAGTAAGTACTTTTGGATATTTATTAATAACAAAAGGAAATCGAATGGGCTACCGAGTGCTATGTCGTACCACGGCTCCACCTCCGATAACATCGAAACTATTTGCAGTTTATTTGCTGACTATTTTAAATCAGTTTATTCCCCTATTTCTAGCTCTGATCCTGTCTTGTCTAGTGTCCCCTCTGATTCTACCCTAGACTTAGGTGATATCTCTTTCTCAATCGAAGATATCGTAACTGTTCTATCGAGTCTCAAAGATAGCCCCACATCGGGCCCTGATGGTTTACCCAAAATTGCTTTAAAAAATTGTGCCCTTGCCATGGCGACGCCTCTCTTCCTGATTTTTCGGAAATCGCTGTCAACTGGCTGTTTCTTGGACATCTGGAAGCATTCTTACATAGTTGCCATCCACAAATCTGGTCCTAAGCAAGACAAAATTATCGACCTATCTGCAAACTGTCTGTCATACCTAAATTATTTGATAAAAATATATGAGACAAATTGACTTTTCACGTTAAAAACCTTATATCCCCAGAACAACATGGGTTCTTGGCAGGTAAATCAACGTTGACGAACTTAGTACTCTTTTGCAATTTTATCATTACTAATTTTGAAGTAGGTCTTCAAACCGATGTAATCTTTACTGATTTTGCGAAAGCTTTCGACAAGGTCTCCCATAAGCACTTAATATTTACTTTAATATTTACTTTAATATTTTAAACTAACTCGCCTCGAGTTAGTTAAACTAACTAGTTCGGCCCCATCTAGAATACTGCTCAGTCTTATGGAACCCATCTTCCTTCACACAAACGCTGCGAATTGAAAGAGTCCAAAAAAAGTTCACACGATATGTGATATCAAAACTCAACTGGAACCTCCATCAACCTCTGTCGTACTCGACCAGATGTGCTTTAATCGATATCTGTTCAAAAAATGACGTTACTTTTATCCGTGACCTGGTTATTCATCATATCCAAAGTCCTACTTTACTCGGTATGCTTGATTTCGTAACCCCACCCCGCCACCTCCGTAGCCAGTTTATCTTTCGCGTTCCTTTTCACAGATCGGAATATGCTCGAAATGAGCCAATTACGCGCTGCACTATAGAAGCTAACAGGGTTTTGCCGTTGATTGACATTTTCGACTCAATCTCTAGAGCTTAATTTAAAATTAAACTTAGTCTTCTCCAAGTTTTCCGTATCACCTAACGTCTTACTTTGAATCATCTTTACTTTGAAAATTCATTCTAATTGTATTAATTGTATCGATTACGTTCAATAATTTTTTTCCATATGTTATCGTAATCTTGATTTTTTTATTTGCTTCAATCGACACAATGTTTTACAATTCATTTGCTTTTTCCTACTTAATTCCTGTGCTTTGTAAATAATGTTTAATATTGAGTGACTAAAATGTTTCAATTATTTCTATAGTTTATAAGATGTTATAATAATGTTATAGTAGTCTGTAAGAGGTACTGTTCTCTGTTTGATGAAACGAATAAATAAATAATATACCTGATGTTTTACCTTTAAAGTGAAAGTTATAAGTAAAAATAGCTTCAAAAATAAATAAAAAATACCCGGTAAATAAGCCAGTTTGATAAAACTGAGTAGTGTTGAGATCACTTGAGAAATTTAAGTTACGAAACCGTAAGATTTTCTTTTAGAAACTAGTTTAGAGACCAGTTTAGTGAATCGTTACCACTAGGACCTTCAGCCAAGAAGCAGACGATGTACACGAATGAATTGATTAATGTAAATTGTTAACAAAAAAGTTATTTTGAATCATATGACTACCGATTTTCATATCGGTCATATTTAAGAATCTTTTTTGAGACATAAATATGAGCCTTAAAAATTGTTTGCAGGAATCCGACGATAAGCATGAAATATTTATATAATAATGGATTTGAATTTAATTGTGGTATAATAAAATATTATTTTGTCTTACCTCTTTTGTCGTCGCTTCCGCGTAGACACGTACAATATTCTCTGTACCAGAAGGTCGAACAAACGATCTACTACGTTTGTAATTTGCAACAACTTTATCGATCTCTTCTTGTAAACCAACTGGTGTTACACAAATTCTTTCGGCATCCGTGGTTGTTATGACATTGCGGTCCAATACTTTAATTTTTAACTGCAAATTGGGCAGATCAGTGTAGGTGTCCTCCCAATCTTTTACGTTCCAACCTTTAGAGTAAAGGATTGTTTCCACCAACAACATATCAGAAATTGCGTCACCAACAGTTTCATTGACAAGATCTATAACATGAAGAAGAGTTTTAGCGTCGGCGTTGCTTTTGGCAGTTTCAGTAATAGTTTTTTTTGCATGGTCATTGAAAATAATAGTTCCATGTCCATTAGCCTCAAAATAAACTCCAATATCGTATTCCAAGGCTTTGTGATGTAAGTGCTTCACGCCGGTTGGTACACACGAAACAGGCACTTTAAGCTCATTGGTAATGTAGTCAGTTGAAGCTCCATTCGCGTACGCTGTCTGTACTATACCAATATTGAGATCTAGATTACATATCCGCAGCAAGTTAATTAAGTAGCTCGCTACTAGCGTCGCAATACGATCACCATCGAGTAGATGAAAGCCCCCATTATTGTCGGTGAAGAAGTATACAATACGATCCGCATCGCCATCCACGCTGACACATCGAGTATATGCCTCTGTTATCGGCATGGCAATAGGTACTCTTTGTTGCATCTTAACATAATCAGCGCCACATTCATGGTTTATTTTACCATCGCCCTTATTAAAGACGTCGACAATCAATGAATTGTTCATGCGCTTTAAAAACTGCAACATTTTCCGTGCTCCCACGCCATTAGCACCATCAAATACCACTTTATTTTTGTAATTTCCATTTTCTACTTTATTGCCTCTAATCGTCTCAAATGCATTAATCAATTTTCTGTAATAACCCTCTTCAGTTGGTGTACCATATGCTCCTTTGGTATTTGCTGCTACCACAAAAAAGTGCATCATGGGTGTGGTAACAATGCCGAACTCTCGAACATTTCCTTTAACGGCAATGACCCCATCAGCTACGGCTTTAAGCAATCGAGGACTATGATAACGATTGTCCATTCCTACGAAAACATGCGAAGATGATCCGACATCAATATTATTTTCACGAATGATCTTTGCAACTTCTTGCTCTAATTTCTGATCGCTAACATTGACCAAGTCTGTTGCAATTTTTTCCCAACTGGAAGTAAGCATTTCTCCCTGTGGATCAATAAGCTTCACACCATTATCGGGCTCTGGATTATGAGAGGCAGTAATCATTACGCCTATCACTGCACCACTTTGTTTACGCGAACGGAGTGTAGCCAATACGCCCATCCGGAACATGATGCTGTCCAGAATTTCAGCTCTGTCATAACGAAAGATTAAAAATTATTCACAACTATTGTTTCAATTTCTTACATAATAAAATAAAAATAATATTTAATTTTGTTGTGTATCAAAGGGTAAAGCCCGATAAGCATGTAAAAAATTAGCCCGGAGGCTTTTAAAAAATCCATACGGCTGATCGATTTTTTGTTGAAAAAAACTTTTGGAGGTCGGTCGTGTGCTTTCTCTCATCAAGTAAACATCGTACTTAATATACCTCGTTTAATAAGTGACTAGTCAAAGCAACAAGCTATAATTTTTTCTATTTACGTTTACCATTTTCTAATATAGTAAAAAACCAATAACAGTTAATAAATAAAACTATAAAAAAACATAAAACATAAAACTATATATCCATTGTGACACTTTAGTGCCTAATAATGAATAAACCACCTAATGTTAACAACCAAAATTTGATTTGCATAGACAAATCAAAAACTTTAAAATTAACTAATCCCGGACCTTAATATTTAATAATATCAAGAAAAGCCAATGACAACACTCTTTCGAACGTTTCCCCTTTTTTAATAAAAAAATGCATTGACAATATCTGTGGAGGCGAGGTCGACACCTGCAAACTCCGCAACGGTACTCTTCTAATTAAAACGAAAAGTGTAACACAAGCAATGAAATTAATAAAACTAACATCACTTGGCCAAATGATCACTGTTGAAGTAACAGAACATGCAACACTCAACTATTCTAAAGGCGTAGTTTACTCTAATGATTTAAGAGAAATACCCGAAGAAGAAATTTTGAAAGAACTGAAACAACAAAATATAACAGAAATAAAAAAAATTCTTAAAAAAGAGGGCGAAGTATTGAAAGAGACCGGCCTCATAATTTTAACTTTTTCGCTCCCAACAACTACAAACGACATCAATATTGGCTACCAAAAAGTTCACGTCCGCTCTTTCATCCCTCTCCCATTGCGGTGCAAAATGTGCTTACGACTTGGACATTTTAATTCTGCCAAGGTACTAAACTCTGTTCGAACTGTGGAGAGCAAAACCACTTAAACGATGAACTTAATGAAGTATGCAAAAATAAAAAAAATTGCGTTAACTGTGCAGAAAACAACGTTGCTGATAAAAACCACAACGCATTTGACAAAAAGTGCCCAATTTTTATCAAACACAAGGAGATTCAAGCCATTAAAACTTTAGCAAAAACCGATTCAAGAACAGCACTGAAAATTTACAATGACCGAAAACAAAACCGGCAATCATCCTACGCTAATATGCTTAGATCAGCTCCAAACACACAATGCAATCCATTTTTAGACATCTTTAACGTAACCGAAGAGTACCCCAACCCAGCTGCAGTAATAATATTCCTCTTTCTGATTCAACAACTCATAAGCACAATAACAAAGAGCTACCACTCATAACTACCGCAAGTACCGACGACTCTGTTAAACCGCATGAAGACGAACCGCTGATGTCTCAAATGATGTCAGAAGAAACTAAAATCAAAATATTTCCGAAGAGCACCAATAGCCGATTAAAAACTCAACTGAAAGCAAAAAGCAAAACAACCAATAAATCTAATAATAAAGCTAACAGTAAACACATTTTTAAGAGTAACGAAGATTGTAGTATGACATCAGAATAGAACTAACTAATTCAGTCTTTTTTGCGTTTATTGGTGGGCGCTCGCCGATAGGGTTTTTATCGTTACCTCGCTCACATTAATTTGGGAGAGAGCAACTTAAAGGCCCGATCGGGAGAGCTCGCCAATCGGCGCGATTAGGCAGCTTATTATTATTGTATTATATTTTCAAGACTTTCAATTTTTGCTTTTAGCAATAATATTCATAAAGAAATTAAGATCTCAATTATATTAACTTTACAAATTTATATAAATTAAGATATTTACAACAATGGCTTTGAATATTCTACAGTGGAATATCAACGGATATATTAACAATTATGACCAGTTACTAATTATTTTGAGATTACATAACCCCAAAATTATAGCACTTCAGGAAACCCATTTACATTTCCTTAACAATATACCTTACTTACTTACTTAGGTGGCCGTAACAACCCGTGTCCGGATTTCGACCGACCTCATCAGCTCTCGCCAGGCGTCTCTGCTTTGCGCGCGCCTTCTCCAATCGGATACACCAAGTGCGGTTAGGGCTTCCTCAGCCTGGTCCATCCATCGGAGGCATGGTCTCCCTCGTCGTCGTTGACCAGCGACCCTCGCCTCGAGCACCTTTTTCGCTGGAGCTTCGTCGTCCATACGATGGACATGACCCAGCCAGCGTAGTCGCTGCACAGTTATACGCCGAACTACGTCAATGTCTCCGTAGAGCTCATACAGCTCGTGGTTCGTTCGGATGCGATAGTCATCGCCGACTCGAACAGGACCGAAGATTTTGCGAAGAACTTTTCTCTCGAACACGCCCAGAGCGGCTGCGTCAGTTTGCGAAACTACCCATGCCTCAGCGCCATAAAGCAGCACAGGTAGAACGAGCGTCTTGTAGAGTGTTAGTTTTGTCGATCGAGAGAGGGCTCTGGAACTTAGTTGCTTACTGAGCCCGTAGCAGCACCTATTAGCAATTATTGTTCTTCGCTTTATCTCCAGGCTGATTTCGTTGTTAGTATTAATGGCGGTGCCAAGGTAAACGAACTCCTTGACTACTTCAAAGTTATAGCTGCCGGATGAAACGGGGGAGTCTAAACGCCGCGCTCTCTTGTTTGTAGACAACATATACTTTGTTTTACCCTCATTTATCGTCAAACCGACTTTGGCTGATTCCTTTTCGATAGCGGCGAAAGCAGCGGTAACATCTCTTTTGGTTCTGCCAACAATATCAATATCATCAGCGTTCGCACGGAGCTGAACACCTTTATAGAAAATGGTGCCATTACGATGCACACCGGCCTTTCGTACGATCCCCTCCATGATGATGTTGAAGAGATCGCAAGACAGTGGATCGCCTTGCCTGAAACCTCTTTCGGTATTGAAGGTTTCGGAGAGGTCATTTCCTACCTTGACGGAGCTGCGTGTGTTGCTCAACGTCATTCTGCAAAGTCTTATCAACTTTGCAGGTATACCGAACTCAGACATTGTTGCGTATAGGCAATCCCTTCTCGGGCTATCGAACGCAGCTTTAAAATCGACAAAGAGATGGTGTGTGTCAATTTGATTTTCGTGGGTTTTCTCCAGGATTTGTCGTAGCGTGAAAATCTGGTCTATGGTGGACTTACCAGGTCGAAAGCCACACTGATAAGGTCCAATCAGTGTTTTTATAATCGGCTTTAATCTTTCACACAGTACGCTTGAGAGAATCTTATATGCGATGGATATAAGACTGATACCTCTATAACTAGCGCAGATTGTAGGGTCTCCTTTCTTAAGTATAGGGCACAGTACACTGAGGTTCCAATCGTCGGGCATGCTTCCTGCTAGCCATATTTTGCTGATGAGCTGATGCATGCGCCTTATCAATTCATCGCCGCCGGTTTTAAACAATTCAGCCGACAGGCCGTCAGCACCCGCTGCTTTATTGTTTTTGAGTCGTTGGATAGCAACTCGAACCTCTTCATGGCTAGGTGGTGATACTTCCACTCCGTCATCGTCGATTGGTGGCACTGAACTGTGTTCTCGATGGGCGGCATTGGTGGAATCGTCGCCAGTAAGTAAATTGGAGAAGTGCTGTCTCCACAATCTAAGCACACACTGTGTATCCGTATTCAGATCTCCATTTTCGTCTCTGCAAGTGGATGCTCCGGGCTTGAAACCTTGGGTTAGACGCTTAACCTGTTGATAGAATTTTCGTGCATCCTTCTTGCCCTGGAATACCTCTAGTTCCTCACGCTCACGCTTTTCCTGCTCTCTTTTCTTGCGTCTGAAAAGGCGCCCCTCTTCCTTCCTCTTTTCGCGGTAGTTTTCTCGTACGGCTCGCGTTGCAGCTGACTGCAGCGTTTTTCTGTATGCGGCGTCTTTTACTGCTGTCGCGATGCGACACTCCTGGTCGTACCATTGGTTCCGAGGTTGCGGGCGCCGGAAACCAATGACTTCTTCAGCGGCAGCGCGCATGGAGTGGGATATATGCGCCCAAAGTCCGCCGGCGTCGTCGAGTCCAGAGGTTGGTTGGTTGAGCTTAACCGAGAGTTTAGCGGAGTAGGCTTCGGCAGTCCGTTGTAGTTGCAGCTTAGCGACATCTAGCTTTCGTTGCATTCCTGTGCGTATGTTCTTCGCATTGCATAATCGCATGCGGATCTTGGCTGCAACAAGATAATGGTCGGAGTCAATGTTGACCCCCCGAAACGTACGCACATCTAGAACACTAGAGGCATACAATATACCTGTTCCAATAAATTATCAAATTTACTCTACCAACCACTGGAATAATTCTTATGGTGGTGTTACTCATTACTCATTCACAAAAGATTACAACATGAACTATTTAGCACCAATCAAGACTTTGACACAATAGCTGCTACTATATACTACATAATCAAGTTTACTATTTTCTGCTCGTACATCCCCCCCACCAAAACTTTTAACCTTAGCAACCAGCATAACGTCTTTAGTAACGTATTGCACCCATGCATTATTACTGGTGACTTCAACAGCTGGCACCAGAAATGGGGCTCAGCTAAGAACAACAAGAGAGGCAATATAGTTTCACAGTTTATAGATCAATCCCCCTTCACTCTTTTGAACAATGGTTCTTCTACACACCTCAGCACCCACAACTCCCTCACACACATAAACCTTACCATCTGTTCTCCAAACATAGCATTGCATTCTGATTGGCAAATCGAAGACGACTTATTCGGAAGCGATCACTTCCTAATAATAATATCCTGTTTCCCTCCAACACACATAAATTCACAAAAACCCAAACCACGTTTCAAAGTTCAATTAGCTGATTGGGAAATCTACCAAAAATTCAATGATATATTTAATAGAGAGCTTGCGCCAAGTCCTAACATCAATAGAGAGTCTGCTCTTATTCATAGAATAATATTACAAAGCGCGAATAAATCTATACCACAATCTTTTCTACAAACTCAAATTCATAACGTTCCTCGGTAGTATAATTATTTACAGAGTCTAAGAGATAAAAAAATCGAACGTTGGCATTTATTAAAGCGGCACATATCCACAGAAAATATTCTTAATTATAAAAAAGCTAATGCGATATTCAAACGTGAAGTGAAAAAAGCTAAACGTGCTTCTATTCAGAATTTCACAGCTGAAATTAATCCTTCGACGCCAACAGGAAAAATTTGGTCTCATATAAGACGATTTTGTGGACTAAACAATCCAATAATATCCAAAGCATAGCCTATCCCACCCTCAGCGACGAATACATTACTAACTTGCCATAAATCGCGCATAGGTTTTGTTCCCATTGGTCTGATGAATACTCAGATGATAAATTTCCTTCTCTCTTCCAAGAAAAAAAAAACAATCAATAAATTTTGTCCATCCCACCTATATTCCTAACATAAAGGCTCAATTCTTAGAAAAAGAAATAACTTTTATTGAATTTGAAATTTCTTTAAAAAAACTTAAGGGAAAAACTCCTGGTGCAGACCGGATTTCATACCCGATGATCCAAAACCTCTCAAGAACAACTAAATCCAGGCTTGTAAAGCTATATAATAACATATTCAATAACTTTATTCCCCAATCATATAAAATTAGTACTATTATACCCATCTTAAAGCCAAATTCAAATAAAACATTAATCAAATCATATCGCCCGATATCACTCAATTCATGCTGCTCAAAAGTCTTAGACAAAATTATTGCGAATCGGCTATGGTGGCTTGTTTTATCAGACAAACTTATTAATAGCCAACAGATGGGCTTCAAAAGAGGGAAATCTGTAACAGATAATCTAATATATCTTGATTCTTTGATTACAGAATCCATATCGACAAAAAAACATGTATCGATTATATCTCTAGATTTCACGAAAGCCTTTGATCGGGTTGGTATTCATACAATCTTAGATCAGCTAAGGCAGTGGAAATTTGGTCCTAAGATAACTAATTATGTCCTTAATTTCATGACTCAAAGGCAGATTAAAGTAAGAGTTGGGAAAATTTACTCAAATACTCTACCGCTGGCCAATGGTATTCCCCAAGGGTCTCCCTAGTCAGTTATACTATTCTTAATTGCATATAACAAGTTATGCAACATAGTCTCGTTGCACAAAGAAATCAAGTTCTGTGCCTACGCAGACGACTTTACTATTTTAAAACAATTATCCAAACGTAAAAACTTAGATATAAATCTCGACAACTTACTTATAGACATAAAATCCTGGTGCGAATACTCTGGAGCTCAATTATCAGTTTTGAAATGTAAGCAAATGCACATTTGCCGCAAAAGAGCATGCTTTTGCAATGTGCAATCTAATGATTTTCCTATCGAAACAGTTTCTGAGTTAAGAATACTCGGTTTAATTTTCAATGAAAAATATAGATGGCTTGATCATATCAAGCACCTTCTTTCTTCTCTATCAAATAGATTAAACATTATAAAGTGCCTCTCAAGCACCAAGTTTAGTGCAAACACATATTCCATCATATCTGTAGTTAAATCCTTAATCATATCAAAAATAAATAAATATTAATTTAAATACAAATGCATGATTTTGTTAACTGTTTTTAACTCAGCTGTCAGAACTTCTTTTGGAGCTTATCGTACCACGCCGATAAAAAATTTATTATTTGAAGCTAACATTAAAAGCATTGAAGACCAAAGAGACCTTCTTACCTCAAACCTTTCCAAATCCTTCATTAATAGCAGTGACACTCCATACTCACAACTCATCAAAAATACAAGCACTCTTAATAACAATGCCAGTACCAATTCAGTGATATGTAGAACAATCTCCCTTTGCAAAGAACTTTGCATTCCCTACAATCCAAGCAAAATTCCACATAGCAACTATCCTCCGTGGCTTTTCAATCCATTCACCGTTAATACCTCATTATGCATCCACAATAAGTCAACCTCATCACCCCAGATCTATCGCACCAAATTCCAACACATCAAAGATAGTTTCAGCGACTACTTTTTTTTATACACTGATGGCTCAAAACAAGCCAACTGTATTAGTTACGCTGTCACATCTGACTCATACGTCATTCGGGTAGCACTTCTCCTATTATACAGCTCCATTTTCTCTGCTGAAATCATAGCGATTCTTGAAGCAGTTAAGTTCGCACAATTAAAAACCGGCAAATTCGCTATATGCAGTGACTCTTTATCCTCCATACAAGCAATATCAAACATCGACAACAGTCAATATTATCCTAAAGTAGTTCGAAGCATTCTTTTAGAAAATTACCCTAGAATCTTATTAATATGGATCCCCAGCCATGTTAATATAAGAGGTAACGAACTTGCCGACGAAGTAGCAAAGTCTGCAGCCAGAGCACCATTAATTGCAAATATTAATTTAAATACAAATAACATTAAAAAACATCTCAAAACGCATTTCTTATTGAAACAAACCAGACAATTTGGTCTAACATCCACATGGTATTAAGAAATAAACTGCACAAAGCTAACAATAGATGCCTATCTTAAACCAAGATACGACATCGAGTTATCCAGATTTGATATGACAAAATATTTTCGTCTTAGGTTAGGCCATACAAGGCTAACTCACGGATACCTTATCGAAACACTGATAATGCCAGTTCTGTAACTTAGGTGCAGATATATCTATCGAATATATATTGGTTTCTTGTCCACAATTTAGCAATCAACGCAACCAAGCATTTGGCAACACCAACCCTCTTATTGCACTGTCGAACCCAAACAAAAACAATATCTATCGAATGCATGATTTTGTTCATAAAAACTGCCACACTTTTAAATCGTATCTAGTTACATATTCCACTGTCACTTACTTATTTTCTTTTTTCTATTTCATTTATACATATACACCTTGTTATGTAACCTCTTTAATAAATATATATTCTTCTTTTTTTTTTTATTTTATTATTTTATTAAAATTGTCCTTATATATTTATAAAATAACAAAAATGTTTAATTGAAAACGATCAGCTGAAGGCCATTGCTGCTATAGCTGTCTAATTATGTAGCTAGTAATTTTAATTATTAGTTACTATGTAAATAAATAAATAAAAATAACTTTTGGAAAACTTATTTTTCGGTTTTTATATCACTGTGACTGTTACACTTAATATTTTTTTTATGAAATTTTAATATTTCGGCAACATATTTAAATATGTACCTTTCGAGTGTCATCCACAGAATTTTTAGAGAATACTTCTTATTTACACCGCTGTATGTGGTAAAATTCTTAATTTGATCTAGTTGGTGCAACAAAGTTAAAAAAAAATTTCATTACTAGATTTGCATTGAACACTGTTATTGTGTGTACAATAGACCGTAGCACCTTACAGGAATTTTGGAAGGCAATTTCGATTTCAATATTTTTTGGCCGAACGTAGCGGGCCACCCCTCTAAATTTTTCGTTATATCTTTGGCATTTACGGCTAAATTCTACTTAACCCTATGAGTACGGAGTCTTAAAAAAAGGCATTGATGTCAGTGCAATGAATATTATATGTTCACTAGCAGGCCACAGTGGTCCGCGGCTTCGCCACGGACGTTTTTCTTTATCAATAAAGAGCGTTAAAACATTTGTGTTACTCTTTGAATGAGTGTGAAGAGAGATAGAGCGCAAAAACTCTTAACACGCTAAAGGTGTTCAATCAATCGTCTTGCGTTCATAAACGAACAAATTTTGATCGCTCTACAATGTGTTTATCCGCTCCCACTCTCACTGTTCTTTGGCACTTTCTATTGAAAGCAACAACAAAAAGTTTTGAACGCCGTTCAAATGGTTACCGTGTGACATCAGCCCTTAAGTAAGACAATACATGTCAAACGAAATAAAAAACATTTTTTCTTTTGTTTTGCAGCTCAGCACTGCATTTATATGTATCTCTGTTTTCGCCTTCCATATGGTAGAACAAAACAAGGTGGATGCAGGACTGTTTATGCTCTCTTTTTGTCAACAGTAACTCAAAATCGTTCGAATTTTTTTATTTTGTTTTTATTTTTTATTTTCTGAGCTTTTGAGTTTTTTTTTTGTATCTACGCTCTCTCCTTTGCATCTACCTCGTTTTATTCTACCCTGACCTTGCGGAAGGCTCATCTGTTTTTTATGTTGTGCTGTGCTAGTTGAGCAGAAAAAGAGAAGAGTTAAGAACAACATGAAGTTCATTGAAATTCTCGCAACACAAACACGCGAAAAGAAAACGATGAAGTAAATCGTTTTAACAGGCACAAGTTGGTTAAAAGGAAACGACCAAGCAATGCGTGACATCGGGGATGGTTTCTTAAAAAATTTTACACTTTAATTCAACATACGTATTATTAAAATTAAATATTAAATTAAGTATTATTATTATTAAAATCGAAATAAAAATTCCCCTATACTGTGCTGTAGCACAAATATGATATTTTAAAACTTATTTCATCAAAATCGACCCAGTACTTTTGGAGTTTACCTGGAAACAAAAATTTGCACTTAAATTTTATATAATAGTATAGATAGATATAGATTAGACATCTGCATGAATACATTTGTTTTGCCTGCAGCAAAGTGCATACTTTCGTACTGTACTACATTTTATAGTATCTTTCAAACTTGTGTACAGTACTTTCAAATCTAACACAGACTGAAGCGAGTAGTGTACAACATCCGGTTGGATCTTAACAGAGTGTATACACCAGAGACCTGCAGCGAATCGTTTTTTACGATTCTTAATCACTTGTCAAAAACCGAGAGCGAGTGCGTGCGGTTGCGCACAACAACAACCACTTCCACGCGAATCATTTCATAACAGCGATGAGCGACGAGTGCCGCTGCTTCCACTCATCGTGCAATGATTTGCGTGCATTTCAGTATTGGCGTGCGTTTTCCTTGTTTTACTTTTGTTTTGTGTTTTACGTGTTGATTAAGATAAATAACCAGCTTCTAGGTTTTGGATCGCTAGTTCAAAGAATAAAATTGTAGCAAACTTGCTTTATACTTGTATGTTGTTTATTATTTGTTCCTTGTTGTTATTGTATTGTTTTTAATCAATTTTTTAAATCACTTTCACACTTGCAATGATGAATTGCTCAGAACCTATATGCTTACGGATGCCATAAGGAAAGCGGCAATCAAAAATAAACAGGATTGCCGCTTTTAAAATCTATAATAGTGTACATACTTCCATTTATTTTAATAGAATGTTAATTATAAATGTCATATATATGTTAATAAAACCTGCCATTTAAACCAAGTTGTTTTTGTTGAAAATATGTTAATATATTAATCAATAATTTTTTATGTATATGTATATATTTTACGAAGTTTTGAATGAATTTTTAAATATTTTTTTTTTAATATTTTAATTCGTAAAAAAATTTCCAAAAATTTTTAATACATTTTTTCAATAATATTTTCACAAATTTCACTAATTTCTATCAATAATATTTTAACTTTTTTTTAAGTATATGCATTAAATATTTTTTTAATACTATTTGAAGATTTATTTACAAAGATTTGCCGAGTCCGCTAGTATTATATGTAAATAATAATAAATTTATATGTATAATAAAATATTTCAGCGGTAACATTGTATGCGATTTCCCTTAATGACTCTAGAATCATAAGGAATGACTCTAGAATCATGGGAATCATTGAGCGATATTCTTATGAGCGCGGTTTTTGATTCGGTTTCATTCGGTTTTTGATGGATGATTTATAGTCATTCGTTCGAATCATAGACTCGTTGCAGTTCTCTGGTGTACACAACTTTGGGTTAGTTGCATAGCTATTTTCCTGCAGACTACTTTATCTTTTCAAAACATAGCAAGTACACCAAATAGATTTTGCCGAGATTTTTCATGTCCGAGCCGTTCTCAAGTGAAGATTGGTCATACATGCGGTAATTGAGTTTTATTTATATAATTTTTTTTTTAGCTTAACCAACGCTCAGGGGATAGTTAGTTGGAGGGTGGAAAGATGGAGTAGTGACGGTGAAGATTTGCTTTAAACTTACACAGATCAAAACTGCCGGGGAACACGCTCACAGGGAGATTATTCCACAATCGTACTGTGCGACTAAAAAACGAATTATCTCGGTAATGCGAGGTTCTATTGGGCACCGATGCAATGGTAAAGGGATGGTCTTGAAAAGCTGCCCGAGTACACCTAGGAAATACACGAACTGGTGGCGTCAGGCCATGTACCTCCCTTGAACACATCCCATGATAGAACCTATACAAAAGGCTTAGGCAACCAACATTGCACCGATGCCCAAGAGAACTGAGAGGAGATAAAATGTTTTCATATCCGATCATATATATCGCACCGCGTTGAATTCGGTCCAGAAGCTCCAAATAAGATCTCGAAGCTCCTGCCCAAATGTGCGAATTGTACTCCATTTTAGGCCTTATATATGAGGTATAGATCACTCGAAGATCAGATGGGGTGAAGTATCGCTTGCACCGTTTTAAGAAACCTAGGCACTTGGCCGCTTCTTTCGACACATGGAAAATATGACCATTCCAACGAAGGTCTGATTGTATCGATATGACCAGAACGTCAAGAGCATCTGATTCCAAAAGATCTACACCATCATATTCAAGGGAGATAAGGGACAGTTCATCCGCTTGTGGGTTAACAGGCAACACTGGGTCTTGTTTGCATTAAACTCTACTCTATTAGCAATACCCCACTCGGAGATTTTTTTCAAGTCATTAAGAAGTGTGTCATTCATATTTTGCCTCTTACTCTCAATCTCCAAAGAACTCGGGCGTTTTTTGACAAAATATGAATGACAAATGCTGCTGTCGTCCGCAAACGAATGAATTGGGTTGAGTCAACGACAGAAGGTCGTTGATAAAAACCAGAAACAAAGTTGGCGATAGAACTGAACCCTGCGGTACTCCTGCGTTAATGGCGTGCTCACTGGACGAAATGCCGTCCATTACGACACGAATAGTTCTATCCTTAAGAAAGCACGTGATCCACCGAGTAAAGTTACCACCGACACCGTATGCAATTAGTTTGGAGACGAGTGCTTTATGCCACACTCGGTCAAACGCCTTTGAAATATCCAGAGCAACAACCCTGCTCTCACCGAACAGGTGAACGCATTGGTTCCATTTTTCTGTAAGGAACGTCATAAGGTCACCAGTAGACCGAGCCCTACGGAAACCATATTGACGGTCACTTAGCAATTCGTTGTGCTCCAGATAGTTCATTAGGTGGAAGTTTATTCCGCTCTCCATAACTTTGGAAACCGTAGAGCATATTGCAATGGGTCGGTAGTTTGCAGGATTCGTGCCATCGCCCTTTTTAGGTATCGGCTGGACATTTGCGATCTTCCAACAAGATGGAAATACTCATGTCCTGTATGAGATGTTGAAAAGGTTGCGCAAAGGCCGAGCCAGTGTAGAAGCACACGTTTTAAGCACAATTGGTGGTATGCCATCAGGACCAGAGGCTTTGTTTATGTTAAGATTTGCAAGGACTCTTTTGACTGCTCTCGTTCGAAAATATATCTCCTTCATTAAAGAAGAACTAGTCCCAACAAAGGGCAGTGGCTGACTGCTATCCAAGATTTTGGAATTATGTGCAAACAATCCGAAACCGAGTCAGTGAAGATTTGGTAATTTTTCAAAAGAGTTGGAATCAACGAGGACGTTTGATTTTTAACACTTTTAACAAATGACCAAACGTTTTTGCTCCCTTTAGGGCAGAGAAGAACCTGTTCTCTAATGCGAGTTTCGTGAAGAAACTTTTCGAGTTTTAAAATTGCGTTACAGCGATTCCTAGCCTCGATGCGAAGTCTATTAGTATCAGCATTCTTATCAGATCGCCAATTCTGATAGGCTTCCTCTTTGGACCTGACTGCAATCCTGCAAGTCTCATCAAACCATGAGTGGTCTTTTGGTTTAATGCTTTTCTTCTTATTGGGGATAAAAGACCGCATACCCAATAAGATAATTTCTTGTACCATGACAGCCGCGGGATTCACATTTCTATCAGCGAAACATAATTTCCAATTGAAGTTGCGATAAAAATTATTTAACGCATTCCAATTTCTTCCTCTTTCATAAAACCATGCAGTCCTTTTCGGGGCTTTAGGCGTAAAGATGCGAAGGTCAGAATATGAAAAAACAGCGGAGATGGTACAATGGTCCGAATTACCAAGAGGTGCATTGACACTCACATCATATTTTTCATGATGAGAAGTCAGAAAAAGGTCTAAGACATTATGGCTTTGCAAATCATTTCGTAGGAAAAATGTTGGTTCTTTCACTAGTTGAATCAATTGGTGTGATTCAGCAAAAAGCTCAACATATTGTCCTTCAGGTGTGGTGTGGCTTGAGTGACATAACCAAGCCGAGTTGTGGACATTGAAATCGCCGGCAACAACGATTTCGCTGTCAGGAAACAACCCCAAAATGTGCATAATCGAATCAGAGAGAGAGTCCAATTTATTAAAAGTGGGTTCTCTTCCTTAATTCGGACTTCTATACACGAAACAAAAATGTAGCAAGTGCGAACGAACTCTGAACCTCACCCACATGGAGCTGAATTCCGGATCGGTGACGCTCAGACCCCGCTCGAACTGGTATGCCACATCTGTTCTTATAAAAAGAGCGATGTCCCTATGCGAAGAAAACAGTGGCAGTAAGTGATACCCAGGAATATGAAAATCCAGTGGATCTGAGTCCTCCGTCACCTGGCTCTCACTTAGTGCCATTATTTGAGGCCTATAAAGAGCACAATATGCATAGACCGAGAAGAAATTCGCTCTCAGTCCACGAACATTGCAAAAATCTATGGGAAAATGTCCCGACATTTAGGCACAATGCAAGTCTCAAGCAAATAAGGGTAATCAGGTAATTAGTTACTTCCGCAAAAAAGATTGAACACAGTGGACATAGGCAAATGTACTGAAGCAAGTGTTATGCCTTTGCCTCAGCACAAATCAACCCACTGTGCAACCCCCCTCGCAGACGTAACTAATTGGAGAGGATGGTGGAGTTGACGGACACGAAAAAACAATTACTAACGCGCGGCGAGGAGCATAGAAAAGCCCCTCGCGTGGTTAGCAAAAAATCGAAGCCCGAAATCGATGCGATGTTGATGTTGCTGCTGACAGCTCACGGCAAAACTGGTTTCTGCTGCATTTGTTGTTGTTATTAGTATGTGTTTGTCTTAATTTATTTAATTAATTTAATTTTATTTATTTAATTATTTGTTACAAATTTTAATTTCTATCAGTACTATTATTGTTTTGTTGTTTGATGTTGTTTTTTTGTTAGTTTATTGATGTTTTTGTTAGTTTTATTATTGTTTTGTTTTTTGATGTTTTTTTTTTCCTGTTGTGTTTGTTGTTACTGATATTGTTGTTTATTGCAGTTGCTTATGTTTTTTTTTTTTTTTTTTTTTTTTTTTTATCTAAGCACAAAACACTGGACGAACACTCATTTAAGGACGGACGTTTTACACTTTAAACACTTTAAACACTTTAAACACTTGAAATACAACTTAAAGATTCACGACGGGAATAACTACAACGACGGAACAACAACAACCCATTTTTAAAATGTACCAAGGGGACTGTCGGGCGGCACGTCTATACCCCTTGAGTGCACGATGTCAACCCGAAAAAAAATTTAAATGAATGCTGCATATAGCATTGCTATATATGATGTGCATAATGTTAATTTGCATAAAGTTTTATTACTTTTGGCGATACGATTTTTTCTAATTGAAATTTTGTTCCCTTGTTCGATGTAGCTCTTTTATTTCAGGCCAACATTGATTTGTATTTGGAACTTGAAATCATGGTAGGTAGGTTTCCGTACACACTTGAAGTTGCTTGAAAGCGTTTCTTTATACATTTTTCGAACTCGATAGAGAAGGAAAAACAAACAAAATGTCACTCTCAAGCTCAAAACTAGCTTGAACCATGGTTGAATAAGGTTGTCGCAAAGGTGAGAGCTAGTACCGATAACTTTCAAATCGAAGTTGACAGATCATAGAAAATCTGCAAATGCTCTCTATTTTCACCTGTTATTCTTTCGTATACAAACAAAGTATATGCTGTCTACAAACAAGGAAGCGCGGCGTTTAGACTCCCACGTTTCATCCGGCAGCTATAACTTTGAAGTAGTCAAGGAGTTTGTATACCTTGGCACCGCCGTTAATACTAACAACGAAATCAGCCTGGAGATAAAGCGAAGAACAATAATTGCTAATAGGTGCTACTACGGGCTCAGTAAGCAACTAAGTTCCAGAGCCCTCTCTCGATCGACAAAACTAACACTCTACAAGACGCTCGTTCTACCTGTGCTGCTTTATGGCGCTGAGGCATGGGTAGTTTCGCAAACTGACGCAGCCGCTCTGGGGGTTTTCGAGAGAAAAGTTCTTCGCAAAATCTTCGGTCCTGTTCGAGTCGGCGATGACTATCGCATCCGAATGAACCACGAGCTGTATGAGCTCTACGGAGACATTGACGTAGTTCGGCGTATAACTGTGCAGCGACTACGCTGGCTGGGTCATGTCCATCGTATGGACGACGAAGCTCCAGCGAAAAAGGTGCTCGAGGCGAGGGTCGCTGGTCAACGACGACGAGGGAGACCATGCCTCCGATGGATGGACCAGGCTGAGGAAGCCCTAACCGCACTTGGTGTATCCGATTGGAGAAGGCGCGCGCAAAGCAGAGGCGCCTGGCGAGAGCTGATGAGGTCGGTCGAAATCCGGACACGGGTTGTCACGGCCACCTAAGTAACTAAGTAATTCTTTCGTATTCATTCGCAAAATTTGCTGGTTTTGACAATTATGGGTACTGAGAAGAGAGTATGATCAGCCCTGTAATTTAACTATTGAATAACTATTGTATAATATATTGTATTGTATTATATAACCTTAAAATTTAACTATTGCTATTTGTTAGTGCTGTATCGTTAGTGTGAAATTAAACTTTTTGTTTGATATATTTGGTGATGAACTTGTTCTTCTTGTTAATTTTTATGTTGGTTAAAAATATATGTAATTCAATCTTATGTTAAATATGTGGAAATAAATATTTCGGATTACCTAATATGAACTTATTATTTTTCCTGCAGTAAAGAACTTATATATATTTTAAATATAATTGAAAATTTAAATTTTAATAAACAAAATATTTTATTAATATGTAATAAATATAAAATGAATTAAATAAATAATTCGAATTTATTATATTTTAAAAATAAATTTAGTTTTCATAGAAGTTTGATTATGTATCGACACCAAGCCCTTAAATTTGTTTTTAATCTCCCTTAAAACAAAGCGATGTAAATAATTGGAAATATGTACTTTCTTCAAGTTGGTTCAAGCTTCGTGTCATACGATTGTAGGCTCGGCGTTTATCCACAATTGGGAAGCACAAGCTGTTATGCGATTGTTTTCATTTAGGCATATCATTAAATTGATTGATTTGTTTAAGCTTAAAGACTCTTGCGCTTTTTTTTTTTTGCAAGACTCTGGCGCTTTTTATCGTTTGAAGTTGAAAACAAATGGCGTATGCTTCTCTGGCCAGGACTCCGCAAGTGCTGAGTTTGTCGTGTTCAAGTCAATAGCGTATGAATCTCTCGTAAAAACGACTATTTATTGTTTTAGTTGTTGGTTCGTCAATCATTGCAGGTTCGTTTCAACTGCAGGTAAGCAGTGGTGCTTATGATCGTTTACCAAGAATATTGAATAAAGAACTACGCCAACAAGTAAGCAAAAATTAAATTTACTGCGATTTACGTCACGTGTGATTGTCAACCCCATGTTTTTGTGCACTTAATTTGTTTGTTTGTGTTAATTTTGAGTTTGCTAGCACTTCATTATCTGTATGTATCTATCTATATATTCATAAAATTGTAAAAAAAAATCTATACATGAAATACTTTTTTGAAATTCCTTTAGCGATGGACATTTTGAATGACGCTGAATCCGAAAATCGTATTTCCAAAATTTTTGTCTGTCTGTCTGTTAAAGCATCACGCGAAAACCACTGAATGGATTTAAATGAAAGTTGATATCTAGGTTCCTTATATCCCGGTCAACATATAGGTTTCTTTTTGTTCAGTAAAAAAGGTTGGACCCGGTAGGGGGCGCTGTGATTGGGTTCTAGGCATTATTTTTTTTTAGCTTATCTCCGAAATCGTTCATCCGATTTTCATGAATAAAAATCGTTCATCCGTTTATCCGAATACATGTATATATTATATATATATACATATATGAACATGCATATATACATGGGCGTAGCGAGGGTAGGGCCGTTTTCCCCCTAATATTTATATGCATATACATGTTTATATTATGCATATATTCATACATAAACATATATACATTTACATGGGCGTAGCGAAGGTAGGGCAGGGGATAGCTTATTTTGAGCTTAAGCTCTTTATTCTTTCATAATCAAACTTAAACTAAACAATAATATTTCTTAAAATACTTTTGCCACTGTCTCTGCTGACGTACGCTGCACCCTTTATTGTTATTGTTGTTGAATTAGCAGCTACTTGCTGACACTGTGTTATTCTGTGGGAACGTTGCAACTGCAGTTTGTCACGTACTACTCTCGTATTACACGTCTGGAGCGGATGCGCGTGTTAGCTGGACGTAGAGTTATGGAAAAAATATGTTTGGAGTTAACTAACATATACATGGACGTAGTAAAGGTAGAGCAGTGGAGGGAAGTGTCCCTCTCCCCCTGATATGTGTATGTATGTGTATGTATGTATATGTATATATATGTATATATACGTATATATTATACATAACTACATATATAGACATATATACATATACATGGGCGTAGCGAAAGTAGAACATTTGTTCCCCTTATATGTATATGTTTATATATGTATAATATATGCTTAATATATGCATAATATATTATATAATATAATATATACATAAACATGGGCGTAGTGAGGGTAGGGCAGAGGAGGGCAGTTACACCTGATATGTATATGTATATACATGTATATAATATATATATAAACATATATACATATACATGGCAGTAGCGAGAGTAGGGCAGATGCCCTCCTTGATATGTTTAATAAACATTGTTTATGTATATACATTAGGGTGGACCTTGTGTCGATATTTTGGTAGATGAGGGCTCTATTCCGTGCCTTTTTGAAAAAAAATGACAATGCCGAAAAAAAAAATTAAAAAAAAAAAATTAGGGGTTGCGCACGAGCCGAGAAAAAGGTCCACTTTGCCAAAATTAGGGGGGAAATTGCCATAGGTCATCAGGGGTCACCCGTAGAGGGGAAGAATGTATGGCCGACCCCCATTTACTTTTTACCGCCAACATTTTCCCCCAAGACACCCACCCCCTATCTCCTCCCCTTAGGGGGGTCACCATACAAAAATGGAGGTTGCTCAGTATTTTCGAAAAACACCATAGGTCATCAGGGGTCACCCCTAGGGGGGCAAAATATATGACCGACCCCCATTAACTTTTCATCCCCAACATCTTTTCCGAACAAACTTACCCTCTATCTCCACTCCTTGAGGGACTCCCCATACAAAAATACTGAAAATCTATGTATTTACAGTTGCACAATATCGAGATTTTTTTGATTTTTTTACAGAAATTCCACCAATATTCAAGAGTGGTCATTGTTTGGAAAGTCTTGAAAAATTTGAAACGCACACGTAGCAGATGCCCCCATTCATCAGTACCTGGCAGTAAAATATTGCAAAATACGTAGTAGTTATAAATAGCAGTTCATTCATCGATTGTTGTCATTCAACAAGTGCCGACGACCGCGAAAAGTAAATTGATTTTTCTTGTTTTTTAAAAGTTAAGATGACAACACAACTTAGATCGCGCGACGATATTTTTTTGATTGGTTATCCAAGCATGAATATTACGGGGAACAAATTACCGTCGAAGAAGCAAGTGCTAAGAATGCATTTCTTCAACATTCGCAAACGAAACATGTCGAAGAAAAATAGTGCGGTTATAGTCGCGGACGCAGTGATGATTTTTTGGCGCCAAGCAGCTATTCCGACGAAAGCCAGAGGAGATGTTACAAGAAAAATAGCTGCGCTGCACGATGAGTGGGATGCTTTAAGAAAGTCATCTCACAGAAAGACTGAGTCCACTAGAGAAAAAGAGAATAAATTTTCTGATAGCTTGGATAATCTTTTCGACATCGCACACGCCAACGCCCTTGAGAAAATGACAAATACCGAAGACATTGAGTTTCTGCTAAAGCAAAGAGAAGATGGCCGGCCAGGAACTATGGGAGGTGTGGACGCTACTGATACTCGAACGAGGAAAAGAAAAGCTGAGCGCGAAGAACAAGAAGAGTTGCGACGCAAACGTGCAACGGAATCTAGTAGAGATCAGTTCGCTAAAGGCAAATGAAATGAAATTCTTTCAATTGCAGTGGTTAAATTTTCAAGCAGTGATTCAAGCGATGATAATGGGAGACAGGACGAAAACTTCCCGGCAGAAGCTGGCCCATCAAATGTTGGTGACAGAAGAGGTTACAAACAATGTTTTACTGAACGAGTGCTATCAGCTTTGGACAAGTGCAAAGTGACTGACCGAGACGCGGTCGGCATTATGATAGCGGCGGCAGAAGCATTTGGACGCGATCCTCAACAATACACAATAAACCGTACGTCGCTTCGGAGATGTCGGCGTTCAAATCGAGAGAACATGCTGAGTTATGTGAAAGACAATCCAGAAGTAAGATCGCATAGATTTATTTGCTCTCATTCAGAATTCTTATTCTTCAACGCGTTTCATTTATCTCCAGCTTGTCGCAGCTAAATCCTTCGTAGTCCATTGGGATGGCAAAATGCTTTTGGATTTTGTGGGTACAAAGAAGGTGGACCGTCTACCGGTAATTGTCTCGTACGGAGAAAAAGAACAACTTCTTGGAGTTCCCAAAGTAGAAGATGGGAAAGGAAAAGGCCGGAGAATAGCACATGCCGTTTATCAACTGTTGGCATCTTGGCATATGACACATCGAATACAAGGACTTTCTTTCGACACGACATCAACGAACAGTGGCCCATTCTCCGGAGCCGCAGTTGCTCTTGAGCGGCTGTTGGAGAGAGAAATCTTATATTTACCTTGCAGACACCACGTATACGAACTGGTGCTAAGGGAAGTTTTTGAGACAAAAATGGGAAAGACCAGTGCACCAGGCGTTCCTTGCTTTGACCGTTTCAAACAGGAATGGGACGCTGTAAAGGTTAAACCATTCCATTCTGGCTTGATAGACGATCAAGTCGTCAGAAAAATTCCTGTGGCAATGCAAGTCGGCATAAAGGAGTTTTGCTTAGATCAATTGAAGGAGAAACACCCTCGCGATGACTACAAAGAAATGCTACAATTAATTCTTTTGTTTCTGGGTGAAAAACTTGAGAATTACCATTTCCGACCTCCAGGACCCGTTTCCCATGCTCAATGGATGGCAAAAGCCATTTACAGCCTCAAGATGTTTTTGTTTCGGAGAACTTTTCACTTATCTGTATGTGAATTGAATGGTATTCGACACGTTTGTATTTTTGTGGTGCGACTTTACGTCAAGGCATGGTTTGGTTCTTCTCGAGCAGCTGAGGCGCCGAATCAAGATTGGAAGTTTTTGAAGGACATCGTCGAGTACAAGTCCGTTGACCAGGATTTATCTCGGGTAATGATAAAGAAATTTATCGGTCACCTATGGTATCTCGCCGATGAGCACATAGCCCTTGCCTTTTTCGATGACAAGGTTTCAAATGAGTTGAAGGCCAAAATGGCCCAAGCATTGCTAGAAAATGAGAATGACAAAGGTGAAGAAGATGAAGAAGACGAAGAAGGTGAAGAAGATGAAGAAGACGACCCGGTTCCCCCAGCTCCTCGCGTCGTAATCAAAAGCACCAGCGTTAAAAAAATCGAGGTGAAATTCAAAGATGTGAATGAGGAATTCTTGGCTAAAGACTTGAGCAACTTCGTCTCTCATAATACCAAAAATTTATTTGTACGATTTGGAATATCGCAAGATTTCATTCTTGCAAATCCAGCAACCTGGAAATCTCGCGCAGACTATCAAGAAGGTCGTAGAATTGTAAATAACTTGCGCGTTGTGAACGACACTGCCGAAAGAGGAGTAAAAATGATACAAGATTATAATAGAATACTGTGTCAAGGCGAAGAAGAGAAACAGTATTTACTACATGTTATCGATTCTTACCGCAAGAAATACCCATCAGCGGACAAAAATATGTTAATTTGACTATATTATATTAAAAGTGCTTAGTAGTACTACTCAATTACAGCTTCTTTTATTTTTGTATGGGGAGTCCCTCAAGGAGTGGAGATAGAGGGTAAGTTTGTTCGGAAAAGATGTTGGGGATGAAAAGTTAATGGGGGTCGGTCATATATTTTGCCCCCCTAGGGGTGACCCCTGATGACCTATGGTGTTTTTCGAAAATACTGAGCAACCTCCATTTTTGTATGGTGACCCCCTAAGGGGAGGAGATAGGGGGTGGGTGTCTTGGGGGAAAATGTTGGCGGTAAAAAGTAAATGGGGGTCGGCCATACATTCTTCCCCTCTACGGGTGACCCCTGATGACCTATGGCAATTTCCCCCCTAATTTTGGCAAAGTGGACCTTTTTCTCGGCTCGTGCGCAACCCCTAATTTTTTTTTTTTTAAATTTTTTTTTTCGGCATTGTCATTTTTTTCCAAAAAGGCACGGAATAGAGCCCTCATCTACCAAAATATCGCAAAAATTTCATTTCAAGGTCCACCTTAATATACATTCATATATTATACATATATAAACACATATACATTTACATGGGTGTAGCGACGGTAGGGCAAGAGAGGGAAGTTGCCCCCCTGATATGTATATGTGTATACAACTTTATATTATACATATATATATATGTACATGTATATGAAGCTAAAGAAGTTTTACTTCAGTCGTGTGGTGTAAAGTACACTGTTATTTTTTTATGTACTTCCTTGAGCACCAGAGCGTGCTGTAGTACAAATCTCTTCAGAAATGGTAAAACACTCCAAAATCGCTCATCTGATTAGGATACAAATTTTGTGTACAGGGACTTTCGAGTATGTAAAGGGCTTTGGCGCAATTTTTTTTTTTTTTGTCGAAAACCAGAGGGCGCTATTGTACAAATACTTACTAATAAAAAAGCTCCAAACCACTCATCCGATAAGTTTGATTTTTATAAGAGGTTTTTGGGTGCGGTGAGTTTTTTGCGCTATGTATTTTGCTATATATTGAACATCAGAGGGCGCTGTAATACAAAATACTGTAAGGCGTAGCAAAGCGCAAAAGGTGATATTTATCTTATTTTCTTCTTTATGTGTATTTATATTCAACATTCTTATTTTCGCATATCAGGACAGTTGATGCCAAATTCTGTTGTATTTGAGTTCGTATCAACACATGCGCAAGTCCGTTGCGTCGCATGTCGCATTTCGATTTTAATTTCCAGTGCTTATTTAATTGATATCCAGTAGAAATACCTACAACATAATGGCTTATTCGCAAAAAAATTAAGAATACATAAAAATAACATATGAGAGAGTTCTTGACCATAAAAATATCTGCAAATATGACCTAAGCTAACATTGGTTAAGCTAATCTCTAACGAACAGGCTACAACTTGCATTTTTCTTAATAATAATAATAAATAATAATAATAATAATAGCATTTAGTTAAGCATTTATATTTTTTCAATTTTTGTTCAAGAAAGGTTCATATTTCATGTTTTCTTTGAAAATGGCGCAGAAGTTTATGTTGCAAAAATAATTTAAAATCAAAATTGCATTTTTGACACATTAAACGATACAGTAACAGTACGACACGAGGTCAAAAGAGAGCATTTATGTATGAAAAAAGCTACATAAATGATTGCCAAAAATTCGTTTTACCTCTGATGTTTACAAAAATGTCAAATATATCGAATAAAATGTAAAACTTGAAAATATAATTTTGCAAGCGATCACGATCACACACATCACGATTTTCCTAACTTTTTCTCCTAATTTTTGTGTTGAATCTACATTTTGCTTATTTCGCCGAAGTTACCGGTTTGAAAGATATACACAAAATTCCATCAATAGTTTGTGAAAACTTTTTTCAAATCGACGAATGAATTCAAAATTTATTTATATCAACTCCCGAGTAAAGCCGGGTATCCAGCTAGTATATATATAAAATTGTAAAAACAAAAATCTGTAGGTACATAAAAAATTGTTTTTAAATTCCTTTTGCGATGGACATTTTAAATGACGAGGAGTCCGAAAATCACATTTTTAAAATTTTTGTCTGTCTGTCTGTCTGGCTGTTAAAGCATCACGCAAAAAC
Organism: Coremacera marginata; assembly: GCA_914767935.1. Classification (NCBI taxonomy): domain Eukaryota; kingdom Metazoa; phylum Arthropoda; class Insecta; order Diptera; family Sciomyzidae; genus Coremacera; species Coremacera marginata. The sequence continues at coordinate 77,862,223 of OU612047.1, forward strand.
CCCTCGATGGATTTAAATGAAATTTGACATCTAAGTTCCTTATATCCCCGCTCAACATATAGGCTACTTTTTATCCAGTGAAATAGGTTGGACCCGGTAGGGGGCGCTGCGATCGGGTTCCAGGCATTCTTTTTTTTTAGCTTATCTCCGAAACCGTTCATCTGATTTGCATGAAAATTTGTATATAGAAGTTTTCGAATACGGTGAGTTCTTATGACTTATTTACTCTGTTGTATCTTGAACACCAGAACACAAATATTTAAAAAAAAAACTCGAAAAACTCCTAAACCGTGCATCCGAATTACACGAAAATTGGAATATAGGAGTTTTCTGATATGGTAAGTGTTTTGGACTTATCTTTTTTGTGCTATCTTGAACACCAGAGGGCGCAGTAGTACAAACATTTTGAAAAACGTCGAAAAAGTCCAAAACCGTTCATCCGATTTGCATGAAAATTTATATGTAGAGGTTTCGGATACGGTGAGTTTTCATGACTTATCTACTCTGTTCTATCTTGAACACCAGAGGGCGCTGTAGTACAAATATTTTAAAAAAATTAAAAAAAAAAACTAAGCCGTTTATCCGATTTACATGAAAATTGCTAGAAGTTTTCGGATACGGTGAGTTTTCATGACTTATCTACTCTGTTCTATCTTGAACACCAGAGGGCGCTGTAGTACAAATATTTTAAAAAAATTAAAAAAAAAACTAAGCCGTTTATCCGATTTACATGAAAATTGCTAGAAGTTTTCGGATACGGTGAGTTTTCATGACTATCTACTCTGTTCTATCTTGAACACCAGAGGGCGTTATAGTAAAAATCTTAGGAAATCGTAAAAAACTCCAAAACTGCTCAACCGATTTGGATGAAAATTTCTAAATAGCGATTTTCGAGTACGGCAAGGGTTCTAGTGCTATCTTTTTTGCTCTGTCTCGAAACTAGAGGGCGCTGTTGTACAATTTGCACGTGTTTAAACTGTTTAAACAGTTCCTTAATGACTGCACTGATTTTGATGAAATTTTCAGTGTTTGAGTGGATCCCTGGATGGTTCAGATTCACAATTGGACCCGGTAGGTGGCGCTGCGATCGTGTTAAAGGCATTTTGTTTTTATAGTTTATCTCAAAAACCGTTCATCTGATTTCCATGAAAATTTTTATATACGGTAAGTTTTTATGACTTATATACTCTGTTCTATCTTGGACACCAGAGGGCGCTGTGTGCAAATATTTTAAAAAACTTCTAAGCTGTTTATCCGATTTTCCTGAAAATTGGTATATAGGGGTTTTCTAATATGGTGACTGTTTTTGACTTATCTCTTTTGTACTATCTCGAACACCAGAGGGCGCTGTAGTGCAAATCTTTTAAGAAATCGTGAAAAAGTAGAAAGCCGCTCATCCGATTTGGATGAATAATTGTACTAAAGGATTTTCGTGTACGGCAACTGTTTTGGCGTTATCTCTTTTGCTCTGTCTCGAAAAGTAGGGGGCGCTGTTGTACAATTTGTGCATGTGTATGTTATTAAACTGTTCCTAAACGGCTGCACCGATTTTGATGAAATTTTTTGTGTGTGTGTTACAAATAATGAAGTATTTTAGTATTATTAAAAAGTACTATTTTTTACAACGCTGAAATACCTGGAGGTTTTTAGTTTGACAGGAAAAAAAGGAAAGATTTTTGTAAAAACAGACGACAGGAAAGTAGATTGAAGTTCTTTGTTTTTGTTATTTTTATTTAAACTTTTATAAATACAATTTAAATATTACATTGTTGGTCCTTCGAAACGGATAGAACTAGTTCGTGGATATTGCATTACATTCAGGTGCCAAATGACGTCGGCAGACAACTTGGAAAAGGTAGCGCAGCCTCCGTATAGAAGCACGCCGAGCATAGCAGCGCAGAAAAGTTTCTATGGATTTGAGGATGGTGACGAAACTTCGACAATTGTTCTTGTCCAGCAGACATGCAGTAGATCTATTGGAAATAGCCCACAGACGGGTAGCAATGCAGCAGGCAGAGACGCAAGCATTTTCATGTCATGCAATTCGCGGAAAGAATACGGGATTCGCCGCGCAGTCAGCGCAGGCAACCGTCAAACAAACACAAATACCTTGCAGCAGACGAATTTACATTTCAAATCATCATTTCGTTCATTTTGTAAATAACAGAACGGAAATGCTTTAGTTGATGATTTACAGACACAAATCAAGGATTACAAGACAAATATAACAATTTGCATTTTCAGACGATGGACCAAGGAAGCCATGTATCTACATACACATAATAATAAATATTTAGAAGGTGTTACGACATTGCTAACACGTCAAGCAAAAAGTGAGTTGCCAAAGTTTGACGGCAATCCAAAAACTGGCCGATGTTTAGCTTCGAATATTACAGATCCACAAGAGACTGCAGATACACAGATGGCGAAAATGTTGGTCGCTTGCGTAATGCACTCAAGGGTGTTGCTTACGACTGTGTTAAAGCTTTGCTGATTATGCCAAATAGTTTTAAGCGAATTATAGATATTCTGGAGTGTCGTTTTGGGCGCGATGAATACATTATAAAAGCATACATTGCGAAAACAAGAGCAATACCAGCTCCGAGAGATGACTGACCAATATCAATTATCGAGTTCGCTACAGCTGTGGAAAATCTTACGACAATGCTGGAGTTGCTAGATAGACGAGAATACATGATGAATCTAACTTTGTTGGCTAAGCTTGAATGCAAGTTGCCTCCGTTCTTGAGTATTTTGTGGTCTGACTATGTTCATGAAAATCCAAATTTTGATTTACGTGACTTTGCAAATTGGATAGATAAAAAATCACAAGGAGCTAGCCGTCAAATCACAAGAACGGTCAGAGAAAAGAGACAAAAATGGTCTAACTTCACGACAGTAGTTCGTAGTTTCACAATCAACTTCTTCATAAAGTTTCGCATCGTGACAACCAGATGAATCAAGAGTATGAGAATGTTGCAAATTGTGCCAAAATCGAAAGCATAGTTGCCGTACCTCATCAGAATAAGCATCTTCGCATTCTGCCAATTATTTTGAAAAACGGTGTTAAGCAGCTGCGGACATACGCGCTTTTAAATTCAGGCTCTGATACAACGCTACTTACCAATCAAGCTGCTGTGGAGCTAGGTCTGGTTGGGCAAATAAAGCCTTTGATGATTAAGTGGGCTAACGGAGACGTTGCTTTTGAAAATGATTCTTCAGTAGTTCTATTACAAATAAAAGGTGTTTTCTCAACAGCAAAGACGTACAAGATTAAAAACGTGAGAACTGTGTCTTGCATGCCTCTGCAAGCGCAATCCATTGACAAGGCTAAATATATACAAATATATATATATATATATATATATACCTTTGTAACTTGCTTTGTAGCTCATGCAAATCGTTGTCAGTTTGGATGTTTTCGATGTGACAAACCGTCGAGTTGTCGCACACCTGACCGTAGTTGCCACTAACAACCCATCCTAATAATGTGCGCCTGGATATAGGTGATTCAGCTTTGTCATGAAGTAGCTCTCTTGTTGCAGTTAACAATTCATTGTCTTCACCTATTAGATTAGTTGGTTGTTGATTTTCATACCCATTAGTCAGCATTCGCAAGATATACCTTTGTATCTATATATATATTTTTGTCAATCCATTGACAATTAGTTGGTTGTTGAAACAATTAGTTGGTTGTTGAAACAATTAGTTGTTGGTGAGGAGATAGAGTACGCAGGAAAAGTTGCTTTTGCAGCTGCTAAAGCCAAAGTCAGCGCGTTGAAACCTACCACAATACCGAGGTTAGAATTGCAATCTGCTCTAATCGGAAGTAGACTGGCTTATACCATTATACAATCTCATGACTTTCACGTTAATCGAAAAGTGTTTTGGAGCGATTCAACGAATGTGCTTCAATGGCTTCGAGCAGACGCTAGAGCGCTCGGTGAAATAGCAGAGTTAACAGAAATTTCAGAATGGAGGTTCCATCTAAAGAAAATGTAGCCGCTGACGCTACAAGATCACGACAAAAAGAATTTGACCCTAATTGCAGATGGTTCCGAGGACCTGACTTTCTGCGTTGTAAGGAATCAAAGTGGCCGCAAATAGAATATATGAAAGTTATATCTGAGCAAACAGTAGAAATGATAGATGCTAATGTTATTCTAACTTCCAATGATATAGTTATTCCTGAAGCAAATAGGTTTTCAAGCTGGATTCGATTAAGTAGAACTGTTGCCTGGGTAAACAGATTTATTTTTAATATTATGTCAACTAAAATTAAGCGCCGCAAAGGAGAACTCACCGTGGAAGAGCTCGACAGAGCTGATATTATAATTTTTCGACAGTCTCAAAAGAATTCATTCATTGTAATGAAATTGCTAATTGGAAAAAAACTAAAAACCCCAATATGCGACACCGAAGGTTTACTGAGAATTTCTGGACGACTTAACAAAATAGAAACATTGGCCTTTCAGCAAAAGCAGCCGATAATTCTTAACGGTAAAGATGATTACACAAAGCTTCTTTTAAAACACTATCACTGTTTTTATAAGCATATGGGACATTTCACAGTATTAAACGAAATGCGACAAAAATACTGGGTAATAAACGCTAAAACAACATTAAAGAAGATTGCAAACGATTGTCAATATTGCAAAATTCAGCGAGCAAAGCCAATGCAAACAATTATGGCCGATCTACCAAAATCAAGACTTGCTGCGAATTCTCCGCCTTTTTCTTTCAATGGAATGGACTGTTTTGGTCCGCTTTCAGACCGAGTTGTACGACATCATGAAGAACGCTACGGAGTTCTTTTTACTTGTATGACGACTAGAGCAGTCCATATAGAAATTGCACATAATTTATCAACTGATGCTTGCAAAATCGCGGTACGACGTTTTATATCATGCTTAACAGTACTTAGTGAAGTAGAGCACATTTTGAACACTCGATCGCTTGTTGAAGTGTCGGAGCATCCAGAAGACGGTGAAATTTTAACACCAAATCATTTTCTCATCGGACGCTCATCTCAAAGTGCACCAATGAGTATACATGATGATAAAGACTTGCTTATTAGAAAAAGATGGCGAGCAGCTCAATGTCTAGCCGATTATTTTTGGACAATTTGGATAAAGTCCTTTATGCCAGGCCTAAATAGAAGAACAAAGTGATTCTCTTCAGGACGAAAGCCAAAGGTCGGTGACGTCGTACTTATTGTAGACCATAATTTACCACGAGGAGTTTGGATTAAAGGGATAGTGACGAAGCTTTATCCTGGATCAGATAAGGAGGTACGAGTAGTAGACATCCGAACCGCGACATCAACACACCGACGACCGATAACGAAGCTGTGTCTTATAGATACCAAGAGAGTATGTGAGAATCAAACTGATTTCAATACCGGGGCCCAGGATGTTACAAATAATGAAGTATTTTAGTATGAATAAAAAGTACTTTTTTTACAACGCTGAAATATTTGGAGGTTTTTAGTTTGACAGGAAAAAAGACAAGTTTTTGTAAAAACAGAAAGGGCTATGTTATGGTGGCGGTCATATGATCCTCGGTCACGTCAGTTTTTACGCTCTTTTTTGATTTGATACACTCTATGACCAAAGTGTGTTATGGTGGCGGTCATTTGATCCCTGATCACTACTACAGGGTTGTCCATATTCAAAGCGCCCATTTCAAAAAATCGATTGTAGTGCGGCTTGTGTGTGGTGGCACGCCGTCTTGTTGAAACCAGTAGTGCCTGATACGCTTTCGACGAACGATTGGCATGAAAAAATTGTTTATCATATCGCGATAACGCTCCTGATTGACAGTAACTTTGTGGCCATTATCATCTTCGAAAAAGAACGGCCCAATGAGCATTTTAGCACAAACGCCGCACCAAACAGTGACTTTTGCATCGTGAAGAGGTACCTCTTGAATCTCTTGTGGATTTTCAGTTTCATACAAACGATAAATTGTTTTCTTGGAAGGCGCACTTTTCACTTTATTTATTTTTTTGAAAGCACGTTGAGTTTTCACTATTGACTTGTTTTGTTGAATGTAAATTTCAACAATTTTAGAGCGTTCGCGTGGCGTGTACTGTTCCATTGTAAACATTTGCTTGGAATGACGCTTCAAACGCGGTATGTCATTAGTCGATTTGGCATCACTGCGGAAAGTTACAGTGTTGCCAGATGGGCGCTTCGAATATTGACAACCCTGTACACTTTTCGCTACTTTTAGTACTTTATTCAAAAAAGTATCATTTATGTTAATAAAAAATTGTTAATCTACCACTTTTTCACGCGCATTGTACGCATTCAACAAGTTTTAACGAATTTTTAGAAATCGAAATGGAAAATATTTATTACGGACTGCAGGCGTTAAAATTTGGCATCGCCTATTCCAAAAACATATTGTGGCAAGATAGGCACAGGAACATCATTAAGAAATGTTTGAAAATATATTTATTGACGCAAAATAAAAAACGCAACCGCAAAAGCAGATTATGTTAATTAATTTATTATGATAAAATTATGCATTATAAATATATTCATTACTTACGCTATCCTTTTTGTTTTCGCCACTTTCGATAAATGCAGTCAAACAAAAATTGCATAAATTGCACAAATAAACATGGCTAGCGTAGTGTTGCTTTGCGCAAGTTTTATTTACGATTTCCTACATTTCTCACAAAAAGTGTACTATTTTCATACAAATCAAGGAATGTCGTGAATAATTTACCAACGCAACACTGCTGTGATCCCGTGATTTGGCAAAGGCAGCCGAATCATTTGGTGACCATTGTGGTCAAAATTTATTCCCTCACTCACTCTCTCAAATTTCACATTTACATTCAAACAACAACAATGCGTGACCGTGACGTGCCCATGACCGCCAGCATAACATAGCCCAAAGTAGATTGAAATTCTTTGTTTTTGTTTTTTTTATTTTAACTTTAATAAATACAATTTAAATATTACAGTGTGTTTAAGTGGATCTCTGGATGGTTCAGATTCGCAATTGGACCCGGTAGGTGGCGTTACAAATTAAATTTGTATTTAGGGGTTTTCGGGTACGGTAGTTTTTATGACTTATCTATTTTGTTCTATATTGAACACCAGAGGGCACTGCAGTACAAATGTTTTAAAAATCTTGAAAAACTCCTAGCTGTACATCCGATTTGCGTGAAAACTTTTACATAGGAGTTTTCGGATACGGTGTTTATCTTAGACTTTTTTTTCTACGCTATCTTAAATACCAGATGGTGCAGTAGTACAAATCACTTAAGAAATCGTTAAACACTCAAAAACCGCTCATCCGATTTAGATGAAAATTTGTGTATCGGAAATATATAGAATTTGATTATCGAGTATGGAAAGAGCTTTGGCGTTATTTTTTAATTCTATCTCGAAAACTACAGGGCGCTTTTGAACAAACACCGCAAAAACTCAAAACAACTCATCCGATAAGAATTATTTTTATATGTGGTTTTCGGGTGCGATGAGTCTTTTGGCGCTATGTATTTTGCTATATCTGGAACCCCAGACGGCGCTGTACTACAAAATACAGTAAGGCGTAGCAAAGCGGCACGCACACACAAATCACGATTTCCCTAACTTTTTCCCATAATTTTCAGATGTTGAAACTACATTTTGCTCATTTCGCCGAAGTTCCGGTTTGAAAGATGCACACAAAATTCCTTCTAAAGTTTGTGAAAAGTTTTTTTCAAATCGACGAATGAAATCGAAAATTATTTATATCAAGTCCCGAGTTAAATCGGGTATTCAGCTAGTATATATACATTCTAGTGATAACGCCCCGAAAATCAGGTGTACTTAGCTAATTGGGTGTACTTCCCTACTTCGCTTTGGAGATTACACTTTCTTAAGTCTTTTTACCATTTTCTCAACTTTAAACACTCATATCTGCTAAGCGCTTTTCAAAATCTTTTCAAAAATCTAATAATTTTCTGCTTACCTACACCTCAAGACCTTTCTAATGATATCTCAAGTGTTGCTGTAGAATTGCTAGAATAAGGGGACCCTTACAGGAATAAATATATAGAAGATAATTCTTGATCGTTTACGAACTACAAATTGAAGGCATTCCCCTCAACTATGGCAAAAAATGTTCAACGCCAACACATTCTTTGGTAGGTACGAACTTACCTACAAAAAATAAAACTTTGAAACCGTATAAGACAAATATACATGCCGTCAAGCATCATGAAGAACAAATTTATTAATAAAAAAACAATAAACCTAATTAATAATAATAATACGTGGTTCAATAACGAATTCAGATTGATAAAATTAAAGAAAAGACTGATTAATACAATTGATAGTTGGAGAGAGTATAAAATGGTTAGAAATCAGTATAAAACAAAAATTACTTGAACCAAAAAGTCTCGTTTTGAAACAAAAGTAGGGTAAAATAGAAAATGGTATGTTTAATAAAGTCGAATATGATAATGATTTAGAAATAGCCAATAGTTTTAATAAATATTTTATTGAAATTGTACAAGACATAAGAAGTTCAATAGAAAATGTGCAATATAATAACTGCATTGAGCAGGCAGAAACAAAGTTTAGATTCCGTGAAGTCAGCATTATAGAACTGAAATCGATATGTAAAGAATTTAAAAAATAAGTCGGATTTCAATAATAAAAACTTTATTAGGAATAATTAATACATCTTTAGTAAATGGAGAATTTTTCCAATTCATGGAAGGACTCCACTATAACACCTGTAATAAAAAAATGTGAAGAATATCGTCCAGTGAATTCATTAAAGACATTGGAAAAATATTAGAATAGGTAGTAAAACAACAGTTAGAAGAATACATGGAGAGCAACAATTTATATTCAAAATATCAATCAGGGTTTAGAAAAAATTATTCTTGTGAAACAGCAGTGAATTACGTAGTTAGTGATTGAAAAGAAGGTGGCAAACAGAAAAAAATTATGGCTTTGTTCCTAGATTTTAGAAGGGCTTTTGAAACAATTTATAGGGACATATTGTTTAAAAAACTGAAAAGATATGGTATTGAAAATAAAGAATTAAGTTGGTTTAAATTATATCTGGAAAGCAGAACACAAATAACTAAAGTCAATAAATTAGTGGTAATTTTTCCCATTATCATTAAAATTTTCATTACCTCTAAATTTTAGTGGTACTGCAATTTTTTTCTTCTCATTACATATTAATGGCAATATATAGGCTAAAAAATGGAAAGGACCCAAAATATTTAATTGAGAAAGCGCGATACGTGAGGGAAGTACAGCCGTATAGTTTAAGGAATGTTAACAACTTTAGACTCCAACAGCAGTTTTCAACATCAGCCCACAACCGTTTTTTTTTTTACAAAGGACTACAGCTGTATAATACATACATATAATACAATGTATTATATTTGTGAGGAATAGATACATATTGTACAAAATGCCTTTTGTTGTTTTGTTATATAAAGTAGAATGATAATCCAGAGCAAGGCCTCGTCCGTCTAGCCTTGCATGTGTGAGCTCTGCTTTAATCGTTATTTAAGTCCACACAGAATGAAATGGAACTCGATTATCCAGAGCAGGACTCCGTCCGTCTTGCCTGGCATAGGTTGGAGCCAGGCCTTGTCCGTTTGTTTCCGTTTTCGTACCACGAAGGTTGCGGTTTACAATTGTATGAATTTGAATGTCAGAAAACTGTATAATTTTTTTTCAATTAATTGTAATAATGATGTTTTATATTTATATCTATAAATCCTTCAGTGCTGTGCAAGTAAAATTGTAAAAGAAATAATGTAAGAAAACCAAATAATGAATTGCAAAGAATTTCAAATACTATTAATAAAGATTAATCTAAACTAAATAATCCTAGATGATTGAAGGTAATTCAATGGAATGAATTCCATTTCCATAAATCACTTGCAGGCATACAACACATTGTAGGAGTAATGTTGTACCAATAAACTGCAATAAAGAAGCAAGTACTAAAGAGTGCGAAAATTATAATCCATAGGCACATTTGCCTATATTGCTGCACAATTAGCAATTTAATTTGAAAAATCTAGACGAAATATATTTTTGAATATGTATTCCAAACTGTTTGACTTTTTTTTTTTTATATTGTTCCAAATCCTAAATTGCACTCAAATCTTTTATTTTGTATAAGTAAAATGTATGTATAGATTATGTTAAAATAAAATTAAACAAAATACATCACCCTACTTTTCACGGAAACCAGCTGTACCATATTGAATCAGCTCAGTAAACTTCTTGGGGTACATTTCACGGGCAAAAGCATAGACAGTCCTCAAATTAATAGACATAATTATGAGTTCAGCTAGAGATTTTCAAATTTCTTTAGATATTTAGCAAATGTGCCACGCTACTTTTGCAAGTGGTGTCTAGCCTAGCTAAAATATACTCTAAGGCCACAGCAAATAACGAATTTGCACAAACTAACAAACAAGTTTTTATAAATTATACTAGCACCATTAAATTGATTGCAACTTGAAAATCAAGTGGATTTAAGGCACAGTTGCACCAAAAGTACTTTTTACTATTTCTGTGGCGACATGTTATAACTTCACTATCGAAGCGATAATCGAAGCGAAGTTTTCGCTCTGGCAGTATGTTGTAACATTTTCATTCGACAGGCGATTTGGTTGATTTCGAAGTTATGTTTGAAAGTTTGACAGCTGCTGCACACATATTTTTTATGTTGGTTAGTTAGTTCCACCTCCCGTTTTTCTACTCTCTGTGTATGACTTCCTCATTTTTTTTTAAATTTTATTTTTTAAATCAGCCCTCACCTGCAAGAAAAAAAATTAGGCTTTAAAATGTTATCTAAGTCTTCAAAATATTTATTAACTTTTTTCCAACTATCTTCATCTCTTGTAGGCGGCCCTTCAGCATTCAATGTAAGCGTAATCTCCTGCCATAAGCTATGAATTGTTTGGTTGTTGTTGGTACACATGAACCCCACTGACCATATCGGGGTGCCGCTCCAAAAATTCCACCAACAGCTCAAACTGCTTTGAAGTAGTAATTTTTTTTTGTAGAACTCCTGAAAGAAGGTTAAGTGTAGTTAGTTAAGTTTAACTTGAAACATATGTTGTTATTAAAGCATATAAATTTATTTTTTCAATAACTTTAAGTCATTAATTAACAATTCTTTGATATTTAATTAACAAAACCATTTTTAAATGAATAAATACTTACATTTCTCTTGCTTCACAGCCGCCAAATTCAAGTGATATTTTATCGTAATCATCGCCTGTCGAAAGTGCTATAACATACCGACTTTCGATAATTTCGACAACTTCGAAACTTTCGAAGTTACAACATGTCGCCACTGGTATGCTCTTAATGTTTGGTACGTATATTGAATACGAAATTGTATTCAACTCAGTAACTTCTTTCCTACCACGAGTGAAAAGTTTCCGAATAGCACACAGCCTAAGAATGCTTGTGTGAAAAATTCACTTGACGATTGTCAAAATTTATACTAGCCCCTGAGGCTACATAAAATTTTGACAATCATATTCACCTCGCAAGTGCCAAATATTCGCATTAAGACTGTCAAAATTTGATCATCCGAGTGAAAAGTTTCCGAATAGCACACAGCCGAAGTAAAAGTAACTATGCTTGGGCTATTCACAGTTTAAGTACGCAGGCCTGTTTAATATACGATTTGTTATTTTTACGCCAACTTACGTAAGCGTATTTTTCTTTGTTGTTGCTTTGCATACAAAAGGGGCGTTCACATAATCAAATTCTTAATTAAATTATTGGTCAAACAGTTTCACCACGCAAGTGTTCATATTATCAAATTTTTCTTCAAATTTCATTATTGTCTTGCACACCGAAGTGAACACATCAGCAGCACTCCATATGCCTTATTTTTTAATAATGTTTTTTTATAAGTTTCCGATTTAATCAGCCACAGTTATGGATGTAGTCTATTCAAACTTCAAAAGAGAGTAAAAATGATATGTGAGAAAAGTTGCAAGAGTACGGAAACAGCTTCTAGTAAGTTTCAAGCACAAAACAGATGATTTTGACTGCAGACACGTCAAACGTAAATTGCGCCAATTAAAATTATCGTCAATTTGTTTGTGAATTTGATGCTTGTTCTTCTTGATGTTCTTGTTGTTCTTACTTTACTTGAGTTCTAACACTTTTTGTGTTCGAGAGAGCGGTTTTATGCTTGTTCTTGTTCTCCCATTTTAAGCACAGAAAGTACGGAAACAGAAAATAGTGTCCCACAAGCTACACAGTGTGAGTACGGAAACACACCTGTAGCAGGATTCCCAAACAGTTAACGATAATCGGAGTTGTCGTTATCGGTCATTGTGCATGCACAGTTTCATAGTAAATGACAGTTTCGCTAGTTAACTACAGCGACAATCGTCGTTAAGGCGTTTGGGAATCCCGCAACTGATGTGTTCACGCTAAAATCTTTTTTTAAGTGACGAAATCGCACTAGAAAATTTGACGAGTGTTCACACGTCAAATTTTTCATCAAAACGTTGGTCAAACAACCGAAAAATCAAATTATTTTGATTTTCGTCAAACGATTTGACCAACAATTTGATGAGTGTTCACATGTCAAATTTTTCGTCAAATTCCATATATATTTCTGTTGGTCAAATTTTTTGATGACTTGTTGCATGAAAAATTGGATCATATGTCCGGCCCTTTTAGGGTCAAATTTTCTAGTGCGATTTCATCACTTAAAAAAAGATTTCAGCGCGAACACATCAATTCAAAATGCACGACGAAGATTTTTGAAATGATTTTATTGAAATTTATAGATTACATCCATAACTGGTAGATTAAATCGGAAATTTTCAAAAAAAGATTATTTAGAAATGAAGCATATGGAGTCCTGCTGATGTGTTCACTTCGGTGTGCAAGACAATAATGAAATTCGACGAAAAATTTGATAATATGAACACTCGCGTGGTCAAACTGTTTGATCAATATTTTGATGAAGAATTTGATAATGTGACCGGCCCTAGCCCTTGGACGTGTTTTTTGTCTCGTATTTTTATGCCCTATCTACAGCATATATAACAGGGTTGCAAATGTAGTAAATACGGCAAACACATACTAGGGTGCTCACAGTTGCAAACATAATAAATGCTTTAAATACGCTTTGTTAATTTACGTTTAAGCTGTGAATAGCCTAAATACTAAGCACAACAACAAAGAAAAATACGCTTACGTAAGTTGGCGTAAAAATAACAAATCGTAAACTGAACAGGCCTGCGTACTTAAACTCTGAATAGCCCAATTGCTCTCATTTTAAAATTAGAATATCAATTGGAGAAAACGTCAAAAATACGAATAACCTTATAATAATTGAATCATGTGCCAAGAAGGTCAATACGAGCTTATTATGAGAATGTTTTGAGTTAACGACTTACTTCATATTGACCTCATACTTAGTACAAAAATATGCGTCAATGAATTCACTATAAGCTCATATGTGTCTCCTAAATAACTATTTATGACTTTATACTAAAATTTGCAAATCGAAAATAGTTCATATATAGCTTATTTTGAGCTAGAATGCCTGTTGGGGGATCAAACAACCAAAAAATCAAAATATTTTGATTTTCGTCAAATGATTTCACCAACAATTTGATGAGTGTTCACATGTCAAATTGTCGTTAAATTCATATTTATTTCCGCTTGTCAAATGTTTTAATGACTTATTGGATGAAAAATTTGATAATATGAACGGCCCTGTTAGGACTTTCATAAGCGCCTGAGCAAATTTCATTCACACAGAAACATATTTGGTGGCAATAACAACACCAAGATTAAGCAACTTACGTGTGGACGCAATATTTTAGTAATCTCTTCTACTCGGATTGCTTTCACCATTGCTTTGTTTAAATCTTTTCATTCAAATAATAAGAAAATATGAATAAAATATGAAACATATCAAATATGTAAACAAACTTCACCAGCTGACTTTGACACATAACAGTGCGTTCAATGTTGTTTTTGTACAAGTATCACTACCTTGTATAGATATATCCATGAGACAATAATCACAGGTATTATAAATAGAACTGACATAATTGTGAAAAGTGGGCATATATTGTCCATGAAGTCCATGAAGTGAAAAATATTATAATAATATAAATATATTGTCCAACACAATTCAATGGATCATTTTTATTTTACGAAAGTGAAGTATACAGTGAGCGTCCATATTTTTGAATACTTTTTACTTTATTTCAATATTTTACAAAGTAATTTTATAAAAAATTTTAGTATATTTTGAATTAATATGTTATGCTCTTATTTGGGCCTATTCGGCACAATCTGTTATGAAAAAATTCTGTTATGATTTCCCACACAAATTTTTGAGCTGTCAAAAAATCTGTTAAGAGACCAAAATTCGTATTCTGCACAACAATCTTTTATGAAATCTGTTATGAATCATAGCAGATTTTTTGAACTGTCAAAAAATCTTTTACAAACCCTTAAATTGGTATTCGGCATGGCAAAATCTGCTATGAAATCTGTTATGAATGACAAAAGAATAACAGATACATTTTTCTGTCTTTTATCGTAACAAATTTTTAGAAAGTAAACATTTTGGTGTAGAAAATTTATGTTTATTTAAAAATTTCTTTAAGAATGGCTCAAAAAGGAGGCAAATGTAAGATTACATATTCAATAAATATGTGTGTGCTTTAAGGCGACTGTTCCGGGTTGAGGCGTGTTTTTTAAGGCGATTTTTAAAGGCTGATTGAAAAAACTACTGTAGATATTTATAAGCACTTTTTTATTATTTTAATCAAGTTTTCAAGAGCACAAAAAAAAATCTTCATGTTCAACAATTTACGCACTCCTTTCTCAGCCAAAACCTTAGCACTTTGATCAAGAAACTGTGTTGCTTGATGCCAAACAGCAGGATGATGTGTGAGCACAAGCAAACACTGCTCCGTGGCAAACATGACACGTTGCGTAATAAGTGCCGTATCTTCCGTACGCAGAGGATTGGATTTTTCAAATGATATGAATTTTTTCCACAAGTCAACCTTAAAGAAAAATTTTACCATAAATTAATAAAATGTTTGCGCATGAAGTTATATTATCGAAAATAGACCTGTTTTATCTCCTCCTTGGTAAGAGTAGGCGGCACGGCGGGCAAATTATTATTTAAGCCTTTTGTGATAATTTCCAATTCCTTGGCAACACGTCATGTAAGCGTTATGTGATCCCTTAAAATAAAAATTTTTCTAATTAAGCAGATGTAAAAAATATTTTTCACTTACTTGGAGCGTTCAAGCCTCATTTTCTCCGATATTATGGGATTGATGTTATGCTCAAAGGCTATGTAATCTTTCCATAGTGTTTCAATGCCTACGATTGGTGTTAAAACTGCTTTCTGGTAAACACGCCGCATCGCAGCTATTTTCTGATTTTCCGCATAGCTACCAACAGCCTCCAAACTACGCAGAAAATTAATATAATCCAGCCATATCGAGAAGGAATGCAAATCCATGCCAATCTTCTCCAAAGCGAAATCATAGGCTGGAGCCAACTTTTCCCTTAAAGTAGACATTCAATAATGAACTATCTTCGACTTCAATAATCATAGCCACTCACTTGTGCGTGCTTAGGCCCGCTTTTCTTAACATATGTCAAATAGAGCTTCCACAGATCGATGTTCAAAATTTTCACCAGCGAGCGTTGAAAAAGTTTCTCCACACGTTCATAATTGCGCCCCTTCATCTCTTGTTCAATGTAGATGTTCCAGTAGCGTGCTGTTATGGGAAAGACATTAACCAGAGATTTGAATAACGTGCGCACATCATTGACCCGGTGTGTCTGCGCCTCGCGTAAGAGCACCGACCAAGATTCGATGTTGTAAGGGCGCAGTTCAACAACTTGTTGGGCGCGCACCAAGCGTTCGTGTCCCCATTCCTGTTAAATAATATTCAATTTATAATATACTTCATTGCTGCAAACTATGTCTGGCTGCTTCTCACTATATCAATTTTTATTTTATCGCGCACCGACATTCCGAAGTTAAGCCCGAAGTACAATAGGGCGAGAGTGCGTTGCGAGACAACGTAAAAATCTCGCATGAGCTGTCAAAGCATTTTCATAAGCAGAGTTTTAATGTAGCAATTTACAATGCTTCGCGATGCGATTGTGCGATGCGACACATTTTCAAAAACTACGCATGCGATGACGAGTTGTCATGAAAATTCAATTGAAAAATAATAAACAATTTGAGCGCATAGCTGTTTGCAATTTTTTATTTTATAAATGAGTTTGTTTTTAGTAAAACTTAAAACAAAAAAGGGCAGATTACAAGTTTTGACAATTTTGCTGCTTCACTAGGTTATGTGTGACTTCTTTTTACTTTGAAACAAGTGGACGTGTTTATGTTGTATTAAGAACATAAATTATGTGATACTTATGTTCAAGGATATTTAAAATTTTCATTTCTTTGTGCATTTCTCACATTGTTATAAAATAAATGGCTAATTTTTTATATTTTTACGCTTCTCATTGTACATTGATTGCGAGGACAACGCGCGTAAGGTTTCGTAACATAATCGCATAGCTTCAGCGCATCGCACTCTCGCTCTATTGTACTTCGCGCTTTATGAGAAAATAGCTCCTATTGAAATTTTTGGAAATTCTGGTTTATATATCTGAAACAACAATTACCCACACTTCGAACGAACGAACGAAAACGAAAATGGCCATTTCAGCCCTTGAAAAGACTTTGACCGAGCTTCTTATGATCAATTGTGTTGTATGTGATGTGAAATGTTTGCACATAAATGATAAACTGGACCTACATGTTTTACGCCGACTCCGAACGGCTTATGTTCTCAAGAAGCTTTTCATGGCAGTTTTTACTCTCTGAGGTTTGCCATTGTCTGCAGAGAGGTGACGACCGAACAGAAAAATTAAATCAATTGAAAAAATTTTCTGTGTCAGATGGAGTATTCGAACCTGGGTTCTCTGGCGTAAGAGTCACACACTCACCCATTACGCCACGGCCGCCACCCACACTTCAGATTAGATTAAAAACTTTACGTTTTAATGTGATTTTCTTTTATATTGAAATAATTGGGCCTATTAAATCAGCTGTTCCATAACAGAAGCTAATAGAATTGTAATAGATTTTTGTTTTCGAAGATTAATACAGGGTGCCATAAAAGTTCATAATGCTGAATACCAATTTTAACAGATCTTTTATTGTCGACATCTTTTATGATTCATAACAGAAAATGCGTAACAGAATAACAGATTTCGCCGAATAGGCCCAATTATATACTAACAAAAACTATAAATTATTTTACAACAAAAGTTCTCATAATTCATACACAAAAAATGCTACACTTTCTTGGAAAAAAAAAGTGTACACTTAAACTTGAATATAAGAAAAAAATAATTTCAGTCCAATTATTAATATTTTGTTTGTCTTCCCCTGTGGCGGCCGTGGCGCAGTGGATAGGGTGTGCCAAAGAACGCCCAAATCGAATCCCATCTGACACAGAAAGTCTTTTCAATTGAATTAATTTTTCTGTTCGGTTGTCACCTCTCTGCAGACAATGGCAAACCTCAGAGAGTAAGAACTGCCATGAAAAGCTTCTTGAGAACATAAGCCCTTCAAAGTTGGCATAAAACATGTAGGTCCAGTTCTCGATCATTTGTGTTGAAACATTTCACAAAACACACAACACAATTGATCACAAGAAGCTCAAAGTCCTTTCAAGGGCTGAAATGCCCATTCCGTTTTTTTGTCTTCCTCGAGCTAAAATGACAGCTTTCAACCGTCTCGGAATTGATTCCACCAATTTCGCTGTTACGTTTGATGAAATATTTGGCCAATCTTCAAGTAAAACGCCTTTCAACGAGTCCTTGCTGGTTATCGTTCTCTTTTTTTGGGAATCCAGATGTTCCTACAAATAATCTGTCGGGTTGGGGTCCGGTGATTGTGGGGGATGATCCAGCTGTATTGGAGTATTGTACAGCAACCATTTCTTCACTACCTTGGCTGTATGTTTCGGATCGATCGTTTTTCTGCTGAAACATCCACAAGAGCTCCACTCCTAATTTGGTAACAGTGGCCGGCAAATGTTCTTTAAGAATATTAAGATAATCGAATTTATTCATTGTACTATCAATAAACGTAACATTTCCTACACGGTTTGCCGCCATACACCCCCACAGCATCACCGAGCCGCCACAATGCTTTAATGAAAAAGTAATATTTTTTTCATTCCAAAAATTTCGAATTTGCTTTCGTCACTAAAAACTATCCTGAGAAACAATTTGTGCCCGTTGCAAAAAAACTCAGGCACAAAAGTCTCAAGTATCAGGCACAATTTTATTTATTTAAATCTACAAGCAGTAACGAAATACTGCGAAGTACCCGATGTTTTAACTAACATTTGTCTGATATTTTACTCACATTTTCCTGAATATTTACCGAAATAGTATCGTAACAGGCCTGGGCCTTAACTGTAATGTTCCCAAAAAATACTCAATGTTTTAACTGAAATTGGACCGATATTTCCCTGAAAGTTTACCGAAAAGTGTCCAACAAGCGACCGACTATATTCGGACACAATAAACCGAAGAGTGCCCGATTCGGTCTTCGTTCGGACACTGTGCCTGATCAAGGTGTTACAGAACTAGCACAATGTTCGACACATGCACCGGACACATATCTGCTACTTTATGGACACAAAATATGAAATTGTTTCTCGGGTATGTTTTTCCAAAATGAATTTTCATGTTTTACATACTTTTTAGAAAAACCCATACGTAGCCTTTCATTTTTCCTTGATATAAATTGATTTTTTAGAGGGGCTCTTCCATTTATACCATTTGCATTTAATGCACGTTTTATTGTACTGGCACTAACGTTGGTTCTTGATGATGCGAACATATCATCCGCTATTTTCACTGCGCATGCAGTTGGATCTTCTCGCACTCTTCTGACTATTGATTGTATTGCTTTGTATTGATTGTATAATTGAAGCGATTTCGCAAAGTGATTTTCCTTCCTTATGGAGTTTTATGACTAATTGCAGTGTTTCAATAGAAGTTTGACTACGTATTTTAAAAAAGTTTTTTTACAGCTTACTTGGTCACTTTACCAAACGCGAATGGTTTTGATAATATCATTTTTGATGAGTTTAATATATAAGCATCTTTATTTTGTGTGTAACTTTTTAATTAAATAATTTATGTTATTATGGAAAATATCACTAAACGTTATCACGTGTTCGCAATATGTGGCCCTAATATAAAAGAAGGCAAACTAAAAGTTTTTAGCAGAGGTTGGGAATTTTGTGAATTTTTCACACAAAATACTAAACTTTTCTTATGAAAAATTATTATTTATGATTAAAAGTAAAAATTATTATTAACATTTAATTTTAACTTTTGGATAACTGTTTTTAATAATAGTTATTTTTTAAACTTTATAAATAAAAGTCGATCGAAGTCGAAGAGTTTACAAAGACTTTTATTCTTAAAAATGTTTAATAAAGGTCTTTGAAGACTTTTATTTAAAAAAGGCAGTCATAAGAGTGTTTTGAGACTTTTATATTTTAAAAATTTTATACAGTTTTTTTTATACTTTTGTCGAGACTTAAAAAGTCTAAAAGAGACTTAGATATAAAAGTCTCAAATAACTCCAATTACTGATTTTTTAAAATAAAAGTCTTTAGAACAAAAATTCTTTAAAGACTTTTATATAATTTTTGAAAGAATAAAAGTCTCAGAAGACTTATGTTTTAACTTTTTTGAATAAGTCAAATCAAATTATTCTTACAAATAATGTTAACAGTTAACTTATAGTTTTATATATATAAATTAAAAGTAAATTTTAAGATTTTTAATTAAGACTACCTTTGTAATATAATCAATTCTCAAAGCATTTTTGAAAGAATACTACAAAAAAGCGGTGAGAGATATTGATATAAATTATTTTTGTTAAAGCACATAAAAACATTTTTTGACGTTATTTGCATGTACATGATGTTGTCACGAAGCGATGCGAGAAGAGTAGGACCATTTGGCTTGCAGAATTATATGATCTGTAATCATCTGAAAAAGATATATATTTAATGTTATTATGGATAATATCAGTTTAAATAACACTTACGCCAAGGTAGTGACTTTGCAGCTCTTTGCGGACTCGAATTTACTCCCATTTTTAAGCGATGAACTTTAAAGATGCTTTATTTTCTTACAAATAAAATTTTTTTAAAAACTCGAAGTCACTACCTCGGAGTAAGTGTTTACTTTGTGTATAGAACATACGACAATAATTTATCCAGACGAATATATAAAAATTCTTTTATGTACTTGTTTGTTGAAATCAATAAACTTTATATCAATATCTTTGACCATTTATTTGTAGTATTTTTTCAAAAACTCATTTAGAATCACTTATATTACATACGGGTACCCTTAAATGAAAAAGTTAACAATCAAACTTAACTTAAAAAAATATTTCTTAAGAGGTATTTCCAAGTCCTGGTTCTTACACCACCTCAAAATCTAAAAAAAAAGTCAACTATGGATAAAAAGCCGTGACGTAGTCTAAGGCGACCATTCCAGGATTTCTGAGAAAACAGCTCACAACGGACTTTATTCACTCTAAGCGAACAAGACTTATGCTACTTATACTTAACCACTACATTTAAATGATGATTTGAATTTATATTTCCAAACAAAAATACGCACAAAAATCAGCTGGTTATAAAAATACAACAATTTATTGAAGGTTCGTTCACAATAACGTGTAAATATTGTATATTTTGTAAAAATTTATAACAAATACATCACATCTTGAATACCCGTATTGTTTGCCAATTTCTAATTTCAAATAATACAAGAAGCAACATTGTTTGCACCTACTCGCTAGATTTTGGCACTTTATGCCCATGGACAGTTTTTCCACAGCTGATTTTCAGCAAATAATACTACATGGTGATTATATCATGGGTAATATAAAATACAAAACACAAAAAACACGTCCAAGGGCTACTTTTATTTAAGGCTCCCTAAGAACTTAAACTGTGAATAGCCTAATTGTATTAAATTATTGTATTTTCAAATACTTATCTCCATTTCATACGGTTGGTTATTCTGATTGGCTTAGTTAATTTTTTTTTCTTCTTTGTAGCCAAGTTCATCCAAGCTCACTGTCAAAATTGGAAATTCGAATCGAGTTGCGCAAGTGCGTTGCGCATTTCGGAATACTTCATACAAAATGTATGTGCATGAACCAATTTTGACAGAAGCGCAACGCAACGCGCACTCATTTAGGGTCCACTGTTAGTTGTCAAATTATTGTCAGCTGCAAGGAAATTGTCTGATTATGACGTAGGTGGGCCTAACAATTGCAAGACACTAAATGACATTTGTTTCGTTATTTGACGTTTTCTTTGAAAGCTGAAAAAAGAATAGAAAAGATAAAAAAGTGCGGTTTTTGGTTGTGAAAGTTAAAAAAGAATAAAAAAACGCGGTTTTTCAATGTGAAAGTTGTGAGATTAAAAAGTATAGTTTTACGCAAAAAATTTAATTTTTTTTCGCTGGCCAACGATCTCCAAGTCCCACCACAAGCAGCACAAGTAAGTGCAGCGTTACTTTTTGTTAACATCCTCCAAGTGCCACCACCAGCTACACAGCAAGTGCAACGCAAACTTCTTGCTCCTTTCGCAGGCCAACGTCCTCCAAGTGCCACCACTAGCAACACAGCAAGTTCAACGCAAATTTCTTGCTCCTTTCGCAGGCCAACGTCCTCCAAGTGCCACCACTAGCAACACAGCAAGTGCAGCGTTAATTTTTGTTAACATCCTCGAAGTGCCACCACCAGCAACACAGCAAGTGTAACGCATTTTTCTTGCTCCTTTCGTTGCACTTGCTCTGTTGCTGGTGGTGGCAGTTCGAGGATGTTAACAAAAACTACGCTGCACTATTAAATTGTTAAACACTTATTAAATTGTTATTTAATAAAACACTTATTAGCATAGCTTACTTATGCTGCTGGTGGTGACAACTGGACAATGTTGGCTGGACTGATTTGTGCTGGTGGTGATGGCACATGGAGGACGTTGGCAAGCGAAAGAAACAAAAAATTGGCGTTGCACTCGCTTCTATTGCTGGTGGTGGCACTTGGAGGATGTTAACAAAAATTTAACTAAGTCTTACCGTCGCTAATCGCGAGATTATGTACCATGCCACACAGCTTAAACGTAAAAAAATTGTTGGCATCAGCTTTCTCCATTCGAGGAAAAGTATTTGTCAGAAAACAGCATAGTGCACAGGCGACGGAAGTAAGCACAAAGGATAGTGTTGACGCAATTGCTAGTGTCAATCAAGCTCATACATTATCAGCTAACAATAATAACTTTCGCTCATAATAATAGTCATATAGTCATAATAGACACTACGCTTTCTAATGTTTTATGTGTTTTGATTCTCTCTACGATTAACATTTTTATTTTTGTTTTGATTTTATTTACTCACATTACTTTTTATTACCCTCTTTCTTTCTGCCAATGTAATCTATTTTCTTTAATCATTATTATTATTGTAACGTATTTTATAAACTGCCTTTTTCAAAGTATACCCTATATAATCATTATTATTTATGATTGATTTACAAGCGAGTCACAATGTTAACTTGAAATCAATTCTGGGGATTTTTAGCAAAAACCATCGAGGATTGCAGTTGTGCTATCTGAACGGGCGCAGCCTTAATCCATCAAAAATTGATTATTTAAATTACATATTTTCCGAAAGTGTTATTGATATAGTTTGCGTAACTGAAACGTGGTTTAAAAAAGATATTCCAGATGATGTGTACCAGCTTCAAGGTTTCAATATTATTAGGAACGATCGTGACATTGGTTTGATAGGAGGAGGACTTGCAGTCTATTTTAGAAACGCTATTAAAAGTGTAATAATTTTCAAGTCTAATGGTGAGGACCAAGTTGAGTTTTTGGGTATTGAATTTGGAGAAGCCTTAAATAAAATTCTTTTAATTTGTGTATATAACCCACATAGGTCGTATGATTTGAGTCACCTTTTTATGAACGTCGCTAAATATTCCGCATCGTATTTGCATATATTGATGTGTGGCGATTTAAACATAGATATGCTTGTGGATGACTCTCGCTCAAGTTCACTACATGATCAAATCAGTTCTTCGGGATTAAGTCTAATAAATAACTGTCCTACCCGCTTTGCTCCCAATTGCAAGCCCAGTCTAATCGATTTGTTTTGTGTGTCTGACAAATCATCACTTTCACATTTTGAGCAACTTTCACTAGCCGGTGTTTCAGATTATGATTTGCTGTTTGCTGCGTATAACATTAAGCTTACAAAAACATCTTCTGATTCAATTCTGTTCTATCGCGATTTTAAATCTATTGTACCACCGCCTTATTCAGGGAAGATAGCTTTTTAGAATGGAGAGGCTGTTGGTTCTTGTCTCACATAGGAGAAAAGCTTGAGTACTTTACAATTCTAATTAATTACTTATATGGTAAATATGTTTCCATGAAGAAAATCGTGATGAAAAACTCAAAGCAGCCATGGTTCTCACGCGAAGTTGAAGAAGCAATTAAAGCCAGAAATAAAAATTATAGCAAATGGAAGCACAATCCGATAGAATCTAACTGGAACCTTTTTCGTGCATCTAGGAATTATGTCACTAGCATATTGCGTCAATCCAAGAAACTGTATTACTGTGACAAACTCAATGTTAACCTACCTGAAAGGATGTTGTGGAAAAATCTAAAGACAATTGGTGTGAAAAAAGAAAATCCGGAGTGTAATATTGATCTTGACATTCTTAATGACTTCTTCCTGCAGTCAAATAAATTCGTTGACAGCTTTTCCTTCAAAATGAATCACCGACTTTTGTATCCGCATGACGAACAATTAAACTTTCAAACTATTACCGAGGAAGATGCTGCGAAATCCATTATGTCGATTAAATCGAATGCGGTTGGAAATGATGACGTTAACATTAAATTTGTTAAACCTATACTTCCATTCATAGTTCCAATATTGACGCACATATTCAACCATGCTGAAACGTCATCATTTTTTCCAGCTGAATGGAAGATAGCAAATGTAATCGCTATTGGTAAAAAAACCAATCCAAAACTCCCTGAAGATTTTCGTCCGATAAGTATTCTCCCTGTCTTATCAAAATCATTTGAGAACATTTTTTCAACCCAAATCGTTAACCACCTAAACACCTATAATATGCTGTCCGAAAACCAGTCTGGTTATAAAAAGGGGCATAGTTGCACTACCCCAGTTTTAAAGATAATGGAAGATTTTCGACCTGCATACGATAACGATGACCTCATTATCCTAGCACTCATTGATTTTTCTAAGGGTTTCGATACAGTTAATCATGACATTCTTCTTCAAAAACTAAAATATTATTTCGGGTTCAGCAACAGTAGTATAAAATTAATGAAAACTTATCTATACAATCGATTTCAACAGGTTAAAAATAAAAATAATTCTTCAGAAATAAAAAGAACATTCTCAGGTGTACCGCAGGGATCAATTTTGGGGCCAATTCTTTTTAGTATTTTTGTTAATGACATAGTCACCTGTTGTCAGAATAGCTCGATTCATCTGTACGCAAATGATGCGCGAATATATCTCTCTAGACCAATAGGGTTGTCGGAGGATTTGATCTTTAGAATAAACAAGGATCTGAAATCGATAGAAGAATGGGCAGAAGCGAATTTCTTAAACCTTACGCGTCCAAGACTCAGGCCCTTGCAATTTCACGCCAGCGCTATTGTATTAATAGCCTTCCACCCATAGTTATGTCAGGTGTAGATGTCTCGTTTGTCGATTGTGTTAAAAGCCTTGGATATAAAATAAACAATAACCTTAGTTGTGCAGATCATGTAAACATCACTGTCTCCAAAATATATTCGGTACTTCGAAAACTATGGCATACGAGTGACTTCATTCCACAGGAAACGAAATTAAAGCTCGTTCGTGCTCTTATAACTCCCCATATCGCGTATGGTGAATTTGTTTACGGGAACCTTGATACTGTTTCGCAGATAATAATCAATAATTTTATTTACTTTTCTTTTTTGATTCTTCTTCATTGTTAGTTTAGTTTATATCTTAAATGTTTAATTGCTAGTTTACATCTTTAATGTTTTGCTTTATATATAATTCAATTTTATATAAAGATAAAAAAAAACAAACATAAAACAATTTAAATTTGTAATTTTTTAATTTTATTTTAAGCCTTATTAAGTTGTTCAATCTTAAACTATTAAATTATTCAAACTTTTTCTTTATTTAATAATATAAAATTTTTCATTTATATATAATTGCTAAATTGATGTACTAAAAGAGACCTGTAGTCTCAATGCACAATTGTATTCACAAATAAATAATGCACTGGGAGATCGTTGGCAAACGAATAAAATTAAATTTTGTGCGAAAAACTTAACTTTCAACTTTACACTGCGTTTATGTATTGTGATGAGTCAAAACAGCCCAGCAGTTTTGCCACACACAAAGCACACACACACACACAAAATGCACACATGAAATAACACACACAAAGTGAGATGGAAAACAACAAGCAGAACAAGCAGCAACACAATAGGAAAACGCAAGAAACATATTTATTTTATTATATCTATTTATAATTGAATTCTAAATAAGTAAAATGTTACATTAAATTGCATTTAATTTTCATTATAACTTTTTATTAAACTGAATGAATTAGTAACATCTGAGATAATGTTATTTTATAAGTAGACTTTAAGATAAGCACCCGGTGCCAACATAAATGAATAGTTAACATATAAGTATATGGTGGTGAGTGTAACAAACAACAACACTTAAATTCAGAGCAACAAACAGCAAAGAGACAAGTGATATTAAGAAAGAGAAAAAAACCAGTTTGGTATTAACAATGAGAGGCAACCAACGCACACAACCACAGACACAAGAGCAACAACACTCAAAAGCAGAAAGAAGAAGAAGTGCAGTAGACAAGAGCATAGCTAGAGGTTGGTTTGCAAATTGATGAAGAGGTAGTTGCTGACGGACCACGAAAGCGAGCAGTCGAGTGTGCTGCAGATAGTTAGTTGCTGACGGACCACAAAAGCGAACAGTCGAGTGTGCGGCAGATAGCTGATTTTGCTGACGGACCACGGAGGTAACAAGTAAGGATAGGAAGCAAAGGAAAAGGATAAGAGTTGGTTGTGTCAAGAAGACACCAAAGCGAGAAGGACAATATTAAAGGAGCCAGCAGCGACACGGTACGGGGGTAAGTTGTGGCTAGACAAGGGCGAGAGTGCATATGTAGAAAATATTGAATTTATCAGTGGACTTAGTTGTGGCCGTCAGGTCCGCCACTTTAAGCAGGCTTGATTTGATTTATTAGTGGACTCAGTTGTGGCCGTCAGGTCCCACTTTAAGCAGGGAAACTTAAATCTATTAGCAAGTTTAGTTGTAAATCTAGTAGGTAAACTTGAGCTAGTAGTTAGCAAAGAGACCAGGACTAACTGCATTACAAAGCCACAACCACCAAGAAGTGTTGTGATCCTTCCTATGAGGATAACCGAAGGTTCTTCCCTGAACAATCCTACCAACTCGTCCTTATCAAAAAAAATACTCACGAGTTACATTTATGCCCGCGGGCATAGATGTACATCGTGAGGTTACCTTGAGTTTTTATAGGCAGGGAAGGGTGCAGTGGGTATTGTAATAGCTCACCAGCCAGCAGTATACTTACTCTTATTGAGTGCTTTCGTGATCCTGGTTCCCAATGAATAATTCGGCAAGAGTTATATCTGTATTTACGAATTTATTGTTTTAATCTGCAAGCTGCTTCTTGTGCTTGCTAAGCTTTTTAGCAATCTCTCTTTACAACTTAAAATCACCGATATTTATAACAAATATCTGGCTGCCTCAATCTTTACATTCTTACTTAATTACTAAGTTGACAGTTTTTTGTCACATACTTAAATTTGACGTACTTGCTAATTGGCTAATTATAACACTTATTTAATCTACAAGGTATTTCCCCATAGCTTGGCCGAGTTTGAAGTTATGCGGAAACGTTCTTGTGCTTAGAGTTGCGTTCAAGTTTCATTTCATTAGTCATGTTTTAATTTTCAAAAGGCGGAACTCTTGTTACGCTAAATATTGTCCAAGTGCAAGCGACAGTAAATAAAATACCATAAATGCATGCAATTACAACAATAAAATATTATTAGTTAAAAATGCTGTCAATGCATTTTGCGAACAATGCAGAAGGCAAAGCGGTGTCAGTTTATTTCTCACGGTGAGACAACAACACACCGGTGCTACGGCTTGTTATTTAAATTGGTCGCTGGGTACCGGCTGATAGCACGCGACGAGCTTAAACTGTTTTACGCCTTATCGCTGACGCTGCATTTTCATGCACTTGAACTTGGCATTGACTTTGAATTTATTGAGTGAATTTATTAAGTTTGTTGTATGGCACCAGAGGTAGTGCCTACAAATATGCATTGATTTAAGTCTTCCATTGGTTTTAATAGTTGTGACTCACAACAGAAGTCGCAGACGAAGTAAAAATACCCACATCAGACACACTATAGTTTGTTTCCTCACCATCTTAAGCGAACCTAAGGAATTTGGCCTAAAGAACCAAAAATAAAACGATTAAACTATATTATCGCGTCTTTTATTTCTAAAAATTTTGTCACGAATCTTGGAATTCCGTCAAATTGTTGCACAATTGTCTTTTAATATAAGAACTTTATGTTTATATAATGTGATTTAGTATATAAAGTAAGTTATATTTAAAGATGTATTTTTTTTTTTGTTAAATTGTAAGTTATTGTGTATTTTAGAAAAAAAAAACCCTCCTGAGGATGTCAACAAAGAATTGGCGAAACGTTGGGAGAAAAAGATTGAATTTTTGTTTTTATATGAAAATGGCAATTTCAGAAAAACATTGGCCAAAAATCTCTTAAAAAGCATCAAAATATAAATATTGAAATTGGCCCAAGTAATCATAAAAAAAAGTCTGCCTAACAATTGAGACAATTGAGCTGCCGATTGAGAAAATGTGAGTGTGTAAGTAAAAAATGTCTGAGTGTATTGGGATTGTTAACACAAATTGTCTGGTGTAGACGCTGCGTTAAGTGGAAACCAGAATAGTGTAGCTTGTAGAACGTAGTATGACCTGTCATAAGTTTAAATGTACTGAATGCACTGAATCGCACAGAATGCGTAGTACGTCTGTGGCTCGTAGCTGTAATTGTAGCGAAAGTTGAGCTAACTTTAACTTTTGATTACTACACTGCTCTGAAAGTTGTATTAATGATGCTTTTTTTAAGGATCGGGTATATCAAATCGATACTGCAGACGTTGCCGATACCGAAATTAACAATATTTTTAAAATCGTAAAAATGTATAAGCAAGTGTTCTCTGAAGCGCTCATTCTGGACATATTTTTTGGCGAAGCTTGTTACACACTGAACAGCTAATGAGGTTACTACATGGGATCACTACAACTACATTGAATTCTGTTCCACGCTTTAAGGCCTAACCAAAATTGACGAAACGAGACGATTGCAACTTGCCGAACGTCTGACGAGTTGGGACACTAAGGTGCCTGCTACACGTTAAAAATATATTGACCGCGATCCAGCATCCATGGATCGTGATCCAGATCGCAAAACATCTAAATAATTTGAAATCTGGATCGCAAATCTATCAATATATGTTGAACGTATAGCATATTTGTATTTGTAATTGATTGGAAAAAACATTAACAGCTCTTGCGTTATAGTATATTAAAAAGAAAATAAATAAAAATAAAGTAATCGACTTATTTTTCCAGTAATTTGTGTGCAAGCAAGATAGCTAAACAGGCATTTTTTTTTTCTTGTTTTCATGAGTTGTTTTGTTCACTCTGAACAAAAATTGTATGAATACTGACGCAATAAATATTGAACGTATAGCATTCAAGCGTGATACATCAACACATGAATTTGGATCGCGATCCAAGTAAATATTTATTGATCGTGTAGCAGGCGCCTAAAAGTTCGTTTCTTACGGATCAAAACGTATGGATAAGCTGTTTCGTTCAGTTTCGTTAAATTACGTTTTTTCATTTTGGGCAACAACATTGAATTGCATTAAAGCAAACATTTTCGTCTTTATAGCATGTTCTCATGGCACCCTGAACAACGTAATTCGGCTCTCATTCGTAATTCGAGGCTGATTTATGTCCCGAATTAAGTAATTCGCTCAACAAAAAAAAAAAAAATTGACATGCGAATTACCTCATTTGAAGGTAATTCAGTTTGAATTAACATCCGAATTACGTAGAAATCGGTTTCATCTCTAATTTTTATCGAAAATTAATCGAGAAGAAATGAAAACAAGTCAAAACAAATAGTCAAATTCTCAAAGCCAGCAGACAAAGTGAGTATCATTGCTTGAAAAAATAAATAATATAGTAAAAAAAATTTATTTTGCATATTTTTTCCCTATTTTCGTTATCTACAACAAATCAAATAAACCGAATTACGATTGCTTCGTGAGAACAAGGTAATTTACATTCGTAATTCATAAGCCGAACTACTTAATTCAGACTACCTTGAGAACATGCTATCACGGAGCAACTCGCCTAATTTGGTTGGGCCTTTTTGTTTATCTTTATTTTGTAGGATGGGATATTTTTTGCTCACCAATTTTGAAAGCAGTAGGAGATAAAATTTCAAAAATTTGGGAAGGCTGAGTATATTTTTTTTATCACTTTTGAAACGGAATTAAGAAAAGTATGTTGAAAATTTTTATAGAAACATAAATATTATTTCCAAGGAAAAAAATTCAATTTTTGAAGTACGTTTTTATTTTTCTCTTATGTAACCCTGATTTTATCGAATAATCCGATAATCGCAAAGGTGCATCCTTTGTCTGAGATTACATATCATCCAAATTGAATGAAGAATATCGCTTATTTTTTTAATCTCCGAGATATTTGATTGAATAGCTGCTCACACGTGATTTTTTGATTGAATGACCGATGCCGAGTAAAAGTATTGTTGTAAGTACCAGAAAAGTTAATTATGAAATAATGTTGTTAATTGATGCAGGTCTCGAGCTGAATCAAAATTTTGATTGATGCAATGAAGTGTTGAAAGTTCATTTCCGATTTCGCAGAGCTTACCTTTTTTTCGCTGGAAAAACAACAAAAAATTTTGAATGACGTGTAAACAGTACCAACTGTTCCGAAAAAATCAGTATCATTCCGAAATTTAAAGGAAAGATTTTCTATGAGTTGTCAACTTCGATTTGACAATTATTGGTACTCGCTCTCACCCTTGCGACAACCTTATTATTCAACCATGAATATATTCATATATAGAAAATATCGCCTAAATGGTGATAAATCACCTAATCCGGCGGGAGTGACAATCTCATACTTTTGGATGAGTCAATTGATTTTTTAACGCAAATTGTATTTTCTGTTTTTTCTACCACATATTAAATTATCAGAGCTTATGATTTTTTTTCTGTGTTTGATATGTCACAAAAGGGCACTTAGAGGATTTTGGAAAAAAAAGTCAAGTTTCAGCAGCTAGTTTTTATCCGATCTTTGGTTTTTTAATTTTTTGCACAAAATATCTCAAAACTCTTTTTTGATAATTTTTGGATTGTTTTTAAAAATTTGTATTTTTGAGATTTTGGGAATTTTTTTATAAAAATACTCAAACTCGATATTTCCAAAAAGTCATACTTCTAGCAAAAAACTTCGTAATGATCCAATTATTAAACGTAATCGCACCATTTTTTGTATCTGTTTTAGGTATAGTTTTAAAAAATATTTCCATGGCAAATGATTTCAGTTTACATAATCACTTAAAATTAAAAAGTGTGTACTTAGAGTGAATATGAAATTTTTAATTTTGTGTACACACATTTTGTGCACAGTTACGGAATAGAGCCCCAGAACTCAGTGCATTAGAAATAGAAACAGCCACAAACGTTTGCAGCATAGGTGTATGAATATTTAAAATAAATTATCAAAAAATCAATGTTTTTCTTTTTTGTACCCATAGCCCCATAATAAACACAAGTATATCACATTTTAATGCAGATTCTCCGAGAATTTCGGAGGTTTCAACCCCCAAAACTTCTCCCCCTGAATAAAATTTTTGTTGAATCTTGTCAACTTAGTAAAGTTGTCATGCATAATAGGGGCCTTAATTATTATTTTTTCTTTGTCATGGGCACCTTAGCGCAGCTTAATTTTTTTGACACTTGAGAAACCAAATGTCAAGCGCCACAGATTTTTTTTTTGGGGTACATACGACATTTGAATTATTGGTCCGTGTAGACCGACCTTTATAGCCTTTTTACGCTTTCCTGAAAATATTTTTATTTAATTTTCTGCCATACAACGATATTCTTGACAGTTTGACAGTTCGGTCGCATGAGATGCCAAATTGAGTCCATTTTACATCTTCGTAACTGTTTCCGTTCATGCACGGTAAAAGTACATTTTTATTCTCCGAGGTTGAGATTACACCAAACGGTAGCCAAATAAATTTCGAGCAGCGACATCTGGCTGTCAGTGTAGATTATATAGCATCGAAAAGCTTCGGCGAATAATTTATACCGTTTGGCCTTTTAGCCTATCTCGGCTTACCTTCTAAAATGGAATGCTTGTTTAGGTACTGCTCAGCCAATCACGACCAAGCTTCTAAACGATCATAAGTTTTGGGTTCGTGGCGTGATTCGAGTGGGACCCGAAGCTTTGTCGGTGACGGTAGGTTTTGATGGACGAAAACACGGCGTCCGACAATTTCCCGTGTAAAAGTCCACTAACGGGTACAAATTTGGCACCATTGGCCAGATAGTGTTTCGAGAAAAATACACCTCTGGGTCAACGTTGCGCAAGCAGCGAAGAAATTTTTTTGGTAGTTTAATTGTTAGATAGTTGCCAGGAAGGCGAGTGTTGTGTGGGTCGTATACACCGAACGCCATTTAACGCGAGACGCACTTGTGACAGAAATCCATAAAGTTAAATTGAAGAAATATATGGTGAAAATCTGATAAAATCATCCGAAATTATTACCAAAACAATATCTAAATTACATAAATTTGTTTGTGTACAAGATGGAATTGAAAAAAAATGCAAAAAAAAAAAAAAATGCAAATAAATCGCAATATTGTGAGTGAAAATTTCAGTTTAACGAAAATTAAAGTAAGGCCGAGGCGAGTTGAAGCAGTGAAAAATTAAATAAAAAAGCAGCGAACGCAAATTGAAGTCGAAACGAAAAAGGAATTTGGAACGATGGATGCGCGGAGCAAACGCCAAAGAACAAATAAATTATAAAATTCAATCGGATAAAATATTTGTGTGAACTTCGATGGAAAAAATATCAGAAATTATAAAACTAAATAAAATCTAAGAAGCTCTCTTAAAACAATTCGAACTAAGTATTTAATATAGAAACAGAAAGGTAAATCTAAAAATCACAATGCACTAAAATGTATACGTAAGGAAAAGTGGAGTGATTTGACGTAACAAACAACGTAGATCACGTAGAGTAATGAAATTCTTATTTTAATTGCAGTGTTCTGAAAATTTTTTTTTAAATCGAACAACACGAAAGCCACCAGCGAAATTTATATTTTTTGTACATACGAAGTGGTTGTGCAAAGAAGCCGCAAAATATATAGACGAAGAAGAAGCTAACAAGGCAAATAAAAACTAAGTTTGCATGACTAGACTTTGATGAAAAGTAAATTTTTTCTAAAAAGTAACCCGAGTGCGCTGTTTAAAAATTTTAGCAATAGAAGCTACTTAATAATTGCAGAATAACCCGCATCCAGGAAAAGCATCGTTTAAGTTTTAAAATGAACAAAGAATAATGTTGGAAATCTTGGAAAAACAGCAGCAACAGCAACGACAACTTGGACAAAAGATGATACGACTAACACCAGCAAGGATAACCAGCAGTACTGGGAATGATGGCAGCATATCGCCCCATGGCGACAGTACCAGGAAATGACCCTCATCAACACCAACACCCAAAAGCGTACCAGTGAACCCCCAGTAGCAGCAACAACAACAACAACAATCGGTAAGGAGCCGCCAGGTAAGCTTTTGTGTTAGCCAATATCCCAGTTGGGCTAAACGTTTTTTCACCCCAGCCAGGAAAACCTACAGCCAGTGTCATAATCCACGGCAGACAAACTGCCAACAACAACAAATTGTACTACCAACAACAACAAATCGTACCAACAACTACAACAAATTGTACCAACAACTACAACAAGTTGGAGCAACAACAACAGCAGCAGCAACAACAACAACCACAAGCAATTCAAACAACAACAACCACAGGCGACAGGGACAAGCCAAGGAGCCGGAAAATAAAACACCAGGAATGAAACAAAAAAAAAAAAAACCAATCAAAACAAAAAAAAAACACAACAAGTGGATACAGGTTTTTGGCATGATTTTGTATTTTTTAAGATTTATGTATGTAGCCATGAATTATATATGATAATATCGCTTATTGATGGTAGATTGACAGGCTAAACTGTCGGCACACCACGGTGATTGCCTTCCCTTAGAAACTATCGTTAGACTTTCAGTTGGGACTGGCATGATAGGTTAGACTAATACCGCAAAGAACTAGCATACATAAAGTCAACATGCCTGTCGATTACGCATAGAGAAAAAAAAAAACAATAACTTTCCTTTTATTCAAAATAATTATAAAAAAAAAAAAAAAAAAAAAAACACAACGTATGTCCGATCGGTATTTCCTGCACTCAATTATTAGTACGGTCTTAATTTATTTCTTGAAAAGATAATCTATCCTGATTGAATTAATTACTAAATATCGCTTGATGGTATTAAATCTTTTTTTTTTTGGACTGTTTGCCTTAAACATAAAATTTGATTTTTTCTTTATTCTCTTATTTTTCTTAAAACATCATTTAATAATTTTGACGGTTAAAAAGAAAAAAAAAACGATGCTTAGAATGAAATTCGGAAGAACTGAAAATTTTCTCATATCTCCATATTACTTTAATCTACTGATTAGTTTTAGTGTAATAGTCCGGTGTTTATCTATATTATCAACAGATACATTGTTTGTAATAAATGCCTTGGATTGTCATTGTATGTATAAGACACATAAGCACAAATTGTATTTTAATTAACCATTTGGCAATCGTTGATTAAAATAAATTTTTGTGTGACTGTGTTATATATACAGCAACAAACGAGACTATTTCGTTTATACATATTTGATTATATATATATATTTATCTAACACAACAGGCCTAAAAGGACTTATATTCAATAATAATAATAGTTGCTTATTAACAAGAGATATGCTATATATATATAAATATGCCGAAACAGATAATAATAATAACAATAATTGATAGAAACCATAAAGAAAAGTTGAAAAACGGGCAAAATACAAACAAAAACAAACAAGAAAAGGAATAATTAACAAATTCAAAGATCACCCATATTACACTAAAAGAAAATACAAGAAAAAAAGAAATCCAAATATTCTTATAACACACATATTACACTCTAAAAAAAAAAAATTAAAAATTAAAATATTCTACAACCACACATATTACACTATAAGAAAATAAAAATAAAAAAATTAAAATATTCTTATAACACACATATTACACTCTAAAAAAAAAAATTAAAAATTAAAATATTCTACAACCACACATATTACACTACAAGAAAATAAAAGAAAAAAAAAATTAAAATATTCTTATAACACCCACATTACACTATAAGAAAATTGAAAAATTAAAATATTCTAAGATACCACCAGTTACACTACAAAAAAAAAAAACTTATTCTATTTATTCTTATTCTATTTATAAACTAAGTATTAATAGTTATCTAAATCTTTTGCGTTACTAGGTTAATATAAATAGTTACCATATATTGTTTATCCTATCAACACCCCGTGTGAAGTAGCTAAGTTTCGAGAATAAGTAAAACAAAAAAAAAGGGGAAATAAAAATGTTTGTAATGAATGGAATTTCGGTGCTTTAAAAATAACCCAGAGATGATGGGTTAAGTAGACCCAAAGGGGTGGCATGAAGCGAGGGATGGTGGAGTAAGTATGATTTTTTTATTTGGTGAGGCATTAGGGGTGACCTGAAACCAGGCGAGATGGTCACCATGGCTGGTCTTTTGTGGCTAGAAGGGGAGGGTTAGCCTAGGTCGATGAGATTACACCGACCATCGACCACAGGCGTAGACAGCGGTGGGCAACTTGAGGTTTTGTGCGTGCTAGCGCAACTCGGTAAGATTTAGGGGGGGAACTTTCACCGTGATTTAAGTAGTACTGTGTTTTTTTTTCTTTTTGTCGTTGTTTGAGTTTCTCGTTTGGTTTTCAGGCATTTGTGTTTTTCACCGCGGTAAATAAAAAAAAAGACTGGTACGATTTATTTTATTATTCTTGTCGTTTCCGCCTGCCGACCAGGGCTGGCAAAGAACACCACCCCTCCGGCGAGCTTTAGCCGCGCAATACGCCAGCGTACCAGTAATGCCAGCAGGACGGCAGGGCTGCAGAGCAAAGGCTACCTTGCCACATGACTGCATTTCCACACAGTGATGGTGGGGCCGGAAATATGACATCTTTTATATGCGTTTAAATATAAAAATTAATTTTTGCTACATTTTTGGCAATATTTTATGTCCTCCGAATGGTGGAGGAGTGGTGTCGAGAACAAGCTCTACCATAAGCGCAGAAAAATCAGACAAATCATTCTCTTTAATAGAAAGAGGGCAGGTCTGAGAAGAGAACCACTCAGACTTTTTGGAGCTGAAATAAACAAGTCCACGAAAGTTAAATATTTAGGGGTAACCCTTGATAGCAAACTGAACTGGAACGAGCCAAAAGGGTTTTTTTTTCAGTGTAGACGCGTTTGTGGTCTCAAATGGGGGCTAAATAAACCCAGAGTCTATGAAATGGGTCTACACTATGATGTTAAGATCTGTCATCGCGTATGCTTCGGTGATCTGGTGGACAAAAATCAGCCATTAAGAAGAGGAGACTGGACAGAGTCCAACGGTTGGCGTGTGTTGGAATAACAGGTGCAATAGGCACCACTCCAACAAGCGCAATGAAGATTCTGTTAGGTATGCTGCCATTGATGTTGATGCATTGACGCTGCCCTCAGGATGTTGCGAAGTGCTACGTGGCATGGATCAACGGCCCTACATGGTCATATGTGCATCCTTGATATTGTGCATAGAGATTTCAGGGAGACGGGTATGCCTAAGGATAACAGAAAATGTCATAAAACTCTTATTTTTAATTTATTTTAGTCTGCCTCTTTGTTTATTGTTTATTGTTGTATTCGGGCTTAAGGTCCAATTGCAAAAAAACTCTTATTAGTGTTATTATAAAATTTTTTATTATTATAAACACTGTTGTTGCTTGTCAATATTTCGATTCTCACCGAGAATCATCAGCAGGACAGAACTAAAAATAAACATTTGTAACACACTATTTTACACATTGTCTTAAAACAGTAAGAACTTACATAAAAACAAAAAACTTTATACACTGAATCTACATTGAAACATTTAACATTAAAATTAAAATTACAAACAGCTAAAAACAAAACGCATCCATCAATTCTGCATAAAACTTCAACTGCGTTTGTTTTCCTCCCTCTGCTTTTCGATGCAGCGTCTGTATATGTGAGCACAATTGTCGGTATCAGTTTTAAATTTGAGTCGTTTATGTGGGTGAACGTTAATAATGTGGAGCATTTCCAGAGTGTATCGACGTGTCTATTTGTTCTCTTGCTGTAAAATCTCAACGTTAGTAAAGTCAGGTGTGTGTTTGTGCTTGGCACAGTGGGCCGTTAGTGCTGTTTTTTGTTCTATGGGTTTGTCTTTTAGTTTCAAGTTAGATTTATGTGAAGAAAGTGTAGTTCGTAATTTATTTTTCGTTGTCCCCACATATGTCTGGTCACATACGTGGGACCCGTCACCATTACATTTCATTTTGTAAACCACATTCGTTTGATCTAATTTGTCAATTTTAGTTTTTTTATTACTGTAAATTTGTTGTAATGCGTTGCTGATTTAAACGCGATTTTATATTGATCCTTGTCATATATGTTAGAATTTGAGAGTCTTTCAGATAGGCCCGGTATATATGTCATCGATTTGTAGATTTTATCTGGTTTTTTAGTTGTCGTTCTTTCTGTCTCTCTAAACTGGTTGCGAATTAGTTCATTGATTGTTTTCTTTGGAATTTTTATGTAATATTGTCCTTATTTTTTGTAGATTTTCCTTGTGATATTCTTTGTTGCTGATGTCGAGCACTCTCCTTATGAAATTGTTCGCTGTATTAAAAATTATTCTTTTAGGATGTTTGGAGCAAAAGTTGATTAGGCGTCCAGATGCCAAAGGTTTTTGATACCAGTTTGTAGTCAGTTTGTTGTTTTTTATTATTATTACAGTGTCCAAATATGGTAAAAATCCGTCGACTGCTTCCTCCTTCGTAAATTTTATGTTTCCATGAAAATTGTTCAATGTTCTCAGTGTTTCTTCAATTTGGTCCGTTTTAACTATAGCGAAAAGGTAGTCAACATATTTTGTAACTAGTCTTATTTTGTTGTTAAGTGTTTCCAATGACTTGTCTAGTAGCTCTTCCATCACTATGTCTGCAATGACTGGAGACGCTGGTGATCCCATCGGCATTCCTCTGAGTTGTGTGTATATTTTGTCTTCATACTTAAAATATCTATTGTATTTTATGCGCAATTTTAATATGTCCATGAATTTGTCTTTGTTTAGTTTGGTATATGTTTTGATTCTGTTCCATTTTGTTTAAATAATTTTTAGTGCATAGTCAACCGGTATACTAGGAAAACGGGATATCACGTCAAATGAAACTATGGATTCGTCGTCATAAATGTATGTGTTATTTATTCGTTTTTTGAAATCTATTGCATTGTTGATATTGTATTTGGAGTCTATAGTCAAGTTTTTAAGAATGTTGATGGCGTATCTACATAGTCCGTATGATGGTGATCCTATTGATGAACAAATTGGTCTTAAAGGTGTGTTTTCTTTGTGGATTTTAGGCAATACATATATTCTCGGTGCAGTTGCTGTGTACGTTTTTATGTTTCTTTTTTCTTGTGTTGAGATCTCGTTCTTGTTGTATAGGAATTCCGAGAAATCGTTGTTTATCTGCTGTAGTTTTTGTGTAGGGTCCTTATTAATTCTTTTAAAAATTCCAGTGTCTCATATAAGCGTTTTCATTTTTTCGTTGTAATCTTTTTTGTTCATTTTAACTGTCACATTACCCATGTCCGAGTTTAATATTAAGATATTTTTATGTTCCTTTAGAAATATTTTCGTCGCTTTTAATGTCTCAATCTCTGCTTGGTCTCTGTTGTTCATTTTGTTGTTTTTCATGTGTCCATCAAAGAGTGTTGTAAACTTCGATCGTGCTACGTCCTGTTCTTTTCCTGCTATGGTTTGAATGCACTCTTCACCTTCCGCTATGCAATTAAATAAGGGGAACTGTCTTGTTCTTGATGGTAACGCGTATTTTGGTCCCAGCGAGAGAAGCTATATTTGTTGGTATTGTAACGTTGGACTTGTTGACAAACCAATTAGTGTTGTGTTTTCTCTTAATTGTATCATCTGGTTCTCTTTGGAGTGCTTTGTATTTATTCATGTGAATGTTCTTTGAGTGAGTGAGTAAATTGTTATAAGTCTTGGTTTCGTTTGAGAAAAAAGCTGTTTTGTGTACGTCGCTCAACCTTTTGTTGATAATTTTTGTTATATTTTTAGCACTTCGTTCGTTGATTTTTAATGTTTCGTGTTTATGTTGTACAAGTAAATTAAATATTTTGGCATGGAATGTCTGCATGCATTTTATCAGTATGTGTTTGGTCTTTTTGGGTACTATTCCGTTGATTTCAAAAATGCTGGCAACCGTTGTTGTTGTATTTTTAATGAAGTTCGGTATGATTCCCATCTTCCGACATTTGAATAAAAATGTAATTGCTGTTTTTAAGTTGACAACAGGAGGAAGAACGTCAACTTAAAAACAACAGGAGGAAGAACGTCGGTATTCCCATCTTCCGACATTTGATTAAAAATGTAATTGCTGTTTTTAAGTTGACGTTCTTCCTCCAGTTGTTTTTAAGTTGACGTTGAATTAACGGACCAAATTGAAGAAACACTGAGAACATTGAACAATTTTCATGGAAACATAAAATTTACGAAGGAGGAAGCAGTCGACGGATTTTTACCATATTTGGACACTGTAATAATAATAAAAAACAACAAACTGACTACAAACTGGTATCAAAAACCTTTGGCATCTGGACGCCTAATCAACTTTTACTCCAAACATCCTAAAAGAATAATTTTTAATACAGCGAACAATTTCATACGGAGAGTGCTCGACATCAGCAACAAAGAATATCACAAGGAAAATCTACAAAAAATAAGGACAATATTACATAAAAATTCCAAAGAAAACAATCAATGAACTAATTCGCAACCAGTTTAGAGAGACAGAAAGAACGACAACTAAAAAACCAGATAAAATCTACAAATCGATGACATATATACCGGGCCTATCTGAAAGACTCTCAAATTCTAACATATATGACAAGGATCAATATAAAATCGCGTTTAAGTCAGGTAACGCATTACAACAAATTTACAGTAATACAAAAACAAAAATTGACAAATTAGATCAAACGAATGTGGTTTACAAAATAAAATGTAATGGTGACGGGTATATGACCAGACATATGTGGGGACAACGAAAAATAAATTACGAACTACACTTTCTTCACATAAATCTAACTTGAAACTAAAAGACAAGCCCATAGAACAAAAAACAGCACTTACGGCCCACTGTGCCAAGCACAAACACACACCTGACTTTACTAACGTTGAGATTTAACAGCAAGAGAACAAATAGACACGTCGATACACTCTGGAAATGCTCCACATTATTAACGTTCACCCACATAAACGACTCAAATTTAAAACTGATACCGACAATTGTGCTCACATATACAGACGCTGCATCGAGAAGCAGAGGGAGGAAAACAAACGCAGTTGAAGTTTTATACAGAATTGATGGACGCGTTTTGTTTTTAGCTGTTTGTAATTTTAATTTTAATGTTAAATGTTTCAATGTAGATTCAGTGTATAAAGTTTTTTGTTTTTATGTAAGTTCTTACTGTTTAAAGACAATGTGTAAAATAGTGTGTTACAAATGTTTATTTTTAGTTCTGTCCTGATGATGATTCTCGGTGAG
Organism: Coremacera marginata; assembly: GCA_914767935.1. NCBI lineage: Eukaryota > Metazoa > Arthropoda > Insecta > Diptera > Sciomyzidae > Coremacera > Coremacera marginata. The sequence goes on from OU612047.1 coordinate 77,902,607, forward strand.
AATCGAAATATTGACAAGCAACAACAGTGTTTATAATAATAAAAAATTTTATAATAACACCAATAAGAGTTTTTTTGCAATTGGACCTTAAGCCAGAATACAACAATAAACAATAAAACTCTTATAATAGATGGAATCGTCTGTGAAGAATTCGCTAATAAAGATATCAGTATATTCACAGACGATGAAATGCGATGGAAAGGGCAAGGCTGCTCTAAACAAGCACACTGCGATATCTACTACAGCTGCCATGCGGAGAAGCGCGAATTTGGATGTGGATTCGTTGTTAGCCGGAAACTACGCCACCTTGTTTCCCGATTCACACCTGTGAACGAAAGATTGGCCACGATCCGCATCAAGGCAAAATTTTTCTACATAAGCCTTATTTGCGCGCACGCCCCGACGGCGGAAAAGGACGAAGCCGTCAAGGACGCTTTCTACGCTAGGCTTGAGGACGTATATGACCACCTTCCGGTCCATGACGTGAAAATAGTCCTCGGCGATTTTAATGCGAAAGTCGGAAAGGAAGGCATCTTTGGCCCCACTGTCGGTCAGTTCAGTCTTCACGAGACCTCTACGAACAACGGTCTAAGACTGATCGACTTCGCCACGGCACGAAACATGGTAGTTAGTAGCACCAGATTTAAGCACCTCGACATCCACAAGGCCACCTGGCTGTCCCCTGATCAAAAAACGCGAAACCAAATTGATCATATTGTAATCGACGGAAGGCATGCCTCTAGTGTTCTAGATGTGCGTACATTTCGGGGGGTCAACATTGACTCCGACCATTATCTTGTTGCAGCCAAGATCCGCATGCGATTATGCAATGCAAAGAACATACGCACAGGAATGCAACGAAAGCTAGATGTCGCTAAGCTGCAATTACAACGGACTGCCGAAGCCTACTCCGCTCAACTCTCGGTTAAGCTCAACCAACCAACCTCTGGACTCGACGACGCCGGCGGACTTTGGGCGCATATATCCCACTCCATGCGCGCTGCCGCTGAAGAAGTCATTGGTTTCCGGCGCCCGCAACCTCGGAACCAATGGTACGATCAGGAGTGTCGCATCGCGACAGCAGTAAAAAACGCCGCATACAGAAAAACGCTGCTGTCAGCTGCAACGCGAGCCGTGCGAGAAAACTACCGCGAAAAGAGGAAGGAAGAGAGGCGCCTATTCAGACGCAAGAAAAGAGAGCAGGAAAAGCGTGAGCGTGAGGAACTAGAGGTATACCAGGGCAAGAAGGATGCACGAAAATTCTATCAACAGGTTAAGCGTCTAACCCAAGGTTTCAAGCCCGGAGCATCCACTTGCAGAGACGAAAATGGAGATCTGAATACGGATACACAGTGTGTGCTTAGATTGTGGAGACAGCACTTCTCCAATTTACTTACTGGCGACGATTCCACCAATGCCGCCCATCGAGAGCGCAGTGCAGTGCCACCAATCGACGATGACGGAGTGGAAGTATCACCACCTAGCCATGAAGAGGTTCGAGTTGCTATCCAACGACTCAAAAACAATAAAGCAGCGGGTGCTGACGGCTTGTCAGCTGAATTGTTTAAAACCGGCGGCGATGAATTGATAAGGCGCATGCATCAGCTCATCAGCAAAATATGGCTAGCAGAAAGCATGCCCGACTTAAGAAAGGAGACCCTACAATCTGCGCTAGTTATAGAGGTATCAGTCTTATTTCCATCGCATATAAGGTTCTCTCAAGCGTACTGTGTGAAAGATTAAAGCCGATTACAAAAACACTGATTGGACCTTATCAGTGTGGCTTTCGACTTGTAAGTCCACCATAGACCAGATTTTCACGCTACGACAAATCCTGGAGAAAACCCACGAAAATCAAATTGACACACACCATCTCTTTGTCGATTTTAAAGCTGCGTTCGATAGCCCGAGAAGGGATTGCCTATACGCAACAATGTCTGAGTTCGGTATACCTGCAAAGTTGATTAGTCTTTGCAGAATGACGTTGAGCAACACACGCAGCTCCGTCAAGGTAGGAAATGACCTCTCCGAAACCTTCAATACCGAAAGAGGTTTCAGTCAAGGCGATCCACTGTCTTGCGATCTCTTCAACATCATCATGGAGGGGATCGTACGAAAGGCCGGTGTGCATCGTAATGGCACCATTTTCTATAAAGGTGTCCAGCTCCTTGCGTACGCTGATGATATTGATATTGTTGGCAGAACCAAGAGAGATGTTACCGCTGCTTTCGCCGCTATCGAAAAGGAATCAGCCAAAGTGGGTTTGACGATAAATGAGGGTAAAACAAAGTATATGCTGTGTACAAACAAGGGAGCGCGGCGTTTAGACTCCCACGTTTCATCCGGCAGCTATAACTTTGAAGTAGTCAAGGAGTTTGTTTACCTTGGCACCGCCATTAACACTAACAACGAAATCAGCCTGGAGATAAAGCGAAGAACAATAATTGCTAATAGGTGCTACTACGGGCTCAGTAAGCAACTAAGTTCCAGAGCCCTCTCTCGATCGACAAAACTAACACTCTACAAGACGCTCGTTCTACCTGTGCTGCTTTATGGCGCTGAGGCATGGGTAGTTTCGCAAACTGACGCAGCCGCTCTGGGGGTGTTCGAGAGAAAAGTTCTTCGCAAAATCTTCGGTCCTGTTCGAGTCGGCGATGACTATCGCATCCGAATGATGATGATTGTATCGGCCAGCAAAAGCTACCCGATACAATCGAAGGACTTTAAGCTGGCTTACTGCACTGGTCACAGGACACGGTCCCTACATGTACCATCTCAGGAAGATGACTCTGACCGAGGACGATGCGTGTAGGTTATGCCTAGAGGAGCCGGAAACAGCAGCACACATTCTGTGCCAGTGTCCGGCAGTGGCAAGCATAAGATTGACTATTCTGGGACGTCCATTTATTGGCGAAGCCGAGATTGGTCAATTGACCTACAAGGATATGTTTGAGGTGACAAAGGATGCTTATGTATGGTCACGTATGAGGGCTCCGAGCGGTAGCATCCTTTGTTCAATGGGGACGAAAAGGGACCCACTGAGGTTCGCCAATCCCCTAGTTATTATATATATCTCAGAATCAGAAGTTTCGGTAGTTAGCAATAATTCCCGTCACACAGTGAGATCTGCCCTAAATTCCGACCACCACATCGCAGATTTCAGAAAGTTTCAATAAACTCTCACTTGAGGTCCAAGAATTAAGAAGCGAACGATACAGCCATTCACGCTCTAATCCCAGAGAATTTACATGGCTTAGATCTCCTTCGAGAAGTGTGCCACGACAGCGACCAGCCAACTGGGTATGTAGATACCATTTTAGATTCGGTAGTGCAGCCATGCGCATTTGTCCAAAACACAATACAACACAAGCCAACAAACTACATGACTCCATCATAGCGACGGCTAAATGTTAATTTAAAACTCAGACGTGAATTACCATTTACATTCGTATTAACAGACATTACAAACCCCATCATAAGAGCAGATTCCTTAACGAAATATGGGCTCTTGATAGACCTGAAAGATAAGAAACTGATAGATCCACTTACAAAACTAAACGTTAATGCAATCACTGCATACACCGAAATATCACTACCTTAATTGTACTGTTAATTGTAATATGTACCAACAAGTACACAAACATACGCAAAAACTATCCATCATTAACAGCAGAACCCGATAACAACAAACCAGTTAAGCACACAACACCACAGAAGGACAGTTACCATTTTCAAGACCACGACGCTTGGACTCAAAGACATACAAAATCGCAAAACAAGAGTTAAATTTTTTAGTCAAGTCAGGTATCTGTCGTCCGTCAGACTCCATGTCATTATCTTGTTTCAAAGAAAGATGCAAATGACTGGAGACCCCGTGTCCAATATAGAAGATTGCATATAGAAGATTATAGAAGATTACAGAACGCAATTACAGTTCCAGACCGTTACCCTCTACCACACATTCACGGCCTATACCATACCATTAAATTCCCATGGCCACTGAAGACATTCACAAAACCGCGTTTAATATACCTTTTGGAATGTTTGAATATCTAAGAATGCCGTTTGGTTTCAGAAGTTCTAAGAGAATTAGATTTCATATTCGTTTACCTCGACGACATTCTAGTGGCCAGCGAAACAGAAGAAGAACATTCAGACATCAAAATTTAGTATTCGAACGATTGGACAAATACGGATTGAACATAACACAAAATAAATGCATTTTCGGCGTCGACAATATAAATTTCCTTAGTTACAACATCTCGAAAAAAGGCATGCAACCATCTCCCGCTAGAATTCAATTCATAGTTACCCAAAACTCGAAACAGTTAAAAAAATGCAAAAATTCATCGGGATGATAAATTACTGTCACAGATGCAAACCAAAATTAGCAGACTCACTCACACACATTTGCGAAATGGTAACAACAGCATCAAAAACAAACACTTAACGTGGACAAATGACATAACAGATGCATTTACAACGATAAAAGAAAGTTTTACTAATTAAGTGCTACTTAATCATTTTAATAGCAAAGCCAAACTTTCTATCGTTGTAGATACATCTAACACTGCTATCGGTGCAGTCTTACAACAAGAACTCAATCACAAAACAGAAACATTAGTTCGATCGCGAACTTTTACCAATTTATCTTACAATCAAATACTTTAGACACTATTTAGAAGGACGAACATTCACAACCTACACTTAAAAAACTATAAGCTTCAGCATTATACTCAAAGACAGAAAGAAGCCGAAGACAAACACGGTACTTAGAATTCATTGCACAATTTACAAGCGATATCAGACACATCAAAGGTACAGACAACGTCGTAGCAGACGCACTGTCACGAGCTGAGATAGAGGCTTTCACAACCTCAGATATCAATCTCAGAACTCTACATAATGAACAGACAACAGATTCTGAATTACAGAAGATACTAAAAAACACACTTACAATTTTGAACAAATACACATTCAACTGCTTAACATTAAAATTTGGTGCGAACAAACGAGTACAGGAACACGTTCATGCATCCCACAAACATTACGCAAATAAGCCTTCGAATAATTACACAACATTTCACACCCAGGTTCACGAGCTTCACGACGACTAATAACGCAGAGATATTTCTGGCCCAAAATGAACACACAAATTAACAAATGGTCACAAAAGTGCGTTAGATGCCAACGAAGGAAAATACACAGACACACGAAAACAATCCCACACAAAATAGACATTCTACATTGATGTTTTGAACTTGTTCACGTAGATCTAGTACGCCCATTACCGATATCAAATAGTTACAGATATCTGCTTACTTTAGTTGACCGAAACACACGTTGGCCCGAAGCGTATCCACTTAAAGATACCAACGCCAGAACTATTGTAGACACACTTCAGAAAAAATATGTATCACGTTTTGGAGTTCCTCTGGAAATTGCTTCCGATTGAGGACCTCAAATCACATCCACAACATTTAGAACTTTATAAAAAATCTAAGAAGCAAACACATCACCACTTCTGCTTATCATCCGCAAGCTAACGGAATTTTTGAACATTTTCACCGCCAACTAAAGACTTCTTTAATTGCGAGTAACAACCAAAAAACTGGTACACAGAGTTTGTCATGGGCACCTTGACATAGGCAGATTTAGACATAACTAATGCACTCATACGTCAAAAGTCAAATTGTTCGCAGACAAACAATCACTTGACTGATGGTCCGTGTGAACCGACTATCAGTTTTCATCCGACACTTCTCAATAATAAATATTTGAGTTTTGCTGAATCTTTGTGAAACGCCGACTGTGACATTTTACTTCATATATTTTCGAATGACAGATGTATTTTGACATTCCTCTGAAACTATATTTACATTCTAGTTTATTTCGCAATTTCCACAGTTGTTTCCGTTAACGCGCGGTAAAAAAAATACATTTTTATTCTCCTAGATTTAATTTAAACCAAACGGTAGTCAAATAAATTTCGAGTAGCGACATCTGGCGGCCCGATGAGATTACATGTCATCAAAAAAGCTTCGGCGAATATTTTTCACCGTTTTGCCTTTTAGCCTATCTCGGCTTAACTAAATGAAATGCTCTTTTATGCATTTCTCAGCCAATCACGGCTAAGCTTCTAAACTGTCATAAGTGTATGTTCGTGGCGTGATTCGAGCGCGACGCTAAGCTTTGTCGGAGACTGTAGGTTTTTATGGACGAAAACACGGCGTCCGACAATTGTCCGTGTGAACGGGTACAAATTTGGCACCATTGGCAAAACTTTTTGGGGTGACCTTAACATGGCACCGGGTCTGCATGGCCGGTTTTGAATCCGGACAGGGGAGGGTAGCCAAGGTCGATGGAACTCTATGGCAGCATCGACCAAACAAAAGACCAACGCGGCAACGAGGACCTATGGATGCCAGGGAGTGAGTTGGTTGGTTTGGGTTTTTTTTTGGTAACTACGGATAATTTTTGGTAAACGAATAATTACGAACGCAACGGTAAGGTGTCCGTTTGGTTAGGTTTTTTTAGTTTTTTTTAAAGGCTGGTACGGTTTTTTTTATTTCTTGTAATTTCCGGCAGTCAGTTGGCAAAGGCAAGAACTCCACCCCACATCCGGCGAGCCATAGCCGCGCAAACGCCGACGTACCAGCGCTGCCAGAGCCAACTGTTGGGGTGCATGTTGTCCGTCATTTAGGACTGTCGGCATGCATAGTCGCAAGACCCGGGTGAACATGACAAGTTACCACTAGTCCTTCTAGGGCTCAGGTCCACGGTCAAAGAAGATATAAAGACTTCACCTGCTGAAATGCTTTTTTGGTCAAACACTCTGGTTGCCAAAAAATTTGGAAGTACACAATAGTCAGATCTTTAATTCGTCGGACACCTTGTCCAAACTTAAAGAAGTCGTTGAGGATAAGCAATCAAACATTTCACATCACATTACCAAGTTTCAAGAGTATATACCTCAAGCACTCAGAACTTGTGAACTTACTTAAACAAACTTGTGTTTGTTTTCGTGCGTAACGACACAATTCGTAGATTTTTGCAAGATTTTTTCAAAAATTACAAGAACAACACATTTATAACAGTCAGCATAGATAGAATCAATCCTGCTTCTTTAGATACAGAGACAGCACAGACACATTCACCCAAACATAAGCCCACCAAAAAAGTACACTTCAATTTACTAGCCAACACTACAAAATTCTTTCGAGAGGGGGAATAATGTGGTGACTTAATGCCTTACTTACTTACTTAGGTGGCCGTGACAACCCGTGTCCGGATTTCGACCGACCTCATCAGCTCTCGCCAGGCGCCTCTGCTTTGCGCGCGCCTTCTCCAATCGGATACACCAAGTGCGGTTAGGGCTTCCTCAGCCTGGTCCATCCATCGGAGGCATGGTCTCCCTCGTCGTCGTTGACCAGCGACCCTCGCTTCGAGCACCTTTTTCGCTGGAGCTTCGTCGTCCATACGATGGACATGACCCAGCCAGCGTAGTCGCTGCACAGTTATACGCCGAACTACGTCAATGTCTCCGTAGAGCTCATACAGCTCGTGGTTCATTCGGATGCGATAGTCATCGCCGACTCGAACAGGACCGAAGATTTTGCGAAGAACTTTTCTCTCGAACACCCCCAGAGCGGCTGCGTCAGTTTGCGAAACTACCCATGCCTCAGCGCCATAAAGCAGCACAGGTAGAACGAGCGTCTTGTAGAGTGTTAGTTTTGTCGATCGAGAGAGGGCTCTGGAACTTAGTTGCTTACTGAGCCCGTAGTAGCACCTATTAGCAATTATTGTTCTTCGCTTTATCTCCAGGCTGATTTCGTTGTTAGTATTAATGGCGGTGCCAAGGTATACAAACTCCTTGACTACTTCAAAGTTATAGCTGCCGGATGAAACGTGGGAGTCTAAACGCCGAGCCCCCTTGTTTGTAGACAGCATATACTTTGTTTTACCCTCATTTATCGTCAAACCCACTTTGGCTGATTCCTTTTCGATAACGGCGAAAGCAGCGGTAACATCTCTCTTGGTTCTGCCAACAATATCAATATCATTAGCGTAAGCAAGGAGCTGGACACCTTTATAGAAAATGGTGCCATTACGATGCACACCGGCCTTTCGTACGATCCCCTCCATGATGATGTTGAAGAGATCGCAAGACAGTGGATCGCCTTGCCTGAAACCTCTTTCGGTATTGAAGGTTTCGGAGAGGTCATTTCCTACCTTGACGGAGCTGCGTGTGTTGCTCAACGTCATTCTGCAAAGTCTAATCAACTTTGCAGGTATACCGAACTCAGACATTGTTGCGTATAGGCAATCCCTTCTCGGGCTATCGAACGCAGCTTTAAAGTCGACAAAGAGATGGTGTGTGTCAATTTGATTTTCGTGGGTTTTCTCCAGGATTTGTCGTAGCGTGAAAATCTGGTCTATGGTAGACTTACCAGGTCGAAAGCCACACTGATAAGGTCCAATCAGTGTTTTTGTAATTGGCTTTAATCTTTCACACAGTACGCTTGAGAGAACCTTATATGCGATGGAAATAAGACTGATACCTCTATAACTTGCGCAGATTGTAGGGTCTCCTTTCTTAAGTATAGGGCACAGTACACTGAGGTTCCAATCGTCGGGCATGCTTTCTGCTAGCCATATTTTGCTGATGAGCTGATGCATGCGCCTTATCAATTCATCGCCGCCGGTTTTAAACAATTCAGCTGACAGGCCGTCAGCACCCGCTGCTTTATTGTTTTTGAGTCGCTGGATAGCAACTCGAACCTCTTCATGGCTAGGTGGTGATACTTCCACTCCGTCATCGTCGATTGGTGGCACTGCACTGTGCTCTCGATGGGCGGCATTGGTGGAATCGTCGCCATTAAGTAAATTGGAGAAGTGCTGTCTCCACAATCTAAGCACACACTGTGTATCCGTATTCAGATCTCCATTTTCGTCTCTACAAGTGGATGCTCCGGGCTTGAAACCTTGGGTTAGACGCTTAACCTGTTGATAGAATTTTCGTGCATCCTTCTTGCCCTGGTATACCTCTAGTTCCTCACGCTCACGCTTTTCCTGCTCTCTTTTCTTACGTCTGAAAAGGCGCCTCTCTTCCTTCCTCTTTTCGCGGTAGTTTTCTCGCACGGCTCGCGTTGCAGCTGACTGCAGCGTTTTTCTATAAGCGGCGTTTTTTACTGCAGTCGCAATGCGACACTCCTGATCATACCATTGGTTCCGAGGTTGCGGGCGCCGGAAACCAATGACTTCTTCAGCGGCAGCGCGCATGGAGTGGGATATATGCGCCCAAAGTCCGCCGGCGTCGTCGAGTCCAGAGGTTGGTCGGTTGAGCTTAACCGAGAGTTGAGCGGAGTAGGCTTCGGCAGTCCGTTGTAATTGCAGCTTAGCGACATCTAGCTTTCGTTGCATTCCTGTGCGTATGTTCTTGGCATTGCATAATCGCATGCGGATCTTGGCTGCAACAAGATAATGGTCGGAGTCAATGTTGACCCCCCGAAATGTACGCACATCTAGAACACTAGAGGCATGCCTTCCGTCGATTACAACATGATCAATTTGGTTTCGCGTTTTTTGATCCGGGGACAGCCAGGTGGCCTTGTGGATGTCGAGGTGCTTAAATCTGGTGCTACTAACTACCATGTTTCGTGCCGCGGCGAAGTCGATCAGTCTTAGACCGTTGTTTGTGGAGGTCTCGTGAAGACTGAACTGACCGACAGTGGGGCCAAAGATGCCTTCCCTTCCGACTTTCGCATTAAAATCGCCGAGGACTATTTTCACGTCATGGACCGGAAGGTGGTCATATACGTCCTCAAGACTAGCGTAGAAAGCGTCCTTGACGGCTTCGTCCTTTTCCTCCGTCGGGGCGTGCGCGCAAATAAGGCTTATGTAGAAAAATTTTGCCTTGATGCGGATCGTGGCCAATCTTTCGTTCACAGGTGTGAACCGGGAAACAAGGTGGCGTAGTTTCCGGCTAACGACGAATCCACATCCGAATTCGCGCTTCTCCGCATGGCAGCTGTAGTAGATATCGCAGTGTGCTTGTTTAGAGCAGCCTTGCCCTTTCCATCGCATTTCCTGGATGGCGGTGATGTCAGATTGTATTGTTTTGAGGGCTTCCGCCAGTTGGATAATGGCACCTTCCCTATAAAGGGTCCGGACATTCCAGGTGCATATCCGTAAATCATTGTCCGTTTTTCGTTTGCGGTGGTCGTCAACGTAATTGGGGTTCTTATCCGAGGCTGGTTTAGTTTTCATTGGGCAGTAGTAATGTGGCGGGACCCAAACCCTGCGCACATTCCATGTTTAAGGTCTATGGAGTGACCCGCCGCTCAAATTAGCCGTCAAACTGACGGATGCCAGTTTGCCGTTGCCCAGGGAACACCACTTGGAGGTTTGAGTCGACTTGAGACGATTTCGACATGGATAATGCTGGCCTCGCCAGGTTGAGGCGGTCAGACACGTTGCCATGTGAAGGTTCGCCCCCTGTTCCCCTTAATGCCACCACATATAAAACACACCAACCACTAAACACTATACACAAAACACCTAAGCCAAAATTAATTATTTTCGTTTTTGTTGCTGTCAATTTTTTATAATCAATTTATATTTTCATTTCAAAAATTTGTCCTTAAAAATAATATATTAAAAAAAAATATTGTTCAAAAATAAAACATTACATAAAAAAAAAAATACGCAAAAAAAAATCATAACAATTTGTTAAAAAATATATGTTTCAAAAATTGTAACTATAAAATAAAATATATCAAGACTAAGCACACACGCTATATTCAGATTCGTCAAGCACAACTTGCAAGTATCATGCTTGTAATTCTTTGAATGGCTGGAATCAAGCCCAAAAAAATTTCAGAAATTTCTAAGAAAGATAAAAACATCCTCAAAACGAATAAGATACCAATCTTGTTGCGAGTACTTCTTCCTTAAATTTGGATATATCAAACGTCAGAAAAGATTGGTTTTGATGTTTGATATGTACTCGTAGGCAACAATTTTGGGCGTTATTATAAATACATTGAAAAAAAAATTTCTTAGTTAGTAAGAATGTCGCTATATCCCGGACTAGGGAAAGAAAATGAAATTTTTTCATCTTTTTCCAGAGTTTTGAATTTTTTAAAAGTATTAAAAAACATAATTTTTACATAATTCTAGTCCGGATCATAGAGAGATGTTAAATGTGTGACGAACCTTTTTCTTGCCGAGGTATCACTCGCCAGTGTCCAGGGTTCGTTCACAAACAATTTAGTACACGGGGTTAAATCTAGTTTATCGATTCTTGATGTTTATTTTAAAATAGTTAATTTTTAAATAAAAAAAATAATATATACTATAAATTTGAGTTCACGAGTTAATGATAAATTAGATAAATGATAAATTTGTATTTCATTTACTTAGTGTCAATTTTGCTCAATATTTGTTCATGTCTTTACACTGTTTTCGATCCGAGTTTCTTAGTGGCCTGATGTACCGATATCATCCATCGTCAGCTGTTGGAATCGTCAACCGTTCTGGCGCAGCGCGTGGGCAAGTCTTAGGACAGAAACGTCCGCTTCAATGGCACAACGCGTGGGTAGGACTTCGTATGAAAACGTCGTCTTCAATGGCACAATGCGTGGGTAGGACTTAGAATGGAAACGTCGTCCTCAAAGGCACAACGCGTGGGTAGGACTTAGAATGGAAACGTCGTCCTCAATGGCACAACGCGTGGGTAGGACTTAGGATAGAAACGTCGTCCTCAATGGCACAACGCGTGGGTAGGACTTAGAATGGAAACGTCGTCCTCAATGGCACAACGCGTGGGTAGGACTTAGAATGGAGACGTCGTCCTCAATGGAACAACGCCTAGGTAAAAGGTTTATTAGGTGGAAGGTTTATCAGCAGTTAATTATTTGTAGATCACTTACCTGCACAGTCATGGTGTGTTGAGTTTATGTTTCAGCTGTTTTGTTGTTCTTGACATATCGCTTTCCACCTCGGGCTAGTATTGCCATCCGGGTGAAATTAATTAAGGTGTATGTTACAAGTTGCATATTCAACACAGTGTTGTTTTATGCCGCGTTTCCATGTGATCTTTCAGTATCTTATCTTATCCCATATCACAAAACACATGCTATAAAGAGCGACATGCATATATGTACTTTTTCCTATAAAAATTTGACATTTGCAAAATAAGTAAACAAATCATAAATTTATCAATTTCTGCAAGTTTACTGATTGCAAGATGTGCTTATTGAAATAACTTCTTGCCTACGTACCCTAAATTGTTTTATATAATTATTATTGTGCAGATAGCATCAGGTGTTACAGGTAATCTAGTTCGTGAGTCACAACTGCAGCAGCATCAGTAAAATACACACGAAAAAAAAATATAAAAAAAACATTTAAAAAAAGTTTTGGTGAATCTACCAAGCACCAAATTAAAAAAAAAATCACTGTTGCTTTCCATAAATGCGCTTAGGAACTCTCTGGCCAACTCTACATTGCATACTCGCGAGTCCGGAAATCATCTGCATTAATTGCTTAGCCACGCGATGGTTAAAAAAACCAAGAATGTTTATTTATTTTAAATCATACCCCTTGACCTGATTTGATTTTCTTTATTTTCCAATTTGTATTCGTAATTCTGTACTATTTCAAAACAATTAATATTGGTGCAAATAAAATTGACAGCTTGACAAAAACTACAACTATAAAACTGAATGTCATATTTATAGCATGTGATCAACTTTTATAGCAAAAGTTCAAGAAGTTGAACTTTTTCGATCTCCTAGCATCACAGAGGATATCACATGCTAAAAATGAAAAAGGTATACCTGTTTCACACTCACATTCATCAATGCCATAAAGTAGGGCTCACATGCTATTTCTTTCTTACAATAAATGTGATACTAGAAGATAATAGAAGATCACATGGAAACGCGGCATTAGTATTTAACTACCCATGTTATAGTTGTTTAAAAAGCAAAATGCGACCGATATTTTTTGAGCTCTAAATAACTGGTTACATAAGTTAAAAAATTTGCTTTCTATTTTTGCCCTAAAAAATAACAACAAAAATAATTATTATTTTCTGCTCAAAATTTTAAAAGTCAATATATAATTATTATCTTTTACTTTTTATTTTAAAATGTATAATTGTTACGGTCTCTGTTTAATAATATTTTTTTTGAAATATTTTAAATGTCAAAGTCTTAAAATTATAAAGTGGAATTAAACCTTTTATCGTTTTTGATATTCACAGATATTATAAGTTATATTAGATATTATAAGATACAAAATATTCAAAGCCAAAATATCTAATGACTTCAAACCTTCAAACCTTCTGAATATTATTTGAATTGATAAAATAATCTTTAAAAAAACTTCTGTTCAACTCAACGATTTGACGAAAGCCGAACTAGGCCTTGCACAGAGCCAAAATCTTCTTCACAAGCTAGGGGTCAAAGAAGGTGTAAGGTAGCCAAAAGAAATAAATGTATATTCTCGATCAATACATTTAACCGGTGAACTTATCTAAAAAATTTGAATTGTTTATTTTAGTTTTGATTTCAATAAGCAACTATCTTTATCGGCTTACTTTTCTTTTCCTTCTTAACATCGGCCTTGGCAAAGGGACACAATTGCAGCAGGTTTCTCGACTGATGTATGTCTGCGTAGCAAATGGGCCAGTTTTTCATCCGACTGTCGGCGCGAACGTGTTTGTCTGCACTGCTAGCACCGCTGCGTTTACTTGGCTTGCTGGCATTGTGGGTAGCAGGTACCGATGGTGGTGCCATCGCCACTGCTGTTGCTTGTGCTGACGGGTGTCATGCTGGGATCGACGCTGATAATAGTTTCTACTTTGTTTCCAATGTGCGGTGTGAAGGTGAGGCTGGGGCCGCCCTCATTACCATTCTCAATATGCCGCTGTTGTTGTTGATGTTGTTGCTGCTGTTGTTGTTGATGTTGTTGCTGCTGCTGTTGCTGCTCTTGTTGTTACTGTTGCTGCTGATGTTGTTGCACGTTAGCGGCGTGTGTGGTCGTAGGAGTTGGCATATTTTCCATGCCATCAACTTTACAAATTTTCGGTGCAGTAGGTAACAATTTCTTGACATGCAGCTTGCGTGCCGGTAAAAAGTGATGTATAACATATTTAGCTGAATCTGTGGACACAATTATTTCCTGCTGTGCCCGGCTTTTGTCTGTTGTGTGGTTAGGAAAATTTGTCCGGTATAATGAATATCTTCGACTCCCTGTGCGTGCACGGTTTTAGCTTGGATTGGCGGCTTACATAAAAAAGTAAAAATATAAACCACAATTGCTAAAATTTGTTCTCTGTCAATTTACCAGCAAAGATGAAAATCAATAAACTAATGATGGCCCATCACAACAAACAGAATTGTGGAAAATTTGCAATCGTAATTTCATTTATGAGAGTGTGGCAATAGCTGGGTGTTTTTTAATTATCCGCTTGAACTCGACTTTACACCAAGGATGAAGCAAAATCTGAAGACAGGAAAATTGATTTTTTCTATTTTTCTAAAATAAAAATGTATTGCTCGACTTACCAGCTATATTTAGCATATAGCACATATAAAAACCTTTCTCATGCATGCTATCGTTCTGAGCCATTTCCATGATCTTTCAATGACGCAAAGTAAAGGATTCTAGCAGCAGCAGTAATTTTTGGATAATATGAAATAGCTTGCAGAATTTAATAAATACGCGATTTGCTTACAAATTTCCCATATGTCAAACTTTTATAGGAAAAAGTATATATATGCGTCTCACTCTTTATAGCAAGTGTTTTGTGATATGGGATAAGACAAGATACGGAAAGATCACATGGAAACGCGGCATTATTTACTAGTGATGTATTAAGAGGTATTCCGATAGGGTGTACACATAAATTAAATAAATGTGATGTGTAAAAATAAAAGATTTAATTCATGTTTTAGTTAATGATCCAAATAAGACAACAAAGTATTTTAATAAATTCCAACAGAAAGAAAGAGGTCATTAGTGGTACTGGGTGTGCATCTAGTGTGTGTGGAAACAAGTTCCGACTTCCACTTTCACAAATGGATATCTGTCTATTAGAACTGGAGATATCATGTCAAACGTGTTGGAAAAGTAGTTTCGAGAAAAAACATTAAAATATTTGAGCAAAGTTACAGACAGTCAAAGTCATATAAACGGGCGCTTACTTAAAGCTATAGCTTCGTAAATTATTGAAATTTTGAAAATTCCTTCGGAGGATATATTCTTAAGGTATCGTAAAATTCGGACAGGGAAGAAATAAGCAGTTTTCTAAAGTTAATAACTTCGGCCCTTTATTAGATATTAACATAAATTTTATTTTTTGAAAATTTGTGCATCCTTGAGATTGAAAAAATAATTTTCATAATTTTTATGAGTTATAGATGCCGTCGAAGTGAAGTGGACAAAAATCTGGTGTCCATGTGCCGGAGAGTTAATCTGTGGAATGGGAATGGTCCGTGGCCGGACACAATTTTTTTTTTTAAAAGCTACGAGCAGTAACGAAAAACTCCGAAGCTTAAAGCGAATCGCAAATCATTACCAAACTCAGGCACTGTACTGAATATTAACGGTAATGTACCCGAAATGCTCTCAATGTTTGAACTGAAGTTTGCCCGATATTTTACTCATATTCCTCTAAAAATTGTCCAAAAAGTGTCAAAAATACCCGACTATATTCGAACACGAAAACCGACGAGTGCCAGATTAGGTCTTCGTTCGAACAATGTGCCTAACCAAGGTGTTACAGAACTAGTACTTCTTACGGTACATGTGTGAGACATTTATCGACACGGACATCGGATAGTTATCTGCTAGTTTATGGACACAAAATATGAAATATGCAAAAAAAAATGTCGAGTTTTTTTAAATTCTACGCTAGAATACTGCCTTAAAACGACAAAATCTGTTAAATTGATTTAAAAATACTCGTGTATCATTCCGAAATTTTTATTTAGATTCCGGAATCCATTCCGCAATTTCACCAAAAGTAGTAGGCCATATTATGCATGCTCCACTTACTGACACAAAATTGGTTGTTGTTTTCGCTGGTAAACGAATAAATTTAAATTTGAGTCTTTTACGTCCAAACAATTCCAGCCAACCGACAAATTATGTTCACTGTCCAAAGCCAAAAACACTTTGAAGGACAAGGCAGAAAACGGGGCTAGAACAAAAAAAAGAAAAAATGCTGCCTTCAGGCTAATACCATGGACATGATACAATAATATCGCAGGATAAGGAGATTCACCACATCGACCTCGAATGTCAAAATATGTTTCAGCAATGCCACTTTTCTGTATTATTGATAAATGTGGGACAGATACTAAAGGCAGGGGCAAAATTACGCGGTTTCATCTCTTTCGCATCGGTTTTTATTGTTAAGGTCATATTGAGCGGTTTGCACAAGTACAGCAAAAATAAGTAGGTCATATTAAGCGGTTGACGCGATTGCGATTTGGGTGTTTCTCTCAGTTGCATTGTTGCAATTTAGTTAGAAAAGCTAAAAACTTTTAAATTCGTAAAATTTCATACGTAGGTTATTGAATTGAGAAAATGTTGTTTTTTATTCTTACATATTTGTTAATATTTTGTATATTACATACATATATTTTAAACAAAATGTGAGTACATAACTAATGAGAAAAACGCTGTGTGAATCAGATTTGATAAGTTTTACATTTTTTTTTTATGATATATACAAAATATTTTATTTATTTAATATATAATGAGCGTAATATTGCCAGCTCCATTTGATTGTGTGTATTTTCCATACAACCGCGAACGCGCAACCGTTAACATTGCGCGAGCCGCCACGGTTCGTGGCGACACAAATACGTTATATGGCGCCTCTCATTTGAATGCATGCAAATTTCAATATTAAAAACGCGAGTGCGGCACCACCATTGCGGTGAAACCACGTAATTTGGCCCCAGCCAAAAAAGGAAATTATATGTAGAATAAATAAGACAAATTAGTACAACTGTATAAGCAATGAAATAAAAAAAGCTGTTATGTGATTTTAAAGCTTTAATTTCAATAATTTATAACTTCCTATTAGTTTTAGTATAGCTTTTTGTTTTCTTCAAAATTTTATTCTAAAGTGCATCGAAATCTAATAAATAATTTTTTTATATCGTTTGACAGAAAAACTATTGAACATAAACCAAAAAACCAGGATATAAAGAGTTATCCAAGCGGACCTTGGAAACAGCCGACTTCTAGATTCGTAGATACGGGTACACCTCAAGGACGGGTGATATCTTGCCTTCTCTGACTCATAGCTTGAACGGAGTGCTGAATCTACTTAACAACAGTACAGTCAAAGTGGTAGCATATGCGGATGATGAGTTGTAATGGTGTCGAGTCTGTTCTCTCTGTTATCAGTGAAATCATGGAGGGAGCTTTAGGCAAAGTCAGTCACTGGACTGCCGGTTAGGTTAGTTAGGTAGTTAGGTAAGCTTGGTTAGGTTAGTTAGAAACCGTTGAAAACCCAAGCACCGACATAGCTATCTTGAGGGAGCCCTATGACACGACTGAACCAGGAGTCTGAGCCCCGGACGTTTCTGGCAGAGCCGCCATATGGTCTTGCGGTAGGCATCCTCCCCTAATGAGGCAGTATACACCTGCAAACAGTTTTGTTCGTACAAAAGTTATGGGTACACATTAGGGCCCATTCGACCCCTATGGAAGAAAAAAAAATTTGATTTGTTACCGACTTTTTTGAAAGATCCTATTGAGAGGATTTCAGAACACAAAAAATTTTTTTTTAAGTGGTCTACATTAACAACCAAAATGGTCTTTTTGTTATAACTCGGTTATTTGATGTCCGATTTTGAAAAAAAGTATATTTTTAGAAAGATCTTAAAAATGCTAACAATTCGTAGTCAAAAGTTATTGACCTTTGAGGTCATCTTCAATAAAATAATTCAGTTTTTAACTTTTTTTGCACTACGACCCCCAAAACTTTGCCCATTTTATATTTTGTAATTAAAGTTCATAAAAAATCAATAGGTCCGTGTGAAGAAATTTTTAAAATCCACTCATAGGAAAAGTTACACGCGCTTAAAACTCGTAGTGCAAAAAAAGTTAAAAACTGAATTATTTTATTGAAGATGACCTCAAGGGTCAAAGACCTCTGACTACGGATTGTTAGCATTTTTAAGATCTTTCTAACAATATACTTTTTTTCAAAATCGGACATCAAATAACCGAGTTATAACAAAAAGACCATTTTGGTTGTTAATGTAGACCACTTAAAAAAAAAATTTTTTCTGGTCTGAAATCCTCTCAATAGGATCTTTCAAAAAAGTCGGTAACAAACAACACTTTTTTTGGTGACCCACCTTAGTACACATATTGTAAGCTGTTACCTCACACCAAGACTATCCATAACTTGTCCATAACTAGCTGTTACTTGTAGCGGAGCGAAGTAGGTCACGGCGAAATTTTACATCCATGAACGATTTCAAACGTTTGGTTGCGTCTGGCAATGCCGAGCGGTGAGGTCGGCAAGTGAAGCAGCAGCCCGGGCTCGATATTTTTAAGGGCGCACAGTAATTGCGCCACTGTGAATCCTGCACAGATTAATAGCCAGGGCGCCTGCTTCCCTCAGCCGACGCCACTGCCCCTGGTCAGGTGACCCGCGGACACGAGGTTAGACACGACTGCACGTGATGGTTTGCCATCACTAGCAGTTCGGTGAGATGTGGGGGGTTCGTTGTGGCCGTCCACGTGTACCCTCGCCTACAAATAACTTCACGTGCATACAAATTATTTGTAAAAAATAAAAAATATCGCGTCGATGATTCAAACCAAACAAACAGATCTGAAAAGAAAGAGAAAAAATATTTTATACCAAGAAAAGGTTGGGTGCCCCTAGCTCAACCATCCAACTACCACTCTCGGGACTCCTGGTGTTTGGACTCGGCCCACACAATTCCCACCATACCTTGGAGGATTGGGGCAAACCAAAAAAAAAATTTAACCCTCCCCTAAGGCAACCATTCACCCCCGACCAAATAAAGAGCACTTACTGTTTCATTTCAACAATTTTAATCCATGTAATTTTATTTATTCTTGTGTTAATTAAGTAATTATTTCAACAACTTTCATGGCTTAAAATGATGCTCTGTTGATGTTAGTTTCAATGTTGTTGTTTGACATTAATGTTTTTGTTCTAATAATTCAAATCTAGTATCATTCAACTAGTTGTTAATCATAATCATACATAAAATTTAGCTTAAGATTTACCACTAGTTTTTGCTTTTAGTTTGTGTTTTTTTTTCTTTCAAAAATGTTTTATTAATAAAATTTTTATTAAATTTTATTTTATGTTAATAAAATTTTTATTTCATTTTCCTTTATTTTAATAAAAATTTTTATTTCATTTTCTTTTATTTTAATAAAACTTTTTATTTAATTTTCCTTTTATTTTAATAAAAATTTTAAGTTATTTTATTTTATTTTAATAAAAGTTTTATTTTTTGTTTTATAAAATTTTTATTTAATTTTATTTTATTTTAATAAAATTTTTTAATTTTATTTTATGTTAATAAAATTTTTATTTAATTTTTAGGTTATTATATTAAATTTAATTTTTATTAATATTAGTATGTTTTTATTTATATTTTCGAACTAATTTTTATTTTTTATTTGTTTATTGTTTCTTCTTATTGTTCTTTTTATTATTCGTTTTCTTAATAAAAAACTTTTTATTGTATTTAAGTTTTATTTTAATAAAAACTTTATTTTATTTTTATTTTAATAAAAACAAAACTTTTTAGTTTGTTATTTTTTTTATAATAAAAAACTTTTTTATGTTATTTTATTTTTACTATATATTTTTATAACGGTTTTTATTTTTCTTTTTTTTTAATAATTAATAAAAAAGCTTTTTATTGTATTTAGGTTTTATTTTAATAAAAACTTTATTTTATTTTTATTTTAATAAAAAACTTTTTATATTATTTTATTTTTATTATACTTTTTAGTTAACTCTTTGAGTATTGATTTAATTTATAACGAAAATTTTATTTTTAATTTTAATAAAAATTTTTAATTTAGGTTAATATTTTTTTCTGCGTATATTATCTTCTTTTTAATATACATAAAATCTACATAAGTTTATATAATAAAATATATTTATAGTTGAATAGTATCTATAAGTATATAAACTATAATTGAAATAAAAGAGGAAACCCGTTGTCCTGATGCTGCTGCTGTTCTTGTGAGGTTGCTGCCCCATTGGCACGCCAAGAGCTGCTTGCGCTGCTGGTTGGTGTTGCTTGGCCAATGTGTGCCTGGCCGCTGGTGGTGCGTAGCTGTGGGTAGCGCCTGCTTGAGTGGGCGCCTGATGTTGTTGAGTCTGCTGGGTGGGCCACGCATAGCTGCTGCTGATGCTGTCGAGTGCTCTCGATGGCACTGATGCTGCTGGTTGGTCTTCAGGGGTGGTAGTGGTTGTTGGCTGCTCAGTATCAGTTGCCACCATCACGGTTCTGCAAGGGCCACTGGCGCTTGAAGCGATGGTGACGATGCTACGCAAGTAGCTGGATGTAGCGCCGCTGCAGTTGCAAGGGCTGCTGTGGCCAGTGGCTAAATGTAGCGCCGCTGCAGTTTCAAAGTCTGCTGCCTGATGATGTTGCTGTGGGATCAGCTGCTTTTGCTGGTGGCTGCGCTATTGTGGCTCTGATGTTGAGGCCACTTATGTGATCGGTTGCTGGACCTTATGTTGCCCACTGGGTTTATGCCGCGTTTGCCAAAAACTTTGTTGGTGCTGTTGTTGCCTAGTGTGGCGCTGCTGGGGCGGTTGACCACATAATTTGGCTGCTGTGATTGCTGAAGCGATGTGGGGGCTTTGCGTGTAGGTGCCGCTGCTGTTTCTGCAAATGGCTGCTACCACTGGTGCTGGTGAATACAATAATCAGAGCGTTTCTTTCAATTGTACTCAATCCTTACCGGCTACCACTGATGCTAGTCGATCCAAATGAATTGCTGACGCTCGCCCACGCTGGTCAGAATTCCAAAGTGAAAAGAAATTTTCCTATGGTGGAAGCTCCGCCCTTCACCGCAGATGCCAAGTTTCTTTGACACACGCAAAAAGACCCCAGGGTACGTTTCGAAAATGGAGAACATATGCTGAGGGTGCGCTTAGACTTGAGAACATATACTGCGAGTGCTCTTCGAACTGTACATGTGTGACACACTTGCGTATTGCTTAACAAGGTTCACGCATTCAAAGTGCGACAGCTGGACAGGACCTGTGACAGATGTCAGAGTTAACGAAAAACTGTCAGAAAAAATGTCATAGTTGAGTAAAAGGAAGCTTTCAGAAATAAAAACGTCAGAAACAAGGATAGTAAGCTGTCAGATTTGTAAAACAAGAAAGTTCAGAATTAAATGAAGACATGTCAGAATTAAATAAGAGATAAAACGTCCGATTTAAATTAAATTCAAATGTCAGATTTAAATAAACGATGAAACGTCAAATTTAGATGTTAGAGAAACGTCAAATTTAGATGTTAGAGAAACGTCAAATTGAATGAAAGGAAACTGTCAGAATTGAATAAACGAATAACTTTCAGATTTGAATGAAAAGAAAAGTGAGAACTAAATTCAAAAAGAAATGTCAGAATTTTAATGAAATAAAATGTCAGGTTTAGCTGAGAAAAAAAAATGTCGAATTTGAACGAGAGAAAAAAATGTCAGATGTCAAAGGCAAAGTGGTAACGTTCAAAGTACAAAGTGTTAGCTGACAAAGTGTCAGCTGTCAAAGTAAAACTGTCAACTGTCACAGTCATCTGTCAGCTGTCAAAGTAAAATTGTCAACTCTCACAGTCGTCTTTCAGCTGTCACACCTCGAACGCGTCAGCCGTGGTATGAGCAGTATGTCACTCATGTCTGCAAGCGACGCTGTTATGGTGAATTCTGGCCTCCATGTCCAAATGTGGATTCAACTTCCCAGTCAAAGCCACCTTCAAACATGGAAGCAAGAATTCACCACTTTGTGTGCCGTTACATAGTGTCGACGCAATAGTTGAAGATGTTATAGGAATCAGGCCAGTTGTTATAGCTGGTCACTTCAACGCGTAGACCATAGACTGGGGAAGCCAGGGAACGAACCAGAGAGGGCTCATTATTCTAGAGGCATTTGCTACGTTAGATGTTGTCATTTTAAACACTGAAACGCAGTGTACATTCTCCAACGTAAATGGCAGCTTAATAATAGACTACCATTTGCCCGTAGTGATCTGTGCAAGCAAGGGCAGTGCGACGTCTACACGCATAGCGACCACCAAGCAAACGTGTACACACTGGGAATGCAAACCAACCAAAGAAGCAGAGACCTCCACCATACAAGGTCAAAACGCTGAATGAAGCTATCTTAACAGCAATGAAGGCTGACATACACATCAATGGCTCAGCGCAGGATATTGCTAGGCAACCAACCGAGCAGCTGAAAAGAGCTTGCGACGCAGCGATGATGTTGTGAAGACCAAGCAGGCACCATTACGAGCCTGTGTACTGGTGGTCCACGCTGCCAATGCCACCAAGTCAGAAGAAGATACTACCTTTCTAGAAGGACCGCCAGGTTTGAAAAGACCTCGAGGTCAGTAAAGAGAGCAGGAAGCTACTTTAACACAAGATCCGTTCGAGGAAGCGCGAGTGCATCTTGCAGTTACGCGACGAAGCTGATGTAGTCCCATGAGGTACCGCATATAGGCTGGTAATGAAAAAGATGAACTCGGTCGGAAGACCACCACCCACGTACCGTCACATACTTAGCTGCATTGTAAGTGTGCTCTTCCCGCAGCAACCACTGATGCAGCCCATCATTAATCATGGTGACGTGCAACTTTTTTCGATGGCAACTACACAAGAGGTTATGAATATCGCCAATGCTGTCCATATCGACATGGATCAAGGTCCAGATAAAGTCTCGAACCGCCCGCTAAAAATTGCCATCACAGTACAAACACATGCCTTTTTACAGCTGTATAACGCTTGTCTCACAGAGGGCATATTCCCCGCACAATTTCAAACGTAAAAGCTTGTGCTAAAACCAAAAGGTAGCGGTTCTCTGGAGGATATGTTTGCTCGACACGATAGGCAAGATCTTGGAGCGATTGCTGTGCAAACGCCTCGAAGAAGCAATACATGCCAGAGGAGGACTCTCGAACCAACAGTTTAGGTTCCGGAAGTCACACTCAACATCCAACGCCATAAAACTGGTTACAAGCATAGCAAGTAAAGGCACATGCCTTTTGAAGGCACAAGATGGAAGAAGGCATGGATGTGCGAATTTCCTTTAACTCTGCAAGCTGATAAGATAATAGCGAATTACTTCAATGGAATAGCACTACGCTACGCAACAGACGAGGAGATCCAGTTGCATAACGTCTCTGGGGGTGTCCCGCTGGGGTCGGTTCTAGGGCCCCTGCTGTAGAACATTATTAATGACGATATTCTTAGACTCGCATTTTTCACAGGCGGCAAGATCTTCGGCTTTGCAGACGACCTAGCGGATGTGGCAACTGCAAAACACCTTGAAGAAATCAATGCGCTCAGTAGTGTGGCGTTTGGAACTATAAATAACTGGCTTATGTCAGTGGGGCTTTGTCTAGTCGAAAATAAAACGGAAGCGGTGCTCATAAGTACCAGCAAAAAAATGGAAGTTGCAAGCATCAATGTTAACGGGACGCTGTTGCAATCAAAGAAATTCATTAAATACCTTGGCTTGATGATTGACTCCCGATTAACATTTAAAGAGCATTTTCAGAATGCCCTCAAAAAAGCATCCGACGCATGTATGGCTATATTGAGAATAATGCCGAATACGAGAGGCCCCAAGCAAGTGCGCAGGGCACCATTCCTTAATGTAGTATGATCCATCGTAATGTTTGGGTCAGCAGCGTGGGCCACAGTAATGAAGACACACTCTTACCGGCGAGGTGTTGAAACTGTGAAAACACTCAGGGCATGCTGTGCCTCCAGAAAAGTTTACAAAGATGCCTCACTAGTCCGAACAAGCTTGACATTCATCGACCTCCTCGTAGAAGAGACGCTTCTGACCGCTAACAACAACACGTCTGTTTGCAAGAAAGTTGCTATAGAATGAAGTATGTAGAAGTGGTAAGACCTTTGGAATAGATCTCCGAAGGGTCGGTGGACGAACCAGCTCATTCCGAATATAGCCTAGTGTTACAAAATAAGTCACAGCTCAGTTAACTTTTATCTGACACGGATTTTGAGCGGTCACGAGTGCTTCAGAGCATACTTGTTTACATTTAAGTGCGCGGTAGATTCATACTGTACACACTGATTATTAATTTAATGTATCCTAAGTTCAACAATGCCCAGCTTGAGGCTTCAAACAGTAACGGCGAAACGGTAACATAAGAAAACTTGACTACCTTAATGCTGAAAAGCGAAGTGAACTGGTCAGTGGTCAGTACAGATTTATAATAGAAAGAATTGCGAAGCGTTGAGTGTTTACAAAACACTGAGGCTAAGTAGAGTATTACCCCTTAAATTACGGTAATTAACCATTCAGTTTTCAGCTTAGTGCTGCTCCTATGCTCAGCGAAGTCATGATCTGCGGCAGTATCCCGTGAGTATATAGGAAGAGTATATAGAAGTTTCAATACGGAAGTTTTTAGAATTAGAGAGTAAGAGTCGTACACTCCCACCTGCATGGTGGCGTATTTTGAAGGTTCCTCCCTCATGACTAAAAAATAAAAAACACCAGCTCACTCAGACCAGATAGGTTCATTGTGATACCAATGCACACAGGCTTTCATTCTAAATGGAACCATCTCTATCTGTTTACAAACTCTATTAGACGTCTGACGTTAGTTGTTGACAGGTCATCAAGCTCATGAAAGAAGAAAGAGTATAAATATTTGTGCCTTCTTCTGGCTAGCGCAGGACAGGAGCACAGAAGATAGGAGATGGTTTCTTGCTCTTCCTCGTCCCTGCAGCTTCTATAGAAGTCATTTCAAATATCAAGCAGTGCCATGTGGTGACAGCCCAAGATCGAGAGTCGGCCAGATAAGCCTTGCTGCTCTGCACGTTGAGAGTTCAACCCACATAGTGATGGCTTTCAATGTAATATTGTTATTGATTAGCAGCTTAAGAATCGCTAACGGGATACCCGGTGGGTTCAGCATCGCTAATGCCACTCGTGTCCCTTTTCCAGTAAGTTCGTCTGCCTTTTCATTACTTTTTATGCCTTTATGCCCATGTTAGGTTGATGCTGAAATAATCGACATTTTACCTAATGAAGCAAGACACTCTTTGGCTATCTTGTAGTTGATGGCTACTTGTTTCATCGATCTGATCGTAGCCTGGCTGTCCGAGATGATATAAATTTCCCGTCCGAGAAAAATAAAATTAGCCGGACTTACTCCAAGACCACAGGGCTTGGCTCATTGTTCAAGTCTGCAAAGAGCTCTTTACATAATGTCGCATAGGGTAGTAGGAAGCTTGCCCATGACTGCGATTGCAAGGCCATCGGCGTAGGCTGCCACTACACATCCATCTCTCAAGATATAACAGGATTCCACAGGAGTGAAGAGAGAACACCACCTTAAGGCGTGCCTCTTAAGAGAGATCTTATAACACTGTATGTGCTCAGGTCCGATAGTACTATTCTACTAGTAAGAAGCTTATCTAGAAGATCTGTAATGATCTTATTCACGCCTTGTTTTACTAATGCTCGTCGTATTCATTGTGGCACGACGTTATTAAAAGCTCCCTCTATATCTAAGGAAACCATATGAGGATTTTTCGATGGTCTCGTTCAGCGCATGTTGGGCCGTTTCCACGGATCTTCCTTTATTGTAGGCATGTTGTGAAGCTGTAGGCATAGTAGTGCAGAATCAATGTTACTGTGGAGGTACAGATCTAAAAGGCATTCTAACGTCTTTAATAGAAAGGACGTAATTCTAATGGGTCTGAAACCTTTGTTGTCTATGTCTTGAGTATAAACACTACCCTTGCCTTATTCCAAGCTATGGGAATATGTGATACACTGTAGCCATTAAAAAAAAAAACAAAGCCAGGGTATTGTATCCATTATTGTATCCATAGCCTCTTGTATTTTTATAGAATAAATGGCGTCAGGTGCTGGGGATTTGTCGCGTTTGAAGGTGCTTACCGCGCATTTTAAGTTCCTATCGGACACTATGTCTTCGACCTATTGTTGTGAACAGATAAGGTAAGGCGTGGGCGCACACACTGGCGCGTAGCTACCAGGGAAGTACATGTCTAGAAGAAGGTCAAGAGACTCCTCGCTAGACATTGTCCATGAACCATGGTTTAAGCAAATAAGTGAAATGACCATTTTAGCCCTTGAAAGGACTTTGACCGAGCTTCTTATGATCAATTGTGTTGTGTGTGTTGTTTGAACACAAATGATCAAGAACTGGACCTACATGTTTTATGGCGACTCCGAACGGCTTATGTTCTCAAGAAGCTTTTCATGGCAGTTTTTCCTCTCTGAGGAACAAAGTCAGCCGAACAGAAAAATTAGTTTAATTAAAAAAAACTTTCTGTGTCAAGTGGAATTCGAACCAGGGTTCTCTGGCGTATGGGCCACACACTCTACCCACTGTGCCACTAGTTTAGTAGCAACAATTTTACGCAGACTGGTCGCCTCTGAAATATCTTCAATCCCTTCACAGAATTGTTTCCAAGAGTATCTTTTAGCTTTCCTGGTTTTGAATATTTTAAGTAGAGACTATAAATAATAATTATTTTTAGATTTTTTAACCAAAAAAAGCATTGTAAAAGGCGGTACTACAGCCTTTTTGAAGGTACCATTACAATCCTCTCAGTTTGTAGAACATGATTTGGTATTGATTTTCAAAATTTTGACTTTTTTAGTTTTGAGCAAAAAACCCGATTATTTTTTAAGGCAAAAAAATGTGATTAATATTTTTTGAGCACAAAATAACCGGTAATTTTTGATTTTTATTTTTTACGGCAAAAATAAAAAGCAGAACTTGCTCGATATTTTTTGAGCACAAAATAACCGGTAATTTTTGATTTTAATTTTTTAAGGCTAAAATAAAAAGAAAAATTTGCCTGATATTTTCTGAGCACAAAATAACTGTTTTATTTTATATTTTTTATATTTTTATATATTTTTATATTTTTTTTTTTAATCAAAAGAACGTATTCAGGAAAGTATATTCAAAATAGCGGTGGTCGGAATAAGAGTGCTCGTCGGAAACTTTCCACTCACCAATTTTGTTGAAGATGAAGTCTTAGGCTAAAGTTATATCTATGACTTCACTTCCATTTTTGATTATTAATGTTGGGTAGTCACAACTGTTATCAACATATAAAATACTCAAGGCAAATTTAAAATAAATAAAATCAAATCGGCCTTGCTGACAAGGCAATAAAAAAATTTTAAAAAGTTTAGTTTCGAAATTATTCTCATTCGACGAAAACGTTCCGTAGAATATATTGAAAATATTATAATCTCGTTTTTGCAAAATAACCATTAATAAAATGAATTAATTTTTTTAAAAGAAAAAACAATAAATATTGTAGTTATTTGTTGGTTTTTAGATCAGAAGTGGGATAAAAAAAAATATCCAAAACTAGATAAAAAACTGAATATTTTCAACAAAAAAAAACCACAACGGGTATTGCGCCCAAAACGCGATGAAAAGGGCAATACAGGTTGTGAAGAATAAACGACAAACGTAGCAAAATAATAAAAACAAAACCAAAAAAAAAAAAAAAAATGCGTGAAACAAAATCGTGCGTGGATAATTTGCACTTATTAAAATAAAACTATTTTTAAAGACAAACAAAAATAAAATACAATAAGAAACGCTTTAAGAACGTAAGAGAGAATTAGAAAGAAATAAGTGAAGTCAACTCATTAAGAGAAAATAGATTTAAAATTAAAAAAAAAGGATTAAAAGAAAGAGACAACGATAGAAACCGGAAATAAAGGAAACGAAAGAAAAAGAAAGTAAAATCAAAAACGGTTAAGATTAACAAAAGGACAGAACTTAAATAAAAAGGTTAACAATAAATTGAATTTAATAAATTTAATTTTAATATTTACAACAATGAACAGTAAGATTGTTAAACAAATACGCTCAAAATGGAGCAACTAAAAGAGCTCCTTCGCGAAAAAGATCAACCCACTGGTGGTTCAAAGTCGAAACTAATTCAACGTCTATATGAGGCGTTGGGTAGTGATGAAGTTACCATCAATCAAGATCAAGAACAAATTAATGAACTTCGAAATATGTTAACAGATGTTACGAATTTGTTGCAAGCTGCTCAGCAAGAAATTAGAAATACAATCGAACAAAACGCGCGTGAAATCGAATTACAAAACAGAAACTTTGTGTCACCGGTAAATAACATTCCTGCTACTTATTCGGTTAAAGAAATAGCAGAAACAATTCCAGAATTCGATCCATCGGGTGAAATGTGTTTATCTGTAGAACAATTTATTGAACGTGTTAACAGTTCTATCAGTGCGTATGGTTGGGATGACAAATGTTTGTTGTTGGCTGTTTATAGTCGTTTGAAAGGAGTTGCAAAACTCTGGCTTGATGCTTTACAAACATTATTTTCAAATTGGACTGAATTTTCTGAATAATTAAAATGCTAATTTGGTTGTGCATACGATGAAGCTGATATACATTTTAAGACAACGGTTTTGTTTAAGTGAAAATCCAATTATTAAATATACGCGTGAATTATTGAATAATAGAGACCTTCAAATAGCTATAGCTATTTTACTTCAAATAGCTAGCTATAGCTATTACTGTTCGATAGTATGAAGCCAATTCGTCAAACAATTGATGATTATTTGCGTAATCTTCTGCGAAACTCGCGTTTTCAAAAACCGATGGGCGATAAATTTAAAAATCAATATAACAATTTTAATAAATTTCAAAAAAAATTAAAATTTTAAAACAAAATCAAAAGTTATTTGTTTTAATTGCTCTGAAGAAGGACATATTTCAAATCAGTGTAATAAGTCTCAAAAGCGACGCAGGTGTAGTGATTGCAATAAAGTACATTCGAAAAATGAGCCGGACAATTGTGGAAAAAAGAACACAATTACAGTAAAACCCGCTCAAGTGCCTCACCCAAAAATGTCAACATTTTAAGATACTTAAGCGGGATGGGTACTTAAAAAAATTCCGCTTATGTACCTCGTGCTGGGTACTTAAAAAACCGCTCTTAAGTACCTCGAGCTGGGTACTTAAGCGAACCCGCTTGAGTAACTCTAGGTACTTAATATATACTATTACATACATATTTTTGTTTAGAATGTGTTAAATGTTAATTATTTTTTTAACATAAAAAAAACATTTATGGTATTCCCTTAATGATTAAAATTTCCCCTTTCGTAATCTCGTAAAATTTCGAGCTTATGTTAAAGGAACGCACCTTTAGACATTTGATAAATTTGTCATGCTATGCTAAAACAGCTAATCAAAAAAAGAAAAAATTAAAAATAACATAACTTAAACATTTATCATGCTGCAACAAAGCAAAAATTAGAAATGCAAACAAGAAACAAGAAAAACAAACAAATAATTTTAAAAAGCAAAAAAATTTTAAACATGTAAAAAGTTTTGACAGCTGAAAATTTAAGCAAACTTGTTTCCATGTTTTAAGCACCGAAATTGTAGTTTAAACATCGTAAAAAAAATGCCATACAAAATATTTCCAAAATTCCCAAGTTGCTTAAAATGAACTACTTACGAGGTTTAAGCAGTTTCCGAGGCGTTAAGGGAATACCATAATTATTTAAAACAATACATTTCGTAAATGTGAAAATATGAGATAATTTTATTTAAGAACTCAATTATTTTCAAAAGGAACTTATGGTCCTATATAACTTATGTTATAATTAGGTAAATACTTCTTTGTGTATTGCAAAATGGCTTTTTTAAAAATAAAATTTTACATTTAAAAACAGAAATAAATTTATAAGGAATTTTGTTCGAGATTTTAGGAAAAAGTTTTAAGAAATAAAAAAGTCAGTCATTTTCTTTTGATTAATGTTTTCAAACTTTATCTTTTAATTAACTTTTTGAAACAACAACAAAGCGGAAAAAATAAAGAAGAAAATAAATAACATATGGCAAGAATTCCAAACACTTAATTTTTAGAAGAGTTTTCCTGAATCATAGAAATATTGAGTAAAAATATTGGTTAATTATAACAGCATCCAAAAATGGCTTAGCATTACGCCGATGTGTTCTGCGTGGGAATCTGCAAAGAAATAAAGTCGTCGTACATGTCCGATTGCTTAAAAACTCAGCAAAATATTGCCGTAAGTTTGTCGTCTTACAATGTCTGCTGATAAGTACGTTCATCTGAAAGCCCCTACTGATATAAAAAAATATAAATTGTGGAGCATTAAAAGTTAAAAAAGTGGGGTTAAAAAAATCATTTTGAGAGGTACTTATGAGGGGAAAATAATAGGTAAAATGATAATTAAAGTATGAAGATTTGAGGTACTCAAGTGGGTTGGGTAGTTAAGCGGGAGAGGGTAAACGTACATCAATTTTCCTGAAAAATGCTTGAAAATTTTGGGTACTAAAGCGGGCTAGGTACTTAAAAGGGGAGATACTTAAGCGGGTTTCACTGTATACGAAAAATGTACTCTGATAAAACATTAAAAAAAAAAAAATCAAATTTATACATGCGTACCCGGTAGAAAGAAGAAGTTAATCGAAAATGATGTCGGCTATCGAATCCCTAGGAAAATAGAATTAAAACATTCGAGACGAGTCACCGATTTATCTCATTTTATTACAGGAACAGTGCAAGTGAGAATGTCGTCATAATGACGTTAAAGTGAGAAAATCTGGTGAGAACTACGGTGAGAAAAGTTACAGAACCAAGCTACTGGTGTTGCAAAAACTGCAGCAATTGAAAATTTTCGCCAAGCAAAAACCTTAACGGAGATTAGGCAATTTTTAGGTTTAAGTGGCTTTTTTAGGAAGTTTGTTCTTGAATATGCTATAAAGTCAGAACCATTAAAAAAACTGCAACGCAAAGAACAGCAAATTGAATGGACCAGTGATCAACAAAAAGATTTTGATACACTCAAGACAACACTCTCAACACAACCAATCATTGTGGCGTACAGGATGGAAGCAGAGCACGAGATTCACACAGATGCAAGTTCGGTTGGCTTTGCAGGCGTACTTTTGCAACGTGAAGGAAGTGGGACGAAACCAGTAGCTTTTTATAGCAGAGCAACGACAAATGAAGAGCAAACATATCACAGCTACGAACTGGAGACATTAGCAGCCATTGAATCATTGGAAAGATTTCGTTACGTGTATGGTGGCTTCGAACCCAAGACTTCGATATTAAAGTTGAACATCGATCAGGGCGACGCATGGAACATGTCGACGCGCTGAGTAGGACACCATATAAAAATGCACGAGAGTTAGATACAGCCTCACTTCGGGCAGCTAAAACCAATTTAAATCAAGATGATTGGTTGTTAGCTATGCAGATGATGGATTCAAGTGTTCGTGAAGTTGCAGAACTTAAAGCTGGCGATCGAGTCTTAAATAACGATTATAAGTTTGAAAATGGACGATGGTTTCGTAAAGTAAATGGAAAGAATTTATGGGTTGTTCAAAAAGCTTAACGGTGGAAAGTTGCTCAGGAATACCATGAACGAGCTGGACATCTTAGCGTTGATAGAACCATCGAGGGTCTGCAAAAACACTTTTGGTTTTCGAGGATGCGGAATTTCATAAAATCATTTATGAACAGATGTATTGAATGTGCTTACAACAAACAACGTGGAATAAAACAGGAGGGTAATTCCATTTTGATGAAATGACGCCAATTCCGTTTGACACTGTTCATTTAGATCATCTAAGGCCATTTCCTCGAAGTTCAAAAAGGAATGAGCATTTTCTTGAATTGGTAGATGCTTTTGCGAAATATACCATAATACCATAATTAGAGCAGTCTAGAGTACAGCTACAAAACATGTCATCGATATTTTGAATGAAGTGAGCAGTTACGTTGGAGTACCGACACGGATAGTAAAAGACATCAAACACATTTTTAACACCTACAGCAAATGGGCATGCTGAACGAACCAATAGAACTCCGTTATCAATGGTTTTACCAACAACTAAAGTTAAAAAACAATGGGATGAAAATCTTTGCAACATTCAATGGACAATAAATGCAACGAAAAATAAACAACAGGATTTACCCCTCGCGATATCCTGAAGAAAAAATCACGAAGTGCACGATATGTATTTTCATTTGAACGCCCATTTTCATAATAAGCCTGAATAACTTTAACGCGTTGCTCGATTGTGTATCTTCCCATGGTTCAAATTAAGTTAGTTTGAAATTGAGAAATGTCAAATGAAATGCAGAAAAAAACTTGACGTTTAGGTGTGGTTCACATTCAACATTGGCCCTTAAAATATAACCACCCTTTATATATATAGATATAGAATTGTGAACCTATAGCTGAAAAAGTGAGTAAAATCGACTGTTTATTTTTTTATTTTGGTATACTGTTTACAAACTAAAGCTTTATGCCTAAATTAACTAAAAATAAGCTGTATGTTTCTTGATAACTTTCTTAATTAAATTGTTTTTAATGAATTAATATTATTAGTAAGATTTTTACCTTCGAATTGCAATTTCATCGAAAACTAAGTTGAACACAATTCGTTCATCTTTTGTAATTGCTTCTTCTACGGCTGCACTGATTGCTCCGAAAGATTCCGTAGTAAAGCCAGAGCAACAATCAATGCCCTCGTATCATTTGGCTAGCGTACGAGAGTGCGGTAAGAAATTATCAAAATTTTGTCGTACAAAATCGTATGCTTTTGGTGACAAGAAGTTTAAATTCAACGCAAAAGATCTTATAGCCGGTTGGTACATCCGTAAGTTTGGCATGCCCTTTATTTTCCTCAGCCTTCTGTGGAACATATCTGCGTTCATATCGCCAAGATTGCTTAAGATCTCTGCTGTTTCCTCATTTATTAAATTTTTTCCTTTATTTTACACACAATACCACTTAGAGAGGCAATTCTTTTTGCTTTGCGCCGAACTTTTGGGTTTAAAGTTTTAATTTTACGATTTTTTCTAACACCACGTTTCTTAGCACTCTAAGTTTATCTGTCATTATTTTATTTCGTGGTGTATTTGACAAGTCATCGCTTGGCTCCATTGCTCTTTTTATCGACATTTTTTTGTTTTTTGCAATACATTTTCTATTTTAAAATTTGTTTGTGGTAATGCTAAAGTTATTTGCATTGTTAGGTGGTGTAATTTGGATATTTTGTAATATTTGCACGTTTTCTTTGTCATAATGCATCACTTCTGTAACAAGCTCACGACTGCAGGTAGGCCGCGAATCGATATCTCTATTTAAAAAGGTATCATTTATTGAATTCTTAAATTGATATTAATTAAAATTTTTATTTTAATTATTGCATTTTAAATGATTTAAAAAAATAAATACTTACATTTCAGTACCGATAGGGTCAATGCATGGTACCGCTGACGGAAACAATCTGCGACTAGAACATGAATTGCTGATGAAATCATTTTCATATAAATGTTTGGAGCAAACACGCGATTCTGCATTAATGAGTTTGGGTTCTAACCCTAAGGCCGAAATCCATTTAAATTTCATGTCTGGTATATGCGGAAATCTGAAAAAATTAACTAAAAGTTATTAAATCTGATTAATTTGCTAAGAACAAGAGCGCCCGAAAAATGTATTTTTTTAATTATAAAAAATGAATGCGCCTCTGAAGCATTTTTGTGTTTTTTTGTGATTGTGTTTTGACAGATGTGGGTTTTCCAAATAGGCGCGAAATAAACGGGTTCTAATTAGCTTTTTTTAACACATTTCTAATAAGAAATATATAAATTTCGAATAGAAATAAATTTTTAAAGTGTAATTAGAATATAAATACAGCACTTTTGCTTAAAACATCCAGCCGATGTGGGTATTCTTACCTGTGGAATGAAATTGGATTATTTCTTAATCATCGGCAACTTGCACAGCTTTTAACAGCACAACGCATGTTGTAATTATCGTTGGTTTTTTTTCTGTTTAGAGACTTCCAATCAGACGTTAGTGAACTCAGAAATGTGAAAAAGCACTCTTTGTATCGCTTGCAAAATTTACGAAGCATGCCACAGTTCACGTACACTGTATATGTGAGAAACACCATTTCCTTTTATATTATTTCTTTGATCAAAACGACTTCAGAAGAATCGATTTAAAGCGTCGGATAAGCGAGGTACCAAACAGGATACATTAAAATAAAATATTTAACAGAATTGAAAATAAATTATTTACCAGACAAAATCTCATTACTGAGTACCATTTAGGGCTAGGGCCCTCTTTTGGCATCTTCCGTCCCAATTGTATTAGTTCAACAGCTCATCGGAAACATTGCTACTTGCGAATTCTTCCGACTCACCACTATACGATCCTACATCAAACAAATCAACACCACCGCTATCCACTCGACTGGTAGCACTAGCCGCACCTGAAGAATCGCATTCCAACTGTTAGGAATTTCCAAGGCTTTTAAATTGTTTTGCACTTTAATGAAGTAATTTTTTTCAATGCTCATGCATTTTATGAAGCTTTTTTTCTTCATTTTATTTCTATATCTTAGCAATCCACTTTTACAAACACGTTTTTTGCTGCTTTTACATAATTATTAAAATTTTAATGTTTTTATTGTTGTCTCATTCTAATAAGACTTCCAAATGTCAAATTACTGGGTGTATTAGTTTCTGGTTGGAAATGTTTTGTATGTGTTGGAGCTTCGGGTACCCTGCAAACATTTTCTGAGTGCGTCGAAAAAATTACACTAAAATAGTATTTTTTATGCGTGTTTTATGAGTACGCAATAAAAGAACTTATGACGGAGTCTTTGATGTGATTATTAAATGATTGCTAAAAAGTAAAAGAACTTTTGAAAGAGATTTTAATATGATTGCTTAGTCTTAAAAGCGTCTTAATTTTGAGTCCAGAAAGAGACATAAAACAGTCATTATTATGAATCATATTTTCGAGCCCACAATCTTTTTTTTTTTTTAACTAAACCAACGCTCAGGGGATGCCCCCTTTAAATGCGAAAGCATTGCGTTAATTCGGATGACGGGTGATAGTTAGTTGGAGGGTGGAAAGATGGAGTAGTGACGGTGATGATTTGCTTCAGATTTGCCCCGCCCCCCCCCCTGGTGTTGTCCTCGGTATGCTATACTTGCGCTATTTTTGGCCGACTCTGAGAAGAAAGAAGTAGAAAGAAAAAAAATGCGGCTAGTTGTCAAAATCAGCTGTTCATCGCGAGTTTTCTTATGTTGACGTTTTGCATTTGATTTTAGGTTACACTTTGTACAGTTTTATTGACACTTACTCATTTTATTGTTTTTATTATACTGTTTTTATAATATTTTCACCCAAATTATCACAAATTTAACATACGCAACCGAACTTGAAAATATATTTTTATTTCATTTGACATTTCTACGAACTTCGTCATTTTGACAACTACTCGACCACTATATGACAACTACGAATAACAACTATATTCATTACGCACTCTTCTTTGGCACGTGATCACTAGGCTGGTCCTAATTTTTCGATTTTAGACGAGGTGACACGCCACCCCCTAAAAGTGTTCCTTTTAATAATAAGAAACTAATTGCAAGGTCTAAGGCTGATCGAAAAAGGGGAAGGCGTGCCGCATCCGTTTTCTATATAGGTATATAAAACAGTTTGTCCTGACTGGCTGACTCACTGACTAACTTATCGACGCCCAGACCAAACTACTGGCCTTAGAAACATGAAATCTGGTAAATATCTGCTGCTGATGGCGTTGACCCCCACTAAGAAAGGATTTTTGGAAATTTGATCCTAAAGGGTTAAAATTGGATAAAAAGTTAAAAAAAAATAGAGTCGTTCATATCTCGGAGGAACGAATTGGTATTCTGTTTAATTTATTTTAGTATTTTTAAATATTTAACGAGTATTAGGAGCTAAAGGGTTAGAGTAAAATATTTAGGTGCAATTTGGAAGTACCATAATTCCTGACATACGCTATATTAGGTTGGCCCTAATTTTCCGATTTCAGACGAGGTGACACGCCGCCCCCTAAAACTATTCCTTTTGATAAAAAGGAACTAGTTGGAAAATTTAAGAGTGATCGAATAAGTGAAAGGCGAGGCGCAGGCAAGACAAAGTTCAAAACCTAAATTCTCGAAAAGGTTGTAAATCTAAAGGGTAATCCAATACGAGGCCCCTTTTTCATCTGTGTTGTTTTGACAGCTGTTATGTGTCAAATGGCTTGTCCATACGACGTTTGTGTTCAGTATTCATGAATAGACTTAGTCCTGAACAACGTTTATTAATTGTGGAAACTTACTACCAAAATCAGTCATCAGTTAGAGAATGCTGTAGAGATCTTCAACATAATTTTGGTCGTTATGAGCGTCCAACTGAGTGTACTATTCGTAACTCCATCACCAAATGTGATTTGACGCCATTGGATTACTTTCTTTAGGGATATGTTAAATCACTTGTTCATGTCGACAAACCCGAAACTATTGACTCTTTGGAAACCAACATAAATCGTGTTATTCAAGGACTACCGGCCGATATGATCGAAAGAGTTGTCGAAAATTGGGCCCACAGAATGGACCATTTGAGAGTTAGTCGTGGGCAACATTTGAAGGAAATAATTTTTAAACATTGAGTTGTAGGAACCGAACTATCATTCCAAATAAAGATTTGCATCAATACATTCTTTTTTATGTATTTTATTTAGAAAACAAAGTAGGTAGCTCTTATTGAATCACCCTTTAGTTGAAAAAAAGACAAAAACAAAAATCGACAAAGCTTGATATATTTGGTGATGAATTTTTTTTTTTTTGTTAATTTTTATATTGGTCAAAAATAATTCAATATTATGTTTAATAAATCGAAATAAATATTTCAGATAAATATGAATTCATTATATTTCCTGCATCAAGGCACCTATACACAGGGTGTCCCGCAAGTGAGTGCTATTTCACGACTTTGATTCACGTTATTGTTTCTAGCAGTGAAACTATCTTACGGAAAACTCATTGATTGATAGCTCATTGCAAAGGTAATAAAATCACCTTTCTAACGGTATATCAACAAACCCTCACCGACTTAACCGTTACCGAGCTGTGCTCTTGTGAAGATGAAATCAATCGGTTGAAACCGGAGATGATATTGACTTAGTTGAAAAAGGGCCAGAATTCAAACAAAAATTGGGCCAATTTGAAGTTAATAGGGTTTTTAGTTTTAAAAAGTAGCAATTCAATATTGAAGACTTTCTATTCACACGGTCATGCCGTGGTCTCATAAATAGCACACTTTTTCATAATCTCAACAATTCCAGTTTATATTCGGTGAAAATAGTAGAAATTTCGAATTAACAGTTTTGAAAAATCATAAAAACTTTAACTTTTTCGTGTTTTATTTCGTTTGTGCCGTTTAAGCCGAACATAGAAGGAAGTTCTTGGTTGATCACAAAAATAGCACACTCTAATTTAAATGATTAAATTAAATCACTCTCCATCTTAATAGTGTTCAAGGTGATTATTTCAAATACATTTTATTTTACGTATTATTTGTGTCAAAATTTTTTTTAATTAAAAAAATGGCAAAAACAATCTTTAGATATATTGCATTTCTGCAAAAAAATTTTTAGCGAAAAATTGCAAATCATTTTCACATAAAACCGCAAATCGGTTATATCCACCTTTAAATTGTCGTAGAATGTCAGAAGTGAATGAGTAATTTAATGTAGACTCTTCTCCGTTAAGACTTGTAAGAAGACTTGTAAGGCGGGACGAAATTGAGTAGAAAAAATGCACTCCCGTGAAAAAATATATTGAGGCATGGCTGAATTTAACACAAAATAGTTTCGTAAATTTAAAAAAACCTCAGTTTAAAAAAAAAGAATTTCTTAAGAAGAAAATTAAGTCAAATTGCATCTGATAAGATGACAAAACAATCGCCAAGAAATAAGTTTGAAATATGCTACCAAAACTTCATCAGGGTATAGAGAGATGGTACTGGCCTGATTTTTTTAGCGTTGATATTGAATCGATAACAAAATTGATTATCATTGGCATTGTCAGGACTACGATGGAGCCTTTAGGGCTCGCTCTTTTCATATGACTTGGAAAACAAACTAAATTTGTAGTTGAGATTACTAAAAAGTATGCTTTTTATGTGATCATGGCTGTATATGACGAAACTTATTTTAATGAGAACATTTAAAAAGGCGATAGGAAATAAAGACTAAAAAAAAATCACCCAAAATTTCTCCATACAAAATTCGGTTAATTTTCGTTTAGAAACCGTCAAAAAAATTATGCGGTTTTGCACGTTTTTGGGTGAAATTTCGTTTTTTGGTTTTGCTATTTGCCATACAAAAATCACCTAATCTTTTAGGACTAAATTTCACTTGTTTTCGAGTGATAGTTCACATTGACTACTAGTAAAATGGTTATCTATATTATTATTACGCAAGAGCATTTTTTGTGATGACTATCAAATCTATACTGTAGACGCTATTTTCATACATGTTAGTCAATTTTTCCAAAATTTTGGCCATATTTTCGTTTGTATTAGGTGATTTTTTTACATTTTTCTTTAATTTTTTTTGGGTAATTTTTCGTTTTAGTGATTTTTAATTTTATTTTTTGCGCTATTTTTCTGTAGACGATATTTCCCACCTCCATTTTCTACGTCCAAATTTAGAATTTAGTAGAACGATGGCATAGTACACAAATGTTGTCAACAGACGTCAACCATTAAACTTTTATTGTTAAAAATTGCGATTATTTTTTTGGGTTATTTTTTTGGCCCTATTTTTTCAAAAGGGCCTAAACGACTAAAAAGGGCCTCGTTCTTTTACAATTAAAAAGGGCTAAAAAAAGAAGCCCTAAAACCCCCAAATATCATCCCTGGTTGAAACTACTAAATTTCAACTTTGAGTGCAAATTTCTCAGAATTTCTCGTAGTAATTGACATTTCTTTTTATATCAGTTTTGTAACTTATTCAATTGTTTATTCAATGACACATATGCATATCTCTAAAAATAAA
The DNA here is from genome assembly GCA_914767935.1 of Coremacera marginata. Lineage (NCBI taxonomy): Eukaryota > Metazoa > Arthropoda > Insecta > Diptera > Sciomyzidae > Coremacera > Coremacera marginata. The sequence continues at coordinate 77,941,813 of OU612047.1, forward strand.
AAAGTTGGATGTACTAAAAAACACAGGTGCCTCGATGGACACACGAGAGACAGTTACATAAATTTGATAGCTTAAAAATGTTTTCTTTTTAATAAATCGACTTTTAAATTCAAAAATTTAAAATAAAAAAATAAATTACATATATACACAAAACACTTACTGCTTATTTTTTATTGTTGAATGTCAAATTTCCACGCCAATTACATATACGGGCATATAATGCCAGCAACTCTCCATTTTAACTCTCCACACTTGGTTCTGAACTTGGCTGCACTGAACAAATTTTTTCCTTCAACAGCGTGCTACCCATGGTGAAATAAATGTAATGTGTTCTTATCCCGAAAAAATAGGCTGCCTTATAGCCCAAACACAATACGTGCGACGAGCGGCAAACAACATGTCTCCACTCTGTCGTTGTAGAGAAATGTTGAGCGACTTGATTATAATAAACGCGACAGCAGCAAACTTCAGCTGCTCTTCAACTATTAGTTTATCTAAGTCCATATTGCAATAGAAGAAACATAATACATATAACATTCTTTATGTTATAATTTATGATCTTACCTTAAAAACTTTAATTCAAAAAACTTCTTTTACAAAGTAAACAAAAATACGAGCACTTCAACAGCCAAGCAATAGTAAACAAAAAACAATGGCTGCATTCAGCCGACTCAACAGTTGCCGTTTTGAATAACAACACTGAGCTAAAAAAGAAATACATTCAATTTCATTTTAATTTATTAAGGCGCTTTTAAGTAACCAAAATTTAATTTTTTTTTTTTGAAAAAAGAGTTAAAAAACAAATAAATTTAACAAATTTTAATTAATTTTTTTTTTAAATTTAATTTTAAAAATTTGTTGGCGTTTCGCAAATTGTTTGCAATTGCGTCTTTTGAAAAGACGCCCTGATGAAGCAGATAAACAATCTGAAAAACGTCGGCAAATTTTTAAAATTAAATATTTAAATTTGTTTAATTTTTTTATTTTTAAAATCTTTTTCAAATAACAATAAATTTTGATGATTACTAAATAACGCCTAAGTAAATAAAAATAATTAAAACGTAACCATAAAATAAAAAACTGAAATATAATCAAAACGGAAGGCAAACCGTGCACTGTACTATTTAATTTTATTTTCAAAGAGGTGAATGAGTGAATGACGAAATAAGAAACGATTCAATGAATGCAAGACTCATTGATAAATAAATGTTAATTAACATTAAATTTTAACAATTCAATAATTATTCGTTTCATTTATATCAATTAATAAATAAGAAATCAATAATGAATAAGAAATTAGTAAAGAATAACAAATGAACAATGAATAACCAATGAATAATGCATAACAAATGAATAATTAATATGAAATGAATAGTGAATAAAATATGAATAACTAGTAATCCCGTGTGGCGTTAAACGCCAAAAGAAAAAATATCTAGTGACAGGTAATTTTTTTTTTATATTGAGGACTATTTTTACCTTCGAACCAAGGATTTCATAGAAACTCTCTATGTTTCTGTTGAATTGTTGAGAACCAGGTATTCCATAGTAAAGCATTATAATAAAAATCTATCACATACTTTTAGGCATCACACAGAAATTTGGTTGGTTTTCATAGAAAATTGTTTCAGCTTTTTAAAAATAAACACAATATTTAACAAAAAATAAGACCTTATTGCACATCCTTTCAATTGCTACCCTATTTATAAAAATCGCGTCTATAGTATAGATTTGATATTCATCACAAAAAATGCGCTTGCGTAATAATAATAAAGATAGATGGATAAAAAAAGAATATTTGAAAATTCTGAAATTCTTTGTGAATTGCATCCTTTGTGAATAGCATTCATATGAATAAAAAATTGATTCATTATTTATTTCTTACTCATTATTAACTTGTTCTTCATTATTCACATGTTATTCCTTATTCATTTTCTATTCATTATTCATTTTTTAATCATTATTCACTTTTTATTAATTATTCAATTTTTAAATAAATTATTAATTTTTTATTCATGGCTTCGGTGCAAATGAATAACAAATAAATAATGAATAAAAATTAACAATGAAAAAAATGAATAATTGAAAATTCTTTGTGAATAGCATGCATATGAAAAAAAATGCATTTCTTATTCTGTGGCGAACACTTTTGAAGCGAACATCGAAGCGAATTATCGATGTGGCAGTATGTTATTAAAACAACAAAATCGAAATTATCGCCTGTCGAAAGTATGGCTGAGTTCCTAAATGCATTTACGCAAAGCATCGGTGTCGTTTTCTTTGAATTGGTGCATAGTTGGTTTACCAAAACAGCGCAACTAAAGAGTGCTTAAAAATAATAATCTAGTTGCGCAGTTTTGGTGAATCAACTATGCACCAGTTCAAACAAAAAGTCACTGAAATTAAAAATTTATTTATAAATCACTTTTGCATTCATTATGGATTCTTATGCCATTATGCTGAGTTGTACTTAAAATTGTGAAGTTCAAGCAAAACATCCCTTACTCACCAGAAATTTTACAACAGTACAGTTTGCTGAATGCGACCAGTAATGACAAATGTAAACAATGGCAGAAACTTGCTTTTGCTGCCTGTCAAATTAAATTGAAGCCGACGGCAACGGCAGGCGACAATGTTGCGCGACAAGTCTCCAAAATTCGTCCCATAAGAAATACATGTAAATGAAAAGTGACAATTGGCGCTTGCCGCTCGTCGCGCGTGTTGTGTTCGGGCTATTTTTTTGACATTTTCATAGAATCAAACATCCAGCCATGTATGAAACTTGTCAAAATAAGGCAGCATATCAAAAAACATATTGAAAAATGTCATGGGATGAGAGCACCTTATAATTATTCCACAATGGTACTACCTTGAGAAAAAGAATTCCGCTGCCTGTTTGCTGTTGAAAAACTCAAGGTACTTCATTTATGGGAATTTTGTTTTCGTTTTTACAACAAATTTGCTTCTACTTGCTACAAGATGTCACCAGCATCGGTGTTTTATGGCTGCACTGCATTGATCGATATGGCAGTGCTAGTGTATTAGTTGGAATGAAGGAAAAAGAGAGAAGAGAATTAATAGAGAAACGAAAAGCAATCGTGTTTTTTAACGGCTGGCTTCCGCACTTTATCATTTTTTTAATAAACTTCATTTAATGCAATAATTGTTTAATTTTCTTTAATAATAAAGCGTTTTATATTGGAGTGGTAACACGTCTACAGTTTTCCTTTGCGCGTTCACATCAAGAAAAAACAAATCACACCAATGCTGGTGACATCTTATTGGCATAAGCCAATACATAATCCTCTATCTATTGATAGATTGTACGATCTACTGCAGCATAGTTTCTGTTTTACTTAACATTGAAGCAACAAGCATTTGTAACACAGCTTGGTGGCCTGGTGGATAGTGTATATAACTCGTGATCAACTGGTTGCGAGTTCGAATCCCCACGGGGACAAAGGATTATTTTTAGTATTAAAGTATTTAATTTTCTTGTAATAAACGCAAGCAATAATAAACTATAAAATTCTAAGAAAAATTCTGCCGAAAATTTTTCAGATTTTTCAAATCACAGAACTAGGAGTAAAAAGCTTCGCTTCAAAAAATTATACTCTATGCAGTAGATAATATCATTGTTTTCTAATAATTTTTTTAGTACAGTAGTATAATTTTATACAAGTAGTAGTTTATACAGTAGTATGAAAATAAGTATAATTTGTTTGGTGTCATTGAAAAACTAATTGAATATATTACAAAATTGATCATAAAAAAATTTAAATTATTACGCGAAATTCTGAGAAATTTGCACTCCAATTTGAAATTTATTAGTTTCAACCGATTGAATTCATCTTTACACGAGCACAGCTCGGTAATGTTTAAATCGGTTGGGTTTGTTGATATACCGTTATAAAGGTGATTTCATTGCCTATGTAATGAGCTACCAAAATAAACTCTGTAAACTAGTTTTCCTGCTAGAAACAATAACGTGAATCAATGTCGTGAAATATTAATTAATGCTGTAGCTCCTGAGAATGTGAAAATGAATAAGTACCCTTCACAGTTCTTTACATTTTTAACATTTTTTTTTCTTTGTGCATTTACATTCCTGCGATTGTGTTATATAGACTATTTTATTTTGCTTCTGCACCATAACTTGATGCTTTGCTGATTTTCGACATTCCAATAGATTTTTCCATTAAGGCCTGTTTCCAGCTCTTAAGTAAAGCATTTTTTCATACAAAAAACTGGAAAGTAATCGAAAAGCAATTTTCTTTTGTCAAAATTACTTGAAAGAGATTCCAGATCGTAAGAAAAATTTTTTAGTTTTTACTACTTTTTTTCATTGAAAAGTAACAGCGTCAACCCTGTCAGTGTCAAGAAATATATGCAAGTTTGTTTATTGTATATATTATTTATACTTCAAGTAAAATTTTGGAAAACGACATTCATAGGTAAGTAATTTGTTTAATCTTATTGAATTATTGATTTAAAATTAATAAATTAATATTGTAGACATCAAAAGCAAGATTCCATGATGAATGATGAGCAGCAGCAGGTTGGGGGACAGATGTCTTCCGAGAAGACATCGATAGCTATACGGAAGAAGCGGTCTGCCAACTTTTCCGAGGACCAAAAGCACCGATTGGCAAAGGAAGTAAAGGAGTGGCCAGCCATCTGGGACATCACCAACAAGCACCACAGCAACAAAAACGCGGTAGACCAAGCTTGGCGAGCCATAGCTAGTGTTTTGGAAAAATCAGGTAAATAAACTTAACCTTATAAAAGACAGCTTAAACTAATTATGTTTCAATACAGAAAGTGAATGCAAGTCGGCATGGACTGCAATGAGAGAAAGCTACCGCTACCATGCCAAAACAGCGAGGAAGGCAAAAAGTGGTAGCGCAGGTGGCCAGTCCCTGGAAGAACCAAGTTTTGACGACAGCGTCGACTGGGAGTTTGGTGATGACTTGTCGTTTTTGCCGAGCACCTCTAAAAAAAGAAAGTAAGTTGAATTTATGCAAGTGTGAATGCATGAAATGATGTCATTATTTTACAGGACTTTTACGACTCCTTTTCCGGAAAATGAAGGCTCGCCAGTATCACCAGGAAGTAATCGTTGCTCAGTATACAACTATGTAAGTGTGATTGAACATGAACTACTTTCCATTATATATGTAATAACTTTTGTTTATTCTTTGTTTAGGAGACCATATCCCAGGATCTTACGACTTCCGAAGACAGCCGACCAAGCACGTCAAATAAGACCGAAATGTGGCAAAGGTTCGACGGTCTTTTGAAGCAGCAGGAAAACTTGCTAAACAGCCAAGGTGGAAGGGTACCTGAGTCTCCATTTAAAGAGGCACTAGCCAGCATTGACTGGATGCTAAAGCAGCTACCGAAAAGTGCAGCTGATGCAGCATGCATCGAGTTTTCAGCATCTTTATTGGCAAAAATTGCCCAACACAATGCTGAAAAATAAAGTGTAGTGCGGTGCTGCACTTTTTAATTAAAAGTTTTTGTTTATTTTAAAATTAAATAAAAAAATAATAAACAATGGTTTGAGTTAATATTGATACTAGGATACTGGAATTTGGTACAGAGGTGGGTAGGACCATTTCGAACCAAAATGGGAAAAGTGGACGTAGTTCGTTAAAAAAGCGTGGCACTATAAAAAAATTACTATATCTACGTTAATATTGATACTAGGATACTGGAATTTGGCACAGAGGTGGGTATTTTTTTTCAAAATCACCTTTTTGAACTTCGAAGCCACTTTATGCAAAAACATAACTTCAAACTTAAACGCGTTTATCTCGAAACCGCGTCTTTCGAGCTTGCGGCCCAGATTGCGCCCGTAGTTCTGAGCCGATTTTGATGAAACAAAGTGCAATCGACACAGAAATGTCACCATTCTGGTCCCTACCTCAATTACAAAAACAACATTGCATCCAGGAAAACTCCCTTAATAAAGAGAGGCCCTATCTCAATTTCTTTAACTGTGTAGTAGGAAAGAACTTGATAAAAAAATAAAGTTCTGTATTTTAGAATTTTTTTAAATGCTTTTTTTTATTAAAAACTATAAGTAGTGTTATTATTGTTGTTTGTGTGTGTCATTGTAAGATTTTAAGCACTAAAGAAACGCTGCCGTATTTTGCCAAGGTACAGACCCAGCTGCAGAATTTACATATTCTGTTAGCGTTTTCTGAATATATCTTCCGTAATCGGAAGATCTGCCATGATAGGTTGACAAGCCAGTTTGCATCATTGAACTTTGTCGATGCTCGTTAGCTTCCCATTCTCCGTTCACCCAATTTCTATCGCTGTCTTCATATCCTGAGAACGTTGCTGGGCAATAATTTCGGCGATTTTTATTGATCAATAAATTGTGCAGTAAACAACATGCAGAAACAATTTTTTGAGCTCGATCAGGACTACAAAATAATGTTTTTTTAAGACAAATCCATTTCGCACTTAAGATGCCAAAAGCATTCTCAATGCATCGTCTTGCACGACTTAGTCTGTAATTAAAAATCCTTTGTTCACGCGAAATTGGTTTGCAATTAACTGGTTTCATGATCCGCTTGCTTAACGGGAAGGCGTCGTCAGCAACGATGAAATGTGGGAGTTTTTTTCCAACCACATAAGCATCTGGAGGAAAAGGGCAGGTGTCATTTACCACACTGGCTCCAAATTTTGAATTTTTAAAAATATTGCAATCACCCTCGCTACCGTACGCTCCGATGTCCAAATACGTGAATTTATAGTAGGCATCGCAAGTGGCTAACACTACTATGGAATGAAATCCCTGAAATAAGGTATATGATTAAGATAAGCAAGAAGCACTTAATTTTTACATACAACATACTTTATAGTTATAAAATATGCTGCCACTATTTCCAGGAGCTACAATGCTGACATGCTTTCCATCTATTGCACCGACACAGTTCGGAAAATTCCACTCATTCCGAAAGCCATCAGCGACTTCCAAAAGCATGTCTTCACTCCATCGAGGAATTTCGTTTTGAAGACTTATACATATTGCTTCACAAACTTGGTCAATAATTCTGCCGAAATGTTGTTTGCTTATTCTATAGCAGGAAGCAAGATGACGTTGTAAATCGCCGGATGCTAAATATCTAAAAATGTTATGTGACATTAAAGCTATTAAAAAGCTATTAAAAATTTTACTCTAAAACAATGGCGAGTTTTGCCTTGGCTGGGATAAAGTCCTTTGGCCTAGTGTTCCGTTTCGGAGCCAAGTGTGGAAGCAATAGCTCGTACAACTCATCAAAAATTGCAGGCGACATGTGAAAATTTTCACAAAAGAGTTGTGGCGCACTTTGCAAATTTTCAAAATCGGTAAAGAACCTTCCCTTCTGATTCCGCTCCTTAAGGTACGGGCTCACCCAATACCTGGGACTTCGCCGAATCTTTCTTTTCTCCTCCTCCTCCAACAACTCCATGCCAGCCAGGAATATCCCACAATTTAAAAGAGAAACTAAATTGGCTCTAGAAAATGTACACACACATCAATAATTTATGTAAACAAACGCTTTTCTCTATTACTAACCTTTGCAATTCAGTCATTATTCAATAATGAATTATTTCAATATTTATTAAAATATATTAAAATGTTTGATGAAAACAAATCCGCGCTAGATATCAAGATAAAATATCAACAATGATGAAACTGTCAAAACATTTGCCGTCAAAATTACTTGCCTACTACTTTTTCACACTAAAGAAATATAAGTAACTTTTTCTTAAGTAATTCCTTGAGAGCTGGATAGAGACCTTTAATAAGTAAATTAAGAATAATATTCCTAGTGCAATGGACCAGGGAACTGAAATGGGCTATGTTAAGTATGCTGGCGGTCATGGGCACGTCATAGGCACGCATTGTTGGTGTTTCAATGTAAATTGAAAATTGAGAGCGAGAGAATAAATTTTGTCCACCACGGTCACCAAATGATTCGATAAAAATATGAAATCATGGGATTTGACAGTGCTGCGTTGTGGAATTATTCACAACATTTGTGTTTTCGCATTAAAATAGTACGATTTCAGTGCGAAATGTATAAAAGCAGTAATAAATCCTGTTTAATAGCAACACCCAACCATGTTCAACGATGATACTTTTTTCGGGTAAAGTACTAAAAGTACCAAAAAGTTTACTAATGTTTGGGGATCATATGACCGTCAGCATAACATACTTTGGGCATAGAGCTCATCAAACGAAAAAAGAGCGCGAAAAGTGATAACATTTCGCCAGCATAACATCACCCAATGAGTATCCGACCGAAATCGGATACTCATTCATATCCGAGTTTCTTGCTTTTTTCAACTCTATCAAGACTCAATGATATATGTAAAATACTTATAAGCATTCGGCTCATTAGCATATTTTCGGGCCAACTTGGTGTTTTTTCCACCAGATTTTGTGCATTTTGAAAATTCCGACGCAAGAAACATGAGGTTTGGTGCCTGGTGTATTTTTTGGTGCTTTTATTTTAATTTCGGTGGCACTAAATGTGCCTTATGCTTATCCCGCACTTTATATTTTTGATACATTTGCTCAACGTATTGAGTATTTCCAGTTAAAAATTTGGCTTTTTTAGAAAAAGTGTGCTTTTATAACAAATGAAATAAATAACGCAAAATATAACGAGAAAACACAATTTTTCCCCTATTTGATCACTTTTAAAACAATGTGTTCACAGAAATGAAAAAGGAACGTAAACTGATGTCCAGATATTTGACGTCTACTAACAAGAATGTATACTCTTATTTGAAGAAGAGAGCAAAAGATCAATTTTGTAAGGACATAAAAATCACGCAGTTGCCGGAATATCGTACTTTTTCATAGTACAAACCAATTAAGATACATTTGACTACTTCTTTTTGAAATACTTGCTTGTGTTGAACCAAAATATTATGAGCTTTTAAAATGTTATGGTCACATTTTAGACGTAAAATAATATTGGAAAAATAAAACTTCTAAATGTTGTACACATTTCATACAGAGTTTGTATGAATATTTTTATTACATATGTTTTTTTTTATATTTGAGTAAAAATAAGTAAAAATTATTATATGTAAAATTTATTGGAATAATGTTTTCAAAATAGTTTCTTTAACCAAAAGTATAAAAATAGTGATTAAAAGTATAGATGATACATTTGTGTTTGGGAAAAACAAACATACATTTTTACTTTTTTCCTCTTTCGACAAAAGATAGCTAGTTTTGTTCAGTTCACGCAGAACTTTTGTTTTATATTATATATAAAACTATATTTTATAGTTAAAGGTTGTGTTATTATGTCTTTTAAGTGTTTCGTGATATAACCATTGTCATTTTTTTAAGAGCGTAAAAAATTTTTTGACGTAGAATTACGTCTTACAGCACGTTTGTCTTTTTTGGGGGTCTTTTCCACAAATTTTTTCAAGCACATCCTAACGTTTTTGGAGGACACTTTGGAATATACTTACAGCCTTTAATATTCATCTTACAAAGATAAAATATATGTCAAAATTCAGTTATATTTTATATCTATATAATTAGAAAAATCATGCATTGATGCTTCAGTTGCTGCTGACGTTCTTATGGTTGTTGCTTTTGTTCGTGCCGAAATCACGAACGCAACATCGTGTTGTTTCTTGGAATGAATTGTTTTACGAATATTTCTCAGTAACGGCTTGTATTGTTGTTATTAATACGTATGTAAAATTTACATTTATGTTATATATGCATATCAGCTGTTTTAATTTTTATCGTTTGTTATTGTTTTTGTTTATCTTCAGCGAGATAAATACAATAAACAATACAGATGTATTGTAGATGTATACAGATGTAGAGATGTGCTGTAGAGCCAGAATGTAGCTACAAAAGTGTGTATTACTACTACGCAGGTTTACATATACAGAGCATGCGCATGGTCATTGTGCTATGAAAACTCTATTGATTCTTTAAATATCATAGTAAATTCGTATAATTTATTGAACTAATTTTATACTTATTACACATTTAAAATATATATTGTTTGTTAAAATTTTAAATTTTCAAATTAATTTAAGATATATATAAGCTCTTTACTTGGGAAAAATAAAAAATTCATATTTTTCCGAAATATTTACATAGAATAAGGGTATGTCAAATATCTGGATAACCTTATAATGGCTGCATTCTATCCAAAAGAGCGCTCAGGTAGCGAAGTAGCATAAAGTCATGGCAGAATTATAAAGTAGGGCCGACTCGGAGAGGAATGAAGTAGAAAGCAGAATAAAGCGGGCTAGATGTCAAAAGCAGCTGTTCATCTCACGTTTCTTTATGTTCATGTTTCGCAGTAGATTCTAGGTTAAAATTTTTACAGGTTTTTTTTGCCAATTTAAGACTTCTTTCACATTTTAAAGTTGTTATTACACTGTTTTAATAATATTTTCACCCAAACTATCACAAATTTAACTCACGCGACCGCACTACTTGCATCTTGGAAACATAAAAATTTTTCTTAATTTGCAATTCCTTGTAAATTCGTCGTTTTGATAACTTACAAACCTTTTCATTATCCACTATTCGTTGACGCGTGAAGACATTGAGCCAACCGGCCCTACCTTATAATTCTGCCATGCATAAAGTGATACTTCCTGCTGAACTATTTTTTTTTCGAAACGTCAAACGGCAAACAGCTGTTCGACAATAAATGCTTTTTGTCTCAAATTTATTTTTTTTATGTTCTGTGAGCACACGTTTTAAACAAATAGTTTTAATTAAAAGCACTACTAAGCAATTTAATAATTTAGTAATTAATAAATTTAATATTTGGTATATTCATCTGTCAAAATAAAGTAAGCGTATGCCGCTCAACTGAAGTAGCATAAAATATTTCCGCTACCTAAGATGGCGACCGCTCAGGGAACGTGTTGTGCGAGCCCTTTATGCAAGATACCATTCAGCCCGAAAGTTGTTCAACAGCTACGTAGCAAATTTTCCGCTGCATGCAGCCAATGATTGAAACATGATTGTACCTGCTGAACGCAGTCATTTATTTCTGCTGTTTTTGACAGATGCGGGTACAATTTTTGTGAGAGAGATGAAAAAACCTAGTTTTCTTAAACCATGAACGGGGGTTTGTGAAAAATTAAATTTTTCAAAAATATTGACAAATACAACGACTGAAGAAATTGGCAAACTTTGAAAGCATATATTAACCAAAATAAGGGGATGCAATGATCAGCTTAGGTTGCAAACTGGTTATTGCAACCCAACCTAAATATTTATGTAATAAAAAACAGATGATATGCATTATTTTCAGGGGTTGCAAAGTGATTTATTTCAGAGTTTGCGGCCGATGAACACCAAGAGTGGCGTTCAGGGTTGCATTTTTCGGTTCACAAATACAAACCTTCATTGTTTGTTTTTTAAGTTGTTTTTTAAGTTTCCTATCTTCTTATCTTTGCTGCAGACTGAAAGCTTTTTGCAGCGGAATAATTTATAAATGTATACATTTTTGAAAAAGCTCTTAGCTCGCGAGCTGATTTTGTTCATAGCTGCATTAGGGGCTTTCAAACGATTTAGCATGTCATCCAACAATGTTAGATGTCAAAGAAACGACAATTTTTTCGAGCATTCAAACAATCCAACATGTGGGATAACATCATTGTTTGCAAGCTCTCAAGCAGAGCACTTCGGCGGAATGAAAATTTTTTGGCTGCTCTTATAACTGACCAATAATTTTACTTCATTTTCGTATGCTTCAATTTTATCTTTCCATATTTCAGGAAAACTTTTATAAAATTTAATGAATTTTAAGTTATGTGTTTATATAACTCCAATAATTTTTCAATTATTAAAGGTTATATTTTATCGAGCTCAAGGCCAATGTTGCTTTCCGAAGAAAACAACTGAAGGAAAAACAACCAACAACAACAATAGCCTATATAGAGTATCAATCACATAGCAGACTAGACAGCTGTTTCGTTGGCCGCTACACCAACTCATCAGAAGCCTTTTTTCGTGATTCTTGCTGTGATCCACTAAGCTCTTAATTTTCTACTTGTTTCACGAATGCAATAAAGCAGCGGGAGTTATACAAACACATAACTTAAAACTTATGAAAGAAGGTCGTAATTAATTTACAAATAAATTTAATGAATTTTATTTAAAATTCAGTCCTTCGAATGGCCGGTGCCGATGTTCACTGTGCGACAACCAAAACAGAAAAAAACGCACCAAGTTGAATCGCTTGCATTCACACGTCCAACATATTGGACCGACCGGCAGAAAATATCAAAAATTTTTGATTTTCATTCGACATGTTGGACAGACAGTCGTTTCTCCTTTCACATGAACGACATGTATATATAAAATACATTAACATTTTATGAATACAATTAAAGTAATGTTTTTTAACTCCTTTGGACAATTTTATATATAAAAAAAAAATATCTTTACTTTTATTTCTTGCATACGATTTTTTTTTTAGTTAAAAAAAATTTGTTTCCTTCTGTTTCCAATTCCCGGGATCCCAGGATTCCTAATTATCAATCCCGAAATTGCTTTTGAATCCCGAAATTGGAAGCCCTACTCGAAATACACTTACTGCCAAACATTCAGCTTGGTCGCTTAGTTTCTGAGTTAAAAAGTTTTTTGCATAATATTTTTAGTCAAAACCATAAAAACATGTATTAACCCTTAGTCAATCAGACATAAATATACAAAATAAATTTTTAGGCATTTATGAGATACCTTTTCTGAATAAATACCCTGTTCGACAATTTTTTTGTTTTAAAAATATTTTAAATTGGAAGTTGTTTTTAAATACACTTTTTAATCCTTTAGCGACCAGACATTAAAATTAATAAAAACTCAATATATAGCGCATTTCAGAAATAATTATACTTTAAAATTTAACCTAAATATTTTACTTTAACCCTTTAGCTTCTAATACTCGTTAAATTTTTAAAAATCATGTTAATGGATTTATTTATACTTATTTGCACCAAAATAAATTAAACAGAATACCAATTCGTTCCTCCGAGATATGGACGACTCTATTTTTGAACCTTTTTACCCAATTTCAACCCTTTAGGACCAAATTTCCAAAAAATCCTTTCTTAGTGGGGGTTAACGCCATCAGCAGCAGATGTCTATCAAATTTCATGTTTCTAGGGCCAGTAGATTGGTCTGGGCGTCGATCAGTTAGTCAGTCAGCCAGGACAAACTGTTTTGTATACCTATATAGATAGGGGATGCGGCACACCTTCCCCTTATTCGATTAGCCTTTAGTGTTGGGAACAATCGAGTGATTTCAACTATCGATAGTTAGTAACTGAATGATTTTAGCTTACTTACTTACTTAGTTGGTCGTAACAACCCGTGTCCGGGTTTCAACCGACCTCATCAGCTCTCGCCAGGCGCCTCTGCTTTGCGCGCGCCTTCTCCAATCGGATACACCAAGTGCGGTTAGGGCTTCCTCAGCCTGGTCCATCCATCGGAGGCATGGTCTCCCTCGTCGTCGTTGACCAGCGAGCACCTTTTTCGCTGGAGCTTCGTCGTTCATACGATGGACATGACCCAGCCAGCGTAGTCGCTGCACAGTTATACGCCGAACTACGTCAATGTCATCGTAGAGCTCATACAGCTCGTGGTTCATTCGGATGCGATAGTCATCTCCGACTCGAACAGGACCGAAGATTTCGCGAAGAACTTTTCTCTCGAACACCCCTAGAGCGGCTGCGTCAGTTTGTGAAACTACCCATGCCTCAGCGCCATAAAGCAGCACAGGTAGAACGAGCGTCTTGTAGAGTGTTAGTTTTGTCGATCGAGAGAGGGCTCTGGAACTTAGTTGCTTACTGAGCCCGTAGTAGCACCTATTAGCAATTATTGTTCTTCGCTTTATCTCCAGGCTGATTTCGTTTTTGGTATTAATGGCGGTGCCAAGGTAAACGAACTCCTTGACTACTTCAAAGTTATAGCTGCCGGATGAAACGTGGGAGTCTAAACGCCGAGCTCCCTTGTTTGTAGACAGCATATATTTTGTTTTGCCCTCATTTTGATTTTAGCTATCGAATGATTTTTTTCACTCATTCACTCATTTGATTTTTGAAGTTGGTTTAAGCCCATCAAGTAATTTTTGATATAACTCGTTACTGAATTGATTTTGACTGCCTAGTGATATTATTTTTATTGATTTACTAATTTAGCTTAAAAAACGGCTAATTAATATAAATTACATTTAATATAAATTTGTATGTCAGTCAACAGATGTTTGCAAAAAAAAAAGTTTCTATATAATTTATTTTTAAGGAACTGTTCATAAATTACGTAACATGTTTTTAGCCAATACAGATTGTATTTTGTACAGTGGTTGGTCTAATCGAATATTTATATGAGTGAATCAATTCGATATTAACCATTACTTGTTTGCGACTAATCAAAGCTTTTAATGAGTTAATCACTACGAGTGAATCACCCTTAACTATCGAATAAATGAATATTTTTAAGCTATCGAATAAATTGCATTTTTTTATTCGATATTTCCCATCACTATCAGCCTTAAACTTTGCAATTAGTTATTATTAAAAGGAAAAATTTTAGAAGGCGACGTGAGCAGTATAACGCAAAAAAAATTGTCCATACAACCTAGGGCCACCCTATTGATCACATTAACATTATCGGCCCTACCTTACAATTCTGCCGTGGCTAAATGCAACATTTTTTCTTCTGTTTCAAACCTTATAGCGTTTAATTATAAGGGTTGTTTCCGTGTAGTAACTTGCAATGGGCTAGAACGTGTTTCTTTTCGTGCCACACGAACTTCAATAGCTAATACTATTTTAGCTTTCTTTCCTCGTTAAGACACGTCCATTAATTACGTGTGGCTTGTAGGGGAGGCGTGGGGGAGAGGGAGGTTCTCGCGAAGGTTACCGCAAGAAACAGTGTAGAATTATGAGATAACAGGGCTAAATTAAGTAAAACGTGTTTCTCTACTAAATTATGACGTAAAATGCGACAATCGGGCCTGCTGCAGCCCACGCCGGAATGCTCTGCATTAGGTTCTTCACGACCGTTTTCTGTCATCTCCATATCCTATCACTCAGATTGAAGGGCATCTGACGATCCCAGATCCTGGTGAGCATGATTCTTGATTCGCCACTGCTTAACGAATTAACCTTTGCATGCCATCATGGACTCGCCCTATGACCTAGTGCCCCAGTGTACGTAATGTTCTAGAAAATAGATGCTGTAGTATTCACCTTTCATCCATCAGAAGAGCTGCACAGTTCCGGCGCTCAATCCACAGTGTACCAGCTGGTAAACCATTATCGCAGTGTTTGCAAGCGATAATGGTTTAGAGTGGCTAAATTTGAGCGAGGTTGAAGAAGCAGATGATTTCACTGAAAATCACATGGACATGCTGGTTCCAGTAGTCACTCTTGAAACCGCACGAGTCCGCATGGACTGAATTAGAACGATTATTCTTTCACCAATTTAAGAAGTTCTCATTTAAGCACTTTATTGTTCGATTTTTTCATTGTGATTTTAGACTACGATATTAGTAGTTTTAAATGCTAGTCTCAAAGTCAAAATATAAATAAATAAATAAATAAAAATAATTAGTTTTTTTTTTTTAATAAATCCAACCCCATGAAGCATAGATTAACATATTTACACTGAAAAAAAGCATTTGAAAAATCTCGAGAGATAAGAGGAGGGGAGAGGGGGTTGTGCCAACTCTCACTAGGGGGTAGAAATGGGTCAAAAAATCGCCAGAATTACCTCATGTAATTAATGGAAGCCCCTTATGAAACTGAATTGTTTTTTTTTAGTTGGCCACAGTTTTTGTTGGGATTTCGGACTTTGTGTTTTTACGACTTTGATCCTGTTCTTATGCTCTGAAATCCAAATCACTTAACGCAGAGCAAAAAGAAAAAAAAAACATCTTATAGAAAACTAAATAAGCTTTTCAGTTTCAATTCAATTTCAATTTTTCTGCCATGTTTAGTCTGTGAGATATTCAGGTTCAAAATAAAATTTTTGATTTCTTTTTTAAATTTTGACTTTTACAAGTATTTTTTTTATATTTAAGGCTATATTTCAAAAAATTTTAGTTTTATCTTATTCTATATTCACTGCATAGCTGTTAAATTGCGATTACGATAAGTAATCAATTAGATTACTTTTTAGATTAGATAAGATTATCTCACTGAAAAGCTTGTTCAGTTTTCTATAAGATGGTTTCTATAAGGGCCAGTATACTGGCCCTGTAGTTAGTTACACTCACACTGGATTCACTTTCACGGCACTTTCATCGCTACTGGCAACGAAATTGCAGAGCCAGTGGATTTTGACAGCAGCGGCTAGTGTATGTCAAAAAGGGGGATATCAGTGTTTTTTTAATTACTTTTGGTGGATTTATTTCGGGTTTTCCCTCGATTTCGTACTTTATTTCGGGTTTTCCTCGATTTCGTACAGGAAGCAACACTGATAACTTGTTTACATTTACAAAGCAAATGAAACAAATGTGAAAAGTTGCAAATAAAAGTGAAAAATATACAATTTTATATAAAATATACAATGGAAAGAAAATTAACTCAAAAACAAATCATTAAATTAAATTAATTCAATAGCAGCGAGAACCTTTGCATACGATAAAATTTTTATAATGAACTTTCACTAGCATGTGTAGCACCTCTTGCATGAAAGTTCGAAATTATTCGAACATCACACATATTCTTTCGCACTTTCACTGTCACTGGCCTGTAAGTGGTTTGGATTCCAGTGCATAAAAACAGGATCAAAGTCGTAAAGACACAAAGTCCGAATGTGTACGGAAACAGACCTATTGTTTACGTTTTTGTCATTGTTTATGTCTCAGAGTTTACAAAGAAGCAAACATTTGCTTATAAAATATTTGATTATAAATAATGTGCATTACGACCAGTGATCTGCAACGGATAGTTTTTTTGCAACTCTGAGTATATCCGAAAAAAATAAGTACATAAACCGACTCAACCCTAAGCGCACACAAATCGGCTCATACTCTCTTCTACGAAGCTGCAATGCGGCGGCTGAAATAAATTTGAGTATCCTAAATCATGAGTCGGATCGGGAGAGATCGGGGTTTTTTCGGTTCATAAATACTTATCCTACTTACCGAAATACTTATAGTCGACACAAGCAGCCGAATCACTCGGCTCATCTACCACAGATATGAAGCAGAGCGCAGTAGAGCGCAGAATTGAAAACTGTGCGAGTTTTTTGTAATTGTTTTGTGCGTTTTTTTTTCTGAGCATTTAGACAGCAACAGAAAAACACGTGTTCTTCTTGGGTTGCTTTTTGTTTTTATCTTACACTGTGAAAGCAGCGCATAAGGTAAATTTGTTAAAGTTGTTGAAAAAATATACACACCTTTGATAGTTTGATGCTTTAATTAGCAATTTGTTCATTTATTTCATGACATTTCATTTTCTGCAATCAGCAATTTTTATTAAATTTGTAAAGTATTTATTTTCTGTCTTTAGTTGTCAAATCACATGCGCATAGTTTAACTTCTACTTTGCTGCTTTTTTTACGTACAACAAGCAAACGGTCACTGGCGCCGGCGTTTGTTTTCGTTTTGTTTATGAGTAACAAAAAAAAAAATCACAAGCGTTTGTTGTTGTTGTTTTCTTTTCCCTAAAGTGCACCAATAAAATACAAACGAGTTTTCGAGAAAAACAAACAAAAAAAACTAGAGCTGACATTGCTCGGAGACTTTGGCAGAGAGAGAGCAGTACTCAGAGTACACTCGGATCGAGCGCCTTTGTAATAAACTAACTCAATGCACTCATTGAAAACGGCTCGAAGTGGTTCGGATCACGCCGCGCTCGTATATAACAATGTACGCATATCCGAAAATATGCTAATGAGCCGAATGCTTATAAGTATTTTACATACATATACGTATATCATTGAGTCTGGATAGAGTTGAAAAGAGCAAAAAACTCGGATATGTTCGAGCAATTCTCTGATTACGATTATAGTGAGTTATTAGTAGAACGGAAGTGATTTGTTAATTTAATGTTATTTAGTGCAAACACAAAAAAAAAAATCTTGAAAACGTTTAAGTGCAGCAACCTTAGCAAATCCACCACTGGCAACGACTTTCGGTTTTAGGTACTGCATAAAATTCAACATTACCGAGCATTTTTTTGGGCTTTAAACTCGTAGTAGTACCGTAATAAAGTGGACGAATTCATAACATGTATTTAAATAGTATTTATTTTAATTAAATGGACGGATTTATAACTTGTTTAGCTTTAAACACTTAATTATTACTTATAATAATATTTCTATGTGGATGGTTTTATATTACAGAATTTGCACTTATTAAAAAACTATACATACATAAATCAAAGCTTACAGAAATCAACTACTATACGCAGTTATGTAACGCTTTCTGAAATTTTTTGAAAAAACTGTAAAGGAAACAAATTGTAATTTTTTGCATCCACTTTTGTTTTTGTTCCCCATAAAATGAGGTTCAAAACATTAACTGCATTTGAGATAATAAGATTCGATATAATTAACAATTTGAGTGAGAAAATTATTGCTTTCATGTTAAACTTTTAATGCTAATAAACTTAATACAAATATAAGTGAAATTGGAACTAAAATATGACTGGATCCAGCATAGCAGTCAGTAATACGACGAGCACGCATGAAGTTTCCTCCCAAATATATATCATATTGTCGCTGACTTCGAGGAATAACTTGTAATTGCCTGGTAGCGTCTTGGAATATTAGATCATAAGAACCCAGGGGTGATGAGAACATGCTAAAGCTGAACGCATCGACATCTTTACGACCGTATAACTGTTGGGCGTATGCCAGCAAATTAATATAAGCATTTATTTCAGTTTCATTATAATTAACGCCACCTCGGGTAACAATAGCGTTTGCTTTTACTTTTCCCAAATTGCATTTCTTATAATCGTTTAATTCCGCACGTGTTCCTAAATTATAAATAAATCTTATGAGCAAGCACCAAAAAGTTCTAGGTTATGAATAGATTAGTTATAATAAGAATTATTACGATTTGTTCGTTTTTATAGAATACTGGAAACTCTACTTTTCTATTGAAATTTGTTGAAGATGAATTCGATCTTGGCCTTAAAATGTTGAAATAGAATATTAGCAATTGTTCATTTGAATTTGTTTTGTCTTACACTGTATGTGCCAAATTTGGGTGCAATCCTTTCAAGTGATTAAATTTGTATAAAGATCACATCAACAAAACTAGGTTTAATAATATAGATAGCATGAACATTTATTTACGATTGTAGAATGTAGGAAAACAACAGAAGAGGACGACCGCATCTACGTTGAAAGGACCAAGTGGAGGACAACCTGACGAAACTCGAAGTTTCCAACTGGCGCCAGCAAGCGCAAAACAGAAATGGCAATTCTTGAAGTCCAAAACGTACTTACGGTTGAAAGCGCCACCTAACTAAGTAAGAATCGTTACTAAACTGGCATTTGCTTTTTTCCATTGGCCAAATCGTAATGGATATGGATGGATTATTTTTTATCAAGCTTAGAATTTTTCAACTTGTCTGTCTTTTGCACCCTTTTTCCTGTTCAATTTTGAAACATCCCTGATTGTACAATCATTCCAAAACTTAAAAGCAATGGCTGTGTTCGGAAAAATGCCACTAATTTTGCACTGCCCAAAACGAGCTGGCTACACTCAAGGTATATTTAATAAGGTAGTGTCGTCTCGGAGCAGCTGTCAAACACAAACAATATTATAATTTGCAAATTTTGTTATTTGTTTTGCTTTTATTAGTAAAAACCTGCTTTTGACAGGTGCGGTACCCACCACAAGAGAGAATTTTAACTACTAACACTACCTTGTCTAATTATACCACGGCTACACTGACCTCACTAAGCCGACTTTCTTTGACATGTGTGGTGAGGCCAGTATAGACAGCTCATTTTGCGCAGTGCTGCAGAACTAATTTTCGAACACAGTCAATGTTTTTTACCGAATCCTCTGACTACTCTTACGAGATCTCGTGATAAAAAAATCTTTTAAGCCTAGCCAACCATCAAAGATTACATGATTTGTCTTGCAATGTGAGAGAATGAATCTTGTTTTGGACAATATTATTTTATTACTCTTCATTTCATTTGTGGTTTGGGGCGTCATTTTATAGAGCCTGTTATGAATCTATTTAGCTAAAGAATTCTTACAGCATAAAAAAAAGAGAGATCGGCATTTTTAGATAAAAATTTAATGTTTTTGTTAATTGGAATTATTTGTTATATCCATATAATCTACTCGCTAACTTCAAAACTAACCGTTTGCGGTATTATATATTGTGAATTGTAGATTTAACTAAGAATTAATTCATTTGTAAGAAAAAGGTGGCAACAACACAGGCAGCCGGCTCTTATACTGCTTCGGAAGCGTTGCCGATTGGCTAAATAATTATGGGAGTTATAAGAAAAAACCAATTTAACTCTATCACTAAAGAATGTAAGTTCAGGGTTAAGCTTCACTGATGGCACCTCACACCCATGCTCGGCTTAGTTTCCAGAAAATCATTGTTTAAAGTAAAATTTTCCTGGACTAAAGCAGCACACTCAAAAAAAAAAAAACACTATCCGGGTAACCGAAAACCCCTTTATAAAAATTTCCATGCTTATCGGGTAAGCGGTTTAGGAGTTTAAAGCGTATTTATACAAGGACATTCTTTTTTATATGTATAGATATACATTTATAAAAAACGTGGCGGCCGTGGCATACTGCTTAAGGTTCGTGGCTTGTATGCGATAGAACCTAGGTTTGAATCCCATCTAGCACAGAATATTTTTCAATTGAATTAATTTTTCTGTTCGGCCGTCACCTCTTTGCAGGCAATGGCAAAACTCAGAGGGTAAAAACTGCCATGAAAAGCTTCTTAAGAACAGAAGCCGTTCGGCATAAAGCTTGTAGGTCTAATTCTCGGTCATTTGTGTTCAAACATTTCACAACACGCACAACACAATTGATTACAAGAAGCTTGACCAAAGCCCTTTCAAGGGCTGAAATTGCCATTTTTCTTTTTTTTTTTAGATATACAAGAACAAACGACAAAGCGACGTGACTCTTGTAGTCTGCATGCTTTGAGTGCGAATGCAGACTAAATTGTGGCGAGTACGACGAATAGTGTAAGTGCGGCGAAACGTTCCATGTTTTTATTCCACATTCCAATTTGCTGTATATCTGGCTAAAGAAGTTTCTCTTCGCAAATAATCCTACTTAAGTATTGGCTACACAATAAATATATGTATTACCATCAGTGCACAGCAATTCGAAGTCATCATTAAGAGTGTTCCGAGCCCACCACTCCTTACGTTTCCCACCAGTGCTTTCCATAACCGTTGTATGTTTCATGAATGCTACGTGACCACCACCTTCGACTAAGCAACGAAAAGCACCGGTATGTCCGTAGTAGTCTTCCGAAGCATCACGCCTGCAATAACGGTAGCTTGTTCCATGACAAAGATCACACATACTATCGTATGGCACTCCAGTATTATATTCATTACTTATTGCTCCAGGCACACAGGATTTTGTAAAATATTCAGCTGCAGCGCGTACTGAATCACATCCGTATGGTCTCATCCAGCCGTTAGATATCAAAAACGCAAGCGGATATGTCCAGCCAGCAGCAGTGTTAATTCCTGTATGACACGTATACTTGCCCTTTAAATAGGTAAGTTCTGTATCAGGATCCTCTTCTTTTGCCACAGCAACTACGTAGTACTCAGGTTCACCGAGGTTGTATACTTCCGACATAAATGGAATTAACTCATAATTAAGACCAGCAGTATAAACATCACCGGCATCTAAAACAGCTATATCTGCTTTACCAGATTGAATCCACTGCATGCAATTTATGTGTGAATGCATTTTTTTACATATAAGTTCGGGTTTGAGAATTTGGGCTTTTAATGCAGTCTAAAATTTAAAGAATATAGATTAATATGGTTAAATTTGTTAAAGTAGCTTTATTTTTGTCTTACTTTCATTTTAATGCATTTTTCCAGTTCAGGATCTGATGTAACGCATAATGTCATACTGGGCACTGGG
Source organism: Coremacera marginata (assembly GCA_914767935.1). Taxonomy (NCBI): domain Eukaryota; kingdom Metazoa; phylum Arthropoda; class Insecta; order Diptera; family Sciomyzidae; genus Coremacera; species Coremacera marginata. Next base: position 77,963,937 of record OU612047.1, read on the forward strand.
CATTCACGGATACCGTAAATGTAGTTCACAGAGTTATCCAAATATTTTCTGAAGGACTGGAAATCTTCTGCTATTAAAACAATGGCTTTTGCAGTGTCCTAAAAAGATTTGAAGACATTTAAATCAATGAGATATATTTTTTATTAAAATTATCTATATTTATTTCTTACACCATACGAAACAACCTCAATCCCAAGAAAAACTTCTACATATTCTAATAATAAACAAATCGTTTACGTTCTTTTAATGTAAGATAGTGTGATTGTATTCAATTACTCATACAAAGTTTATGCCCATATATTTTTTTAGCAAAAAATGGGGGTACTACACACAAAAGTTTTAAGGTCATTAAGGATGATCCCCCCAAAAAAATAGAACGCCCACATTTTCCATTGACACAAATATTCACATCAGAGATCTGCAGCGTTGTACCGCAATATCTCTTACACTCAATTCATACTTATTTTTGTATGACTCAAACTCATTAATACCGCATAAAATATTCAACAGCACTGCATTGACTCAGAAGGGACCGTGCGATAAAGCCATGTGCAATAGCGCCATATGGTCTTATATCTCAATGCGAGGTGATGAAATAAGCCCATTATGGCTTTATTGCACATGTGTATGGACGGATACACAGTGTGCACTTAGATTGTGGAGACAGCACTTCTCCAATTTACTTACTGGCGACGATTCCACCAATGCCGTCCATCGAGAGCGCAGTGCAGTGCCACCAATCGACGATGACGGAATGGAAGTATCACCACCTAGCCATGAAGAGGTTCGAGTTGCTATCCAACGACTCAAAAACAATAAAGCAGCGGGTGCTGACGGCCTGTTCGCTGAATTGTTTAAAACCGGCGGCGATGAATTGATAAGGCGCATGCATCAACTCATCAACAAAATATGGCTAAAAGAAAGCATGCCCGACGATTGAAACCTCAGCGTACTGTGCCCTATACTTAAGAAAGGAGACCCTACAATCTGCGCTAGTTATAGAGGTATCAGTCTTATTTCCATCGCATATAAGGTTCTCTCAAGCGTACTGTGTGAAAGATTAAAGCCGATTACAAAAACACTGAACCTTATCAGTGTGGCTTTCGACCTGGTGTGTCAAATTGACACACACCATCTCTTTGTCGATTTTAAAGCTGCGTTCGATAGCCCGAGAAGGGATTGCCTATACGCAACAATGTCTGAATTCGGTATACCTGCAAAGTTTATTAGACTTTGCAGAATGACGTTGAGCAACACACGCAGCTCCGTCAAGGTAGGAAATGACCTCTCCGAAACCTTCAATACCGAAAGAGGTTTCAGGCAAGGCGATCCACTGTCATGCGATCTCTTCAACATCATCATGGGGGGGATCGTACGAAAGGCCGGTGTGCATCGTAATGGCACCATTTTCTATAAAGGTGTCCAGCTCCTTGCGTACGCTGATGATATTGATATTGTTGGCAGAACCAAGAGAGATGTTACCGCTGCTTTCGCCGCTATCGAAAAGGAATCAGCCAAAGTGCGTCTCCGATTGGAGAAGGCGCGCGCAAAGCAGAGGCGCCTGGCGAGAGCTGATGAGGTCGGCTGAAACCCGGACACGGGTTGTTACGACCACCTAAGTAAGTAAGTAAGTTTGAAAATAATATATATAAAAGAAAAATTGAAGAAGTAATTAATGATAATTCCTTCAGAGAAATTGTCACTGAACCAACCAGAATAACGAGAACTTCGTCTACTCTAATAGGCTATGTAGTGTCTAATAATGCAACCCTGCAAGACAGGTACTGGTTAAAACAACTATTATTTAATTGGGAGCGATATAAAAAATTTCCGTTAGAAATCAACGATTTTCCCATCATCTTATACAGAGCATCGGGACAAAAGAACCCGAAACTCTTGTGTAAGTGTGATTTCATATCCCATTCACTCTTATGTTTTTTTTACATATAACAAACATATAGGCATCTCCCTCGCACCATATTCCATTTCCAACCATTCTACCATTACTACCATGAAAATAACCAGGTAATTCCCAAATAGTACTTGATAAATGAGCTAGTTACTACCATAATGTATATAACTAGAAAATTAACGGAATGTGAAACCTGGTTTGACTACCGTAAAAATTACCATGTATTTAACAGTCACTTTTAACAGTTAAAGGTGATAAAAAAGTGACTAGTTAATTAGTAGGTATAAATAAGTAACGGTTTTAATTAAAAAAAAAACAACTATTACATATGTTAATTCAGATTTTTTATTTATGATTACATATATATTTAATTTGCCTTCGATTTTAATTTATAAAGTTTTTGCTTATGCCTATTGTGGGCTAACTCAACTGATTTTCGGATATCTTTTTCAAATTTTTTCCTTCCTTCTAATTTGAAAACATCTGCAAAAAATTCACAAATGTTATTAATGCTATAAAATTATAAATTTACATGGCCATACCAAATAAAATTAAGTTTATCAGTGCAAGTTTTTGAAGGGCTCTTTTCTCCCATCGGCCGTCCCAATTAAACTTGCTAAGCAAGTCGTCTGCAATTAATCTTCGCAAGACACCATCTATCTCTCCATTGGCTCCCTTAAGTTTGTAAAGATATGTCGTCTGCAAAAAATTAATAACATTTTAATAATGCTTTTATATCTTATAATTTTTTACCATTGCTTCAGCATACTCCTTGCTCGCAAGCTTGGTTTCAACATCGACTGCAGCATCTATTGACATTAAAGGTAGAGTGCTTGCGATCTCTACTTGCAGTTCGTCCTGCACTTCCCCGGTAAGGCTGCAAACCGAGTGCAATACCTTTTTAGTGAGGATTTTTGTTTCACGAACAGAATGGTTGACTGCCATTATTTCACTCTTATGAATCATCTGAAATATGTAAACAAAACTTGTTTATAAATGTATTTATATAAAAATATATTAATATTAAAATTTCAAGTGTACCATAATGTACACAAATGCTCATTAATCTGTGCAAAATTTGACATTCTTTCTGTTGAAGACTATAAAAAGTGTCACATTATAAAAAAAAAGTTCTTACATTTTCATTAATGACCTTTTCTAAGCCCTCCACTTTTAAAAGAAGTTGATTTTGTTTTTCTGTTATTGTGCGCAGCATTTTGATAATTTCTGAAAAAAGAACTTAATTAATTAAGACATTTTAAAACAATAAATGAGTAAATTACCTGCGTTGGAAGTCGAACTGTTTTCAGTTACATCATTATTGTTATTCATAATTGTAGGTCTAGTTTCCATATTTGTACTCCTTTCATTATATTTCATGACTGAAACATATTTTTTTTTCGGTGGATTTTGAGAACATTTCTGATCTAAAAAAAAATATTTTGAATTTATATTATGCGATATTTTTGCAGTTAAAATGTTAAATTACTTTTTGGAGTGGAAGATGCTTCTTTGGAAAAGGATGGCTCTTCAAAGCCTTCTAAAATCACGTCGCTATCATCACTTGAATCCATTTCTTGTTTTTTTCTTTATTGTTATTCTTTAAATTATTGTCGCTTTGTTATCATTATATAAATTATATTTGTTATCATTAATAAAATACTGAATAATATATATTTTAATAATTATTTAAAAAAAGTTTTTAAAATTAAACGTTGTCGAATTTAAATAATAAAAGTTAAAATTAAAAAAAAAAACTGAATGCATTTTGATAGTTAATTTGAAAACTCATGAAAAAGATGATGTAATAGAGGTATTAAAATGTACTTATTTTCATGCGGAATACAAAAATATTTATATTGAATATCTTTTTTCCTAATTTCAAGCACATCTGCATTTATATGACTCGCTATTATGATACCTAGCCCAGTATTAGATTCCAATGGTTCATAAAAATAATTTTCTATATTTTGAAAGCTACATACAATGAAACTTTTTAAATCGTTTTCTGTTTTGGTTCTTATTACTTTTACTGGCCCTATACTTTGACTAAAACAATATGCATCTTTTTCTTTTTTTGGGTCAATGCTAAATGTGCCTTCTTTAGAAGTTCTAAAATCGCCTACTTCCGAATTATTTCTTTCGCGTAGTCTTAATTGCAATTGTTGCAAGATTTTGTTGGTTTTTTTGATGTTTCTTTAAAAATTGCATATAATTCTCGAATTTATACGCCGAAAATTTATCCAATGGCCCAAACTGTTGAGCACAGTCGGTCAAATGCATTAAACCATGGATGTTGAAACTTACCAAATGATCACCAAAACTGTTGCCAAATAACTCAACAAAATCTTGCAACATGTGTTGGGCAACACTAGACTCCGTTCTATATGACCTTTCACAGGATAAGAGCCTTATGCTGGAATGCAGTAAAAGAAAAATATGATAAAGATCGCCAGTAATGCAGTCTTTCAAAACGAAAACTCCTAAGTACAATAAAAACTGCCTATACTCGGTTGATTTCCAGTTTTTTAATTCATCAAATGTCCTGCATACACGCCCAAATTCAGACGGGACAAAATTAGACAGAAATCGTAGTCTATCATTTATTTTACTGACTTTTCCGTTTTTAATCAATAACTGGAGCAATTTTTTAGTCACGCCTAAGTCGACTAGATGCATAGGGTCAAGAGGAAATTGCGAAACCATTCCAAAGTTAGCAGCTTCTAATATGTTTTCTTGCTGCTGAAAGGGTAAACTGTGATGAGCAGGATCATCCCTACTTTTAAATGATTCATTTGTTCTTAAACTACTTACACTTTTAGAAAAACATACTCTTCTTTCCTTATATTTTCCAACCTGGCAACATTTGGAGCAACCGTTTTTCCCATTGTGAGATTTTACACCAGTAACAAACGCTCGAGCTGGTGAGTCGCAAGTGAAAAGGCGAACATCAAATTCTTTACGAAGCTGTTGTAAACCAACTTTTAGTCCATTTTCTTTTAACACTTTTACTTCGTCACAAAAATCTTTCATAAAATCGTTAATGTTCCATGGCTTTGCTGTTCCAGAAAAACAAGCTATAGTGAACAATTTTTCTTTTGGAAAACCTACGATTGCCCCAATTATTGGCCACAACACTCGATTGGAGCTTTTAAAAAGTTTCAGGCCGTCAACTCCTACATCAATAATAACTTTATTGTTTTTTTCTAAAAAGTCAAATGCATCCGATTGGAAATATGTTTGTATACCAAGATACAAAAACTCACCACATGGAATAGATTGGATTTCTACAATCTTTCTGCTAGTTTGGAAAAGTGTCTTTGAAGACAATGGTAAACCATCTACGCCACAACTTTTCAAAGTCTCTAAGAGATCACTAACCGTATTGTGGGATACGTTGTTTCTCAATGCCCATGACTTAATTGCAGCCGACTTTATCTTATTGGCTGGCCTCCTACTACCACCTTCCTCAACACTCACAGCGCCCTCAACTACACTAACGTGTTCATGGCTTGCACTTACTGCACATCCTATCGAAGGCACCTGGCTATCCTCCTCAGAGTCATCGCCCATCACTTCCTCCTGGACACTATCATTAGCAACGCATTCAGTTTTTTTTGCAAAATTTTCTATTTTTCTATATTTTGCAGCACTAAATTCGCAATTTGTTTTGTCAAGGCTGACTAAATTTTTCAATGTTTTTTTATTCATTATTTGTTTATTATTATTTTTCTGTTCAAATACTTTCTTTATTTGTTAAAAACCTTTGATTATTTGTTTAAAAACTTGTTTTTATTTTTAATTTCTTGCGACACGTGACACGTTGGTTTTACAAACTTCGCGCTAAAAAGACACATGCATATAAACGTAAAAAAATCGTTCTAACTCACTCGAACTTTTTATGCATTTTTGTAAGCACCAGAATGAGACAACATTATTAAACGCAGACAGGGTTGCGAAATAATTTTTCGTTACTGCTACTGAGAAAATTATATGTTACTTAACGAAAAACATTGATTCTTAAGAAAGTACAAATTATGCATGTGTATTAGTAGTGAACAAAAATTGTTCTATGTGTTAGAGTTATGGTTACCCATGGCTTGCAGGGAAGTGTTAAAGCAAATATAAAAAAAGAATTTAAAGTGAGTGACCATGAATCAATTGATATTGATATCAAAATTAACGCATTGAACGAAAATAAAAAAAAAATCATTCAGACTATAAAGTATAACCATGAGACTTTCCATCGAGAACTAGCTCAAAGAGGTTTTGCAATGGTGAATTATTCTACAAGTTGCAACCAGTCAGCAAATTCTTTTAGTCGGATCCTAAGTGATTCCTTGAATAGAATGGAGATTAAAAAGGAAATAAAAGGAGGAAATCAGTGTAGTGCATGGTTCAATTCAAGACTTTACAATTAAAAGAAACCAAAAATTCAACTATATCAACTTGCAGTAAGGACAAACAACTTCAACGATTGGCATAGCTACAAATGTTGTAGAAACATATACGTATCCGAACTAGCTTTGGCAAAGAACAATTATATAACAAGGAGACCAGGCATACGACAAAAAATCAATGTGGAGAGCAATAAAAACATTAGTTTTGAACGAAGAGAAAAGTGAAATAAATAAAATTGTAATAAATGGAAGAAATATAATAAACAAGCAAGAAATCGCAAACATTCTTAACAAATTTTTTATAGACAGTGTTGAATGTATAAATGCAAATATTTCTTATGTGCAATATGAAAATCTCCCTGAAAGAAGTGAACATAATTTTAAATTTGAGTTGTTAAATTTAAATGGCCTAAAAACTATCATGAAGAATATGAATAACAAAAAATACTCTAAATTTCTTTCCGTGAGGATGATGGTTGACGCGTTTGAAATAATTGGATTAACATTTCTGCAGATTATAAACGAATCTTTACGTTCTGGAATCTTTCCTGACTGCTGGAAAGAATCAATAGTGGTACCGATCGAGAAAGTGAAAAATTCTACAAGCCCAGAGAACTTAAGACCCATCCATATGTTAATGACAGAAAGCAAGATTATTGAAAAAATTGTTCATTCACAATTAGAAAATTATATGGAAACCCATTCATTGCTGTCTGGCTACCAATCTGGCTTTCGGAGAAAACATAGTTGTGAAGCGATGCTGAATCTTGTTGTTGCTCAGTGGAAGTCGGAAATACAAGACAAAAAAATCATAGTAGCCGTTTTTCTTGATCTGCAAAGAGCGTTTGAAACTATTGACACTACTGCATAAACTACAAATGTATGGCATAAGCAGAAACGAACTTAATTGGTTTAAAAGTTATCTTTCGGGAAGAACACAAAAAAAAAAAGTAGCAGAGTACGTTTCTGAACCAGCGACAGTTACTCTGGGTGTATCGCAAGGTGCAGTGTTGGGTACACTTCTTTTCATCATTTACATAAACGACATGGAAAAGTTTCTACATAAATCGAAGATATGCATGTTTGCCGATGATACCCTATTGTATGTCACTGGTGACTCTGTGGAAGAATGCATTAGTCAACTTAGCTCTGATTTAGAAAACGTTGGAAAGTACCTTAAAAATGAACAAACTGAAACTTGATACAAATAAAACAAAAGCCATTATATTTAATGGTGACTCTGTAAATAAAATTGTTGTAAGCGGTGAAGAAATTGAATACGTAAAAGAAATTAAATACTTGGGTATTATGTTAATCAGTTGAAATTTGATGTACATATTTATTACATATGCAAGAAAATAGAAAATAGCAATAGAAATTTTCAAAGAATACTCAAAACAATATCAATTAGTAGTGCAATACAAATATATAATGTCATGATTTAGCCACATTTTGAATACTGTTCAACAATCTTGTTTTTAGGTTCATTGCAAATGATAGAAAGACTTCAGAAATTGCAAAATAGAGGAATGAGGTGTACATGTTACATGAGGTGTAAATGTTAGACGCTTTAAATTGGTTGTCAATTATCCAAAGAACTATGATAAGAAATAATTCAGATTTCAGAGTAGGGTACTTTCCAACGAGTAGAGCACAAAACAGTTTATGGCATAAAGGTTTAAATTTACTCAACAGTTTGCCCAATAGCTTAAAAAGTGAGGTTAATAGTAATATATTTAAGAGAAAAGTTATAATTTGTATAAAAAATAATTACAATTAGGAAAACAGATTTTAAGATTAAGAATAATATGAAGTAACTTTATGTTAGTATGTAAGTTTCTTTTCTTTTTTCCTTCTTGTCTTTTCTTTTTGACGTGTTTTTTGAAATTATGTCATTCAGGTGGGCGGATTACGCCCCTTAAAATCGCATATCTTCGAACACCAAAACAAGGAAAGAGTAGAGAAAAAAGAAGAAAAAAAAATAGAAATAGAATAAGTAAAAAGGAAAACTCTACTGTTTCTTTAAATAGCTATAAGCTAAATACATAAATAAATAACTTTTTTTGTACAAATCTACAACTTTATTTTTTTAGTATTTTGGTCGAGTTTCGTTAAGATCGGTCAACTTTTGTATGCACCTCCCATACAAAATCATGTAAAAAATTAATATAGGCCCAGGGGAAGTGCCTTAGAGTCTGATTTCAATCGTTTTTAGTGCGTATCTATAACTATATTTTTCCAGTATTTTGGCCGAGTTTCGTTAAGATCGGTAAATTTGTATATGTACCTCCAGTACAAAATCTCATGAAAACTTAATATAGGTCTAAAATAGTTTGCCCTTGTACAGAATGTTTAAAACAAAACTAGGATTTAGTTCTGCGCTTAATTTACCCTTACTCTTGCAAACGGAAAAACTTTCTTGAGCGTACTCAGAATCACTCTTTTCACTTGTCGTCGTTTGACTTTGCGGTTTTTCAGTTTTACTGACCACATTAAAAAATAAAATATTTCAACAAGTCTTTTTTGTTAGTTCAAAACGTGTCTACGTTAATACGTAGATATAAAAAGAAAAAAAAAAACGAAATGGCCATTTCAGCCCTTGAAAGGACCTTGAGTGAGCTTCTTATGATCGATTGTGATGTGAAATGTTTTAACACAAATGATCGAGAACTGGACCTACCAGCTTTATGCCGACTCCGAACGGCTTATGTTCTCAAGAAGCTTTTCGTGGCAGTTTTTTACTCTCTGAGGTTTTGGCATTGTCTGCAGCGAGGTGATACGTAGATATGTTAGACCGTTAATTAACCCAATTTATTCACTCGAATTATATGGCAAAAAATCTGAAAAGAATTATGACATTTAAGGGAGTCCTCTGGTAATCTATGCCAAATTTTAGCCTTTTTTCAAAATATTGTGGAAAGAGAACGAGTAAAGATATTTTAGTTCCGTTTTTTGATTTGGGTAGCTTAATTTATTGAAAAAAATACAAAATTTTGAAAAAGTGAATTTATGGACCGTTCAGAAAGTTCTCGGCCTGGTAACGAGGTTCTCCGGAAAAAAGGTGGGTCCAAATTGCGCACGATTCCAAGTGTAAACATCGTCTGAAAAAAAATATTCAGTTACTTAGAATGAATGTCCCTATAGCCCCTACCTCGGAAACAAAAATCGAAATTTTTTTAGGGGGGGAGCCGCCACTTTGAAAATGAAAAATCGAATTTCGACCTTTTTTTTTGTAGTCTAGTGTAGAAAAAAAATAGTAAACATTATTTTTTCGGCAAGTTTGAGGTAGGGGCTATAGCGGCGTAAATTCTGCGTCGTTTCATGCCTCATATATCAAAATCGGTCAAAAACTGTTTGAGTTATCGTGCGCAAAGTTTTGAAAAACATGGTTTCGAGAAAAACGCGTTTAAAGTTTTGACTTCAATTTTGAGGCACACAAATGACATTAACACATATTTTTTTAATACAATACTTACGAATATTAATCGGCAATTCCAGCCCCATAAAGTGTGCCTTCCTCCATCTCATAAAACGAGTTTTCCATGGCTTTTTGGGCTCTGCGGGCTGTGCGACCCTCTTTCGATGATGCGTACGTTTTTAGCTCTGAGCGTTGAAGTCGTTTTCCGTCGCGAGATTCAGCATACATCTCGGCTTGTGGGCCGATGACAATACCCATTGTTGACGCGTAGCTTTCAGCGTTCGAAAATAAACTGAATCTCGTTCGTTTGCTTCTTTCATGTGAACACCTGGGCTCAAAATCATTTCAACCCCTAAATCAAAACATGCATGAATACATACTGCATGTATACATACTGTGTGTGTATATTTTGTAATATCAATACATATTTTGGAAGAATTCCACAGAATTTTCGACTAATGACTGCAGGCAAATAAACAACTTTGCTGATGCGTTATTTTGACGAAAACATACCTACACAAAAATGCCTGTATCTCCTAAACTATTTCGAATTTTGAAAAATCCTTTTGGGAAAATGTTTTTGAGTATCTGAGCAATAGAAATAAGAAAAAAAAAAATTGAAAAAAAATTTTTCGGATTACCAGAGGACCCCCTTAAATATTTTTGTTATGACATAACATATGACAATTGTTTTCGTCTTTTCCTCTTTTTAATTATATACTCTTTGTTAGAATTGGACGGAAAATGAATTTTTTGGAGGCAATTTTCGATTTTAAAATAGTCGTCAGTTTTTTGTTATGGCGAGCTTTAAGTGTTTTTTTTGCTAGTTTTTTAAAAGCACACTACCATGGTACTACAATAAGGTTAATAAATCTTAAATTCTGTTTTTTTGTTAGAAAAGTAAACAAAAAAAATTTTCAATAAACTATTCGCATGAAATTTAAATTTGCAAAAAAAATGTAAATGCCAAAACCAAAATTTTCTCACATTTTCTCTCATCCAAAATTGACTGAACAAATTGGCATACTTCCTCCGGCAAAGTAATTTTAATTGACTTGCTCTACATCTTTGCTGAGAACACTATATAAATAGGGATTTCATTGAACTTATTTAGAATTTTTGTATAATTTTGCACACTTGAAAAACACTTGTAGCGTAGGGCTGCCATACGTCCGGTTTTCCGGGACATGTCCCGGTTTTTGATTGCTTGTCCCGGTGTCCCGGTCCAACGTTAATATGTCCCGGATTTATCCTAAAAGGGTCCAATTTAAAGGTTTAATTAGGAGTAAATTTGCAAAAATACATTTTTAAAATTTGCAACTACTTTTTAAATGTGAAATAGTAGTCAGATCATCTTTCATCTTCAGTAAGTTGAGCTCCTCCCTAGCAATAATCGATAATTGATATATCACCTGCAAAATCAAATCTCTTTCTAGCAACAGCTGTCTTTCATTTAATTTATTGTGTGCTTGTTTTCTTTGCCTGCTGTAACTTTTCATGTAAGTTTTCGAGTCAAAGTTTGTTTATATGCTTATATTGTTTTTTATTACCTTAGAAAATGCCAAAGAGGAAGTATAAATTCCTTCCCACATATACAGCAGAGTGGTCCTTTATAAAACGAGGTTGAAGTGATCACGATTCTTTGTGCAAGGTGTGTGGTTCTTATATTTCCATAAGGCACGGTGGACGGTTAGACATTGTTGACCACAACGCAAGTGCCAAAGATAAATCGATGCTTTAAGACATTTCTCCGTTTTATGTGAAACAAAACACCACACAATGTCAACTGATCTCTGCCGTTGAGTTAACAACTGCATATAAAATTATTGATCACCATCAAACGTTTAAAAATACGTATAAAAATTTACATAATACGAACTGTTTGTGTAGGTGGTGAGTATACAAAATCATCGTTATCATCAAAAATGTGACGTATATTTTAGTTTCAGAACTATTCAACGTAATCAAACAACACATCAATAAATTTTCATTTACGTCAAGTAAATAATAACAGAAGTCTTAAACGGGGAAAATATGTTACACGTTGCAGGGTTAAAGATACAATAGGGCTGCCAGATATGTTTATTGCAATCCGGTACACTTTGGTGAAACAACTGTCGACAAAAAAAAACTTTAAAATAATGTTACAAAAATTATATTTTCACATATTTTTTTTATATACATTTAATTCTCAACATAAAAGACTAGATTTAAGTCTTCAATAAAAATTCCTAAAGAAATTTCAGTCATATTTTTCATTACTTAGAACTTGTTTAAAAATTTCCGGCTTGCCTTTAATATAATTGTAAAACTCTGTTTCAATCTCAAACTAAAATTGACTTAGCATTGAATTATGCTTTTTACCGTTCTAATGTTAAGCGAAATATGGAACCTCCTTAAAACATTCATCAGATATTGTTATATTTTTCACTTAAATACATTATAATTTTTTGAACTTCTGTCCCCTTTGGTACACTATTTAAGGTTATCCAATCAAAAACATCACATTTATTTAAATGAAAAGTCCATTGTTCGAAATAACTATTTGCTGTATTAAAAATATGTTTCGTATCCTCTTCAAAAATTAATATTTTTCTTGAATATAAGCCGCTTTCTTTTAATTGGTCTAAAATAATATTTGTTTGGTTTCCAAAAAATTTATTTTCAAACCTGTCTTTTAAATCACTTTTACTGTCATTTATTAGTTTTTACACTTCCATAATCAATCATGAGAGATTGGCAGTTCACAAATGACACATAAACTTCAGCTAAAGGAATGTGCTGTTCGTCAGCAAAAAAAAATTGCACGTGGCTTCCACATTTGCAAGATTCTTTCTATAGCGGGTACTAATGAGAGCCACCGGCTTCTTCTATAAGAAATAATTAATTTGTAAGTTGTGTCCGCATTGTCGCAAAATTCTTTAAACCGATCCGTTCTTACAGTAAATATAAAAAAAATATTTATATATTTTAATCATCGATTGACATCACATCCACAGCATTCGAAACTGTGTTGTGAAGTATATGAGAAGGGCAACCAATTCCCTCGATGTTTTTTCTTGAAGCCTCTTTTAATTTATTAAAAATGTTATTTATTCCTGCCTTTTCCTTCCACCAAAGCTAGTATTGGTATTATCAGCACCAAAAGCTACAAGATTTTTTAAAGATATTTGAAATTCCATAAAAAGGCACGTTTTTAATTAATATTTCTACAATATTTGCAACTGCATGCTGAGCCAAAACATTCTTTATTAAAGATGTTGCTTTGGTTCTAGTGTTTGATTGCTTTGCTACTATTTCCGAGCCCGGATACAAGAGTGCACTTAGTTTAGTAGTACAATCTACTGAGGAAATCTGCTAAGGAAAGAAATTCGCTTAACATTAGAGCGGTAAAAAGCATAATCCAATGTTAAGTCAATTTTAGTTTGAGATTGAAACAGAGTTTTACAATTATATTAAAGGCAAGCCGGAAAATTTTAAACAAGTTCTAAGTAATGAAAAATATGACTGAAATTTCTTTAGGAATTTTTATTGAAGACTTAAATCTAGTCTTTTATGTTGAGAATTAAATGTATATAAAAAAAAATATGTGAAAATATAATTTTTGTAACTTTATTTTAAAGTTTTTTTTTGTCGACAGTTGTTTCACCAAAGTGTCCCGGATTGCAATAAACATATCTGGCAGCCCTATTGTATCGTTAACCCTGCAACGTGTAACATATTTTCCCCGTTTAAGACTTCTGTTATTATTTACTTGACGTAAATGAAAATTTATTGATGTGTTGTTTGATTACGTTGAATAGTTCTGAAACTAAAATATACGTCACATTTTTGATGATAACGATGATTTTGTATACTCACCACCTACACAAACAGTTCGTATAATGTAAATTTTTATAAAATAAACAGTTCTAACACACAACACCCTATATTCGGAAAATAAAAAAAACTTCAGTGCTACTCTTACATATACGAAATAACGGAAAATAAAACAAAGTCGTCAATGATGAACAAATTTTCAACCTTCTTCAGGTTACAATGGCCCTTAGTAATAAAGAAATTCTAAGTCGAATCGTTCTTAAACTCGACTTTAGCTTTCAATCAACCATAGGCTAGAAGTTTAGTTTAAGATAGATTTGACTTAGAATTTCTTTATTACTAATGGCCATTGTAACCTGAAAGAGGTTGTAGAGGTTGCTATTAGTACAAAAATAATAAAATCTAAAAAAATCTTAAGAAAAAATTCACTTGAACCTGAAAATTTTTTAGCTAACTTCACCAAACCAAATCTTTTGTGATTTTGAGTATCTTTGACTATGTCTTCTTTAGCTGGATGCTTAAATCATTTTATCCTGAAAAATTTGCCGCACAGTGTTATAATTTAAACACATAAAAAACACCGTCTTTTTTTTCAATATCGTCATAATTTGATCAATTGATTCTTCTGGAAAAACATTTTATGATTTTAACATGCATAAGGAATTGCTCCTTATGCATACAAGGAGTTTGTATACCTTGGCACCGCCATTAATACTAACAACGAAATCAGCCTAGAGATAAAGCGAAGAACAATAATTGCTAATAGGTGCTACTACGGGCTCAGTAAGCAACTAAGTTCCAGAGCCCTCTCTCGATCGACAAAACTAACACTCTACAAGACGCTCGTTCTACCTGTGCTGCTTTATGGCGCTGAGGCATGGGTAGTTTCGTAAACTGACGCAGCCGCTCTGGGGGTGTTCGAGAGAAAAGTTCTTCGCAAAATCTTCGGTCCTGTTCGAGTCGGCGATGACTATCGCATCCGAATGAACCACGAGCTGTATGAGCTCTACGGTGACATTGACGTAGTTCGGCGTATAACTGTGCAGCGACTACGCTGGCTGGGTCATGTCCATCGTATGAACGACGAAGCTCCAGCGAAAAAGGTGCTCGAGGCGAGGGTCGCTGGTCAACGACGACGAGACCATGCCTCCGATGGATGGACCAGGCTGAGGAAGCCCTAACCGCACTTGGTGTATCCGATTGGAGAAGGCGCGCGCAAAGCAGAGGCGCCTGGCGAGAGCTGATGAGGTCGGTTGTAACCCGGACACGGGTTGTTACGACCACCTAAGTAAGTAAGTAAGGAATTGCTCCACCACCTCTTTTAAAGTGTCAAAACACGAAATATGTCAACAATTCTGAAATAGTTAAATCCTAACACAACTTAAAAATTTCTGACGCATAATTTAGTTCATATTCTGTCAAATGTTTCTACGACTCAATTCTAACACATTTTTATTTATGAAGTGATTGAAGAAAAGGAGCAATTTCGACTCATTGTCAGTAAGATCTGATTTTAAGCTTTAGTAAAAGTTCTAGTTGCACCCTGCGTTTTATTTTTGATTATTTAATGTTTCGCATTAAAAAAAAGTTTAAGAGTGCAAACTGAAATTTTTGTGCAAAAGAATCTATAAGATATTTGCATTTGAAATATATTTTGGTAATTTTGTTTTAAAGATATTTAAAAAAGACCGTTAATAAGAAGCGATATATTAATGCATATAAAGTTATGCAAAGAAAAAGTTTGTAATTATCTTATCCATAGCATCTCTTACTACTCAAAAACCCGAAATTATACTACACAAAAAAGTTCAAAACATGCTGTTTTAAGTAAATGAAAAAATAAACAAAATGAATATCTTGTACATAAATTGCCATCTTCGCGACAAAATGTAAAAATATGGAATTTTTGCATCAAAGCCATGATATGAAACAAATTGGACCACTAATTTGGTAATAGTTAAAGAATGGCGCCACCTAGCGGAACAATTTTTCGCAAACGTAGCTAGCTTACCCTTGCCAATATATATTTCGAATATGAACCAAATTGGAATACAAATAAGATTTTTCGTAATAGCTTAACTGCAGCGCCATCTAGCGGGTATATTTTTGCGTAAAAACTGTGCCCTGTGGTGTGATTCCCAATCGCCTTAATGACGATTGTAGCTGTAGTTGAGTAGCGAAAACTGTCATTTACTATGAAACTGTGCATGCGCAATGACCGATAACGACAACTATGATTATCGTTAACTGTTTGGAAATCCTGCTACTGGAAACTACAAAATACAATAAAAAATATTAACCAAATCGGTTTAGCCGATCTCAATTGATGCGGCAACATATTTGTGGCATTAGTTTTTTATGTATATTGATAGATAGATATAGATCGATAAAGGGGCAGTAAAAGCAGGCGTGGCAACATTTTTATACATATTGACCGCCATTTGAACCCATAGCATCTACAAGTTTCACTATGAAAACATGTACAGTTAAAGAATTATGCTTTCATAAAAGTGGGCGTATATATAATCCGACCACGCTCATTTCCAATACAGTCACCGACAATAAGCATGCAAACTAAATTACCAAATTGTAGTCTTATACGACTAAAACCGTCTGAAACATATATTTTTTATTGATTTATTTTACATAGCCTATCACAATTTCGCTGAAATAACAAATCGGTTGGTACCTATATCGTCTAAATCGGTTTAGTGGTTCTCGAGTGATTGCGAATCTATTTTGTGTCACAACGCTTTTATTATATACATACTAGCAGGACCCAGTTCTAGCAACCATACTTTTTTTATTTGTGGGCGGTGAAAGAGGGTGTGGCACCAATTTTTTCCCGGTAGCCATCTTGTGCTCAAAAACAATCTACTGCCAAAACTTCAGCGCAATAGGCACAGAAGTTTTAATGATTTCTTAAAAGTGGGCGTAATTGTAGTAAGTGCATACAAACTTAATTACCAAACTTTAGTCTTATACGACAAAAAACATCTGAAATGTAGCGTTTTCATTGATTTGACCAAACCCATTTTTGGTACAATTTCCGAAAGTAACCCTACAAACTAGTTACCAAATTTTAGTCTCATACAATCGAAACAGTTGGAAATATTGCATTTTTATTGATTTGTGGGGGTTAAAGGAGGCGTGGTTAAAACTAAGTACGTAATAACCTAATCTTGAACGAAAGTAATACACGTTTTAAGTTTGAGCAAAATCTGGTCAGCCGTTTAGATTTGTATAAAAGTCAAACAAACAAAACTGATTTTTAATAATATAGAGAAGATAGATTTGGACACATAGCAATTACAAACCAAGTTTCTATATGAAAACGTGTACAATTAAGTAAAAGTGGGCGTATATATAATCCGACCACGCCTATTTTTAGTATAGTTACTAAAAATAAGAATACGAACCAAATGACCAAATTTTAGTCTTATACGACCGAAACCATCTGAAAAATATAGTTTTTATTGATTTAAGGGCGGTTAAAGTAGGCGTGGCAAATCTAACATAACCTATCATGATTTCGCTGAAATAAAAAATCGGTTAATACCTATATCGTCTAAACCAGTTCAGTGGTTTTCGCGGGAATGTGGATCATCCGTTTTGTGTCACAACACTTTTATATAATACATATATGTAGTATAGATATGTTAAGTTTTCATTGGGCAGTAGTAATGTGACGGGACCCAAACCCTGCGCACATTCCATGTTTAAGGTCTATGGAGCGACCCGCCGCTCAAATTAGCCGTCAAACTGACGGATGCCAGTCTACCGTTGCCCAGGGAACACCACTTGGAGGTTTGAGTCGACTTGAGACGATTTCGACATGGATAATGCTGGCCTCGCCAGGTTGAGGCGGTCAAACACGTTGCCATGTGAAGGTTCGCCCCCTGTTCCCCCCCTGTTGATCGACTTCGCCGTGGCACGAAAGATGGTAGTTAGTAGCACCAGATTTAAGCACCTCGACATCCACAAGGCCACCTGGCTGTCCCTGGATCAAAAAACGCGAAACCCAATTGATCACGCATCGCGACAGCAGTAAAAAACGCCGGATATAAAAAAACGCTGCAGTCAGCTGCAACGCGAGCCGTGCGAGAAAACTACCGCGAGAAGAGGAAGGATGAGAGGCGCCTTTTCAGACGCAAGAAAAGAGAGCAGGAAAAGCGTGAGCGTGAGGAACTAGAGGTATACCAGAGCAAGAAGGATGCACGAAAATTCTATCAACAGGTTAAGCGTCTAACCCAAGCTTTCAAGCCCGGAGCATTCACTTGTAGAGACGAAAATGGAGATCTGAATACGGATACACAGTGTGTGCTTAGATTGTGGAGACAGCACTTCTCCAATTTACTTACTGGCGACGATTCCACCAATGCCGCCCATGGAGAGCGCAGTTCAGTGCCACCAATCGACGATGACGGAGTGGACGTATCACCACCTAGCCATGAAGAGGTTCGAGTTGCTATCCAACGACTCAAAAACAATAAAGCAGCGGGTGCTGACGGCCTGTCAGCTGAATTGTTTAAAACCGGCGGCGATGAATTGATAAGGCGCATGCATCAACTCATCAGCAAAATATGGCTAGCAGAAAGCACGCCCGACGATTGGAACCTCAGCGTACTGTGCCCTATACTAACTCCGCCAGGTTTCGGCCTGCCTGTCCCAAGCCAGGATAAAGGAGGAGGGTTGTTTGTAGGATACGTCCTGCAAACGTAAAAACTGATAAAGCCAACCAAGAGCTTGGGGTGGCGCCCATCTTGGCAGCAGGTCATATTCGGTATATCGATATAAAACAAGCCTGCGAAGGTATAGCAATTGACCTTAAAACTTGTTAGTACGGGGACAGTCTTTACCCGTCGGATGGGGTTGAGTCTCCATCCACCGCATGGAGACCTTAATTCGGCTGGTAAAGCTGGATGTGAAGTGTTGGTATGCGTGCGTCAAAGTGTCAACTCTTCGGCTTTCCGAAGTGTTGCTTGTCAAGAGTTTGACTCGCACCCTCAAACTGGCACGGCAGTCACTGAGGGAAGTGTTGATGTTGGTTGTTTAAACTAAGGGTTCTCATACTGAGCACGGCAGTCCCTGAGTGTCTGGATGTTGACTTTCCGAACGGCCAGAGTGAGAGTGGCAATTGCAAAGGTCCTCCAAAGTAGGTACCAGTCATGTGCAATAGTTTCCAGCTGAGTCGGCACCTGCAAACTGTTAGACTAGCCTTTAAGTGCTCATTGAGCACAGTCATGCATAAGAAGGCACTTTTTCATAATTGCATTTGTGTTTTCTTGGTCTTCTTGCG
Source organism: Coremacera marginata (assembly GCA_914767935.1). NCBI lineage: Eukaryota > Metazoa > Arthropoda > Insecta > Diptera > Sciomyzidae > Coremacera > Coremacera marginata. Next base: position 77,982,785 of record OU612047.1, read on the forward strand.
GGGATGTTGTGGATCCTCATCTGACGGGATCGAGTTGCCCAGATGACTGTCGTAGGCTGGACCTTCGGGGAGTCTCGTACTGGTTGTGTGAACGCTACACAGGTCTAGATTGACCGGCGGGGTCGCGCAATGGTACGACCGGGCTGGCATATCTGTCTTAATATGCAAGAGATTGGGTAGGTCTCGTCTCCACCAGTAGATGGATGGAAGTACGTCGCTACGGAAGTCTAAACTGGTACTGCTATTACGGGCAGTATGTAAATTCATAGTGCTCCTAATCAGCAGGGCACTTTGTGATGCTTTGTGTTTGTGAAACAGCTTCCATGTTTGTGTTGCCACACCGGATGCCCCGTACGTTTTACTTGCTAAAATGTAAACGGGTCCGTGTTGTGGTAACACAAAGTTCATGGTTGTCTGTTTCATGAACTATTACTCAAGGTTTTGGATAACCAAACTTACTTAAGCCTTACGGCAGGTGTAAGTTGTTAATGCTGAAATCGTCTGTGCCCTATACTTAAGAAAGGAGACCCTACAATCTGCGCTTAGTTATAAGGTTCTATCAAGCGTACTGTGTGAAAAATTAAAGCCGATTACAAAAACACTGATTGGACCTTATCAGTGTGGCTTTCGACCTGGTAAGTCCACCATAGACCAGATTTTCACGCTACGACAAATCCTGGAGAAAACCCACGAAAATCAAATTGACACACACCATCTCTTTGTCGATTTTAAAGCTGCGTTTGATAGCCCGAGAAGGGATTGCCTATACGCAACAATGTCTTAGTTCGGTATACCTGCAAAGTTGATTAGACTTTGTAGGATGACGTTGAGCAACACACGCAGCTCCGTCAAGGTAGGAAATAACCTCTCCGAAACCTTCAATACCGAAAAAGGTTTCAGGCAAGGCGCTCCACTGTCTAGCGATCTCTTCAACATTATCATGGAGGGGATCGTACGAAATGCCGGTGTGCATCGTAATGGCACCATTTTCTATAAAGGTGTAAAGCTCCTTGCGTACGCTGATGATATTGATATTGTTGGCAGAACCAAGAGAGATGTTACCGCTGCTTTCGCCGCTATCGAAAAGGAATCAGCCAAAGTGGGTTTGACGATAAATGAGGGTAAAACAAAGTATATGCTGTCTACAAACAAGGGAGCGCGGCGTTTAGACTTCCACGTTTCATCCGGCAGCTATAACTTTGAAGTAGTCAAGGAGTTTGTATGCCTTGGCACCGCCATTAATACCAACAACGAAATCAGCCTGGAGATTAAGCGAAGAACAATAAGCTAATAGGTGCTACTACGGGCCCTCTCTCGATCGACAAAACTAACACTCTACAAGACGCTCGTTCTACCTATGCTGCTTTATGGCGCTGAGGCATGGGTAGTTTCACAAACTGACGCAGCCGCTCTGGGGGTGTTCGAGAGAAAAGTTCTTCGCAAAATCTTCGGTCCTGTTCGAGTCGGCGATGACTATCGCATCCGAACGAACCACGAGCTGTATGAGCTCTACGATGACATTGACGTAGTTCGGCGTATAACTGTGCAGCGACTACGCTGGCTGGGTCATGTCCATCGTATGGACGACGAAGCTCCAGCGAAAAAGGTGCTCGAGGCGAGGGTCGCTGGTCAACGACGACGAGGGAGACCATGCCTCCGATGGATGGACCAGGCTGAGGAAGCCCTAACCGCACTTGGTGCATCCGATTGGAGAAGGCGCGCGCAAAGCAGAGGCGCCTGGCGAGAGCTGATGAGGTCGGTCGAAACCCGGTCACGGGTTGTTACGGCCACCTAAGTAAGTAAGTAATAGATATGTTAAAAATTTAGGCATGGATTTATTTCTCTTCCTCCGTGGTAATAACGCCATACGGATTTATTGGTCAATACGATGAGAAATAAGCCCATATGGTGCTATAGCACATGGCTTTATCACACGGTTCCAACTCAGAACACAAATTGATTTTGCGGTGTGAGTATAAGTATTGGTATGAGTAATAGTAGACCCCCTCGCCGCTGCGCAACCTCTCTGTTCTTATATTCGTTTCTGTACTTGCTATGAGCTAATCGTAAAGATAAATAAATCGATAAATAAACAATAAGAATATGTAATGATTTTCATTAATCATTGGCTAATGATGTAGATTTCATTGGCCATAATACTTTGGGCCTCACTTAGTTGTTACTTTGGGCTCAGCTCACTAATCAATTGAGAAGAAGAGCACTTTCTGGACGAACAAAAGTCACGTTCTATTTGTCACTAATCATACCTGCCCGTTCTTTAATGTGCAGCACAAATCTGAAGGCTGACTAGTTCTGATGAAAAGACTTTGGTCTTTTGGAACGGTATGAGCTCTATGGCGACATCGACATAATCAAGCATAAAAATCCGAGCGGCTTCGTTGGCTAGGTCATTTTGAACGGATCGAAGACGATGTTCCATCGAAGAAATTATTTGATTCGATACAAGGCGGCGATCAACACAGAATATAGCGACATGCGGTTGGAAGGACCAAGTGGAGGACAACCTGACGAAGCTTGGTGTTTCAAACTGGCGCCAGTAAGCGCAAAATTTTTTTTAAAATAGTGCTTCACACATTGTACTTTTCTTATTTTTTTATATCTTAAAATAAAAAGTTTTTTAAAACTTAAGTGCTGTTTGTGCAGTTGTTATACAGAAATAGTGTTTACTACTCCGCGGCAAATTGATTTAATCAGAAAAATATTTTAGAATTTGTATTGCTGTGGGAGGAATCGTTGCAATATCGCCATATCTAAAATCAGGGAACAAAAATAAGCGGAACGTTATTTTAGTGTTCCGTAGAAAGCATGACTCTTCATTCCATCGTATATGTTTGTGTACACGAACGCAAACACAAACACTACATTACGATGGCATAAAAAATTAACACAAACATTATCATTCTGTTCCGTTCGACAGGAAAACATACGATACTGAAGTAGTATTTGCGTGGTAAGTATTTAACACAAACGGCGTAACTTTTAGTGTGGCAGATACGGGGTAGGTGTGTTCGGAAGAAATGTCGAGAGGCAAAAAATAACAGGGTCAGCTTATATATATATACGACCCTTCTAGGAGTTTCGACAGTTTTTGTGTTTTTTGTTTGGGGATGCAAGGGTGGGAGATAGGGGGTAGGTTCAGAAGAAATGTTAAGGGGCAAAAATAATAGGAGCGTCTCATAGATTTGACCCCTCTAGGAGTCCAGCTGTGGACGATATAAACTATTTTCGACAGTTTTTGTGTTTTTTGTATGGGAACCCAAAGAAGGGTGGAAGATAGGGAGTAGGTGAGAAACATTAAATGAATTATTCACAACCACGATTAAATTGTTTTGTTCTCTGCTTCCTTTGTCTCTCAAAAACCGCTTTCTGAAAAAAAAAAAAAATAGAACATACGGTTCTATTAGTAAAGCTACGCAACGGAATGATAATAATTATGCTCATTTTTATGCAATCGTAGAGTATTGTTTGGGTTTGCATTCAAGCTCACAAGCTACAACGCTACAGAATAAAGAGTAAACGGTACACAGCGTTAACGAACTGTTCTCAAAGTGAAGAGTATATTTTCGTTCCCTGTTTGAAATAACACTAAGCAGCTGATAAATACCTTTTTATCTAATTGATTTTAAGTATATTGCGATTCATCTCTATGTATATGAAACAATGTCGTGAAATATGTTACTAATTCCATAACTAAAGAATGAAGCGTCTGATTTACTTGGACATTTTTTTGTTGTGTTCTTCTTGGCTATCACATTCTACATAATATTGATAAATTTTATGTGGAAATACTATATTTCAAACGATTTTTGTCGTATTAGACATTTTTTTTTTCAATTTAGTTCGTATGGTTATTGTCGGCAACGTGATCAAACTATAGACATGCAATCTTTTTCAGAAATCATTAAAATAACTGCTGAGCCCCATTGAAAGTCTACATCATAGTGTATATAAATAGTCGCAGGTGAAAATAGTTGATATTTTAAATTCAAGTGTGAAATCTGTCCATTTAAATGACCCGGTAGGTTGCGCTGCGATCGAGTTACAGGAGTTTTTTTTTGAAATTGCTTATCCGATTTGCATGAAAATACAGGGGTTTTCGGGTACGGTGAGTGTTGTAACTTATCTATTCTGGTCTATCTTAAAGACCAGAGTGCGCTGTAGTACAAATATTTAAAAAAAAACTTCGGAAACTCATAAGCCGCTTATTCGAATTTCATGAAAATTTGTATATGGAGGTTTCCGGATTTGGTGAGAACTTTGGATTTATCTATTCTGATCTATCTGGAACACCAGAGGGCACTGTAGTACAAATCTCTTAAGAAATCGTGAGAAACTCCAAAGCCGCTCATTTTCGAGTACAGCAATTGTTTTGACGCTATCTTTTTGGCACTATCTCGAATGCCAGAGAGCGCTGTTGTACAAATACTTTTCTTTCAGTATTTACTCTAATTTTTTCGATTCGGGGGCGATTCACTATCAAAGCTATCACAAGCCAATAGTTACGTTTGTACGATTTTTAAAAGAAATATTATCATTTCACTAAATCGGTGTGGAATACTGGTTAAGGTGCGTGGCTGGTATGCGAAGAACCCAGGTTCGAATACCATTTGACACAGAATGTTTTTTCAACTGAATTAATTAAGCCTCTCTTCAGACAATGACAAACAATTGCAAGCTCCAGAGAGTAAAAACTGCCATGTAAAGCTTCTTGAAAACATAAGCTGTTCGGAGTCGGCGTAAAGCTTGAAGGTACAGTTCTCGGTCATTTGTGTTCAAACATTTCACAACACAATTGATCACAAGAAGCTCAACCAAAGTCCTTTCAAGGGCTAAAATGGCCAATTAGTTTTTGTTCTTTTTTTACAAAACATTTGAGTGATAAACATTTTTGTTGATCATTTATTATTTGATTATATGACGCAGTGTCGATGTTTGAGGCTCTCATTTCAATGGTGTCGTGAGCAGGGATCGCAAACAAACTCTAAAGAAAAGTATTTTTGTGTTCTTTTTGTTTCTTCTTAAGACCACAACAAGTAGTTTTGTTTTTTTTTTGTTTTCGCTCTCCGATCCAAACAGTAACACAAACCGAAGCAAGCAGAGATGGAGAGAAAAGCAAAAACCAATGTTTTGTTTTTGAAGTAGAAAACACTTCCTCTCACTGTTATGCTTTTAAATCGCGGACACAAAAACAACGAAAGAAGAATATCTTTAGCGATCTTTTGCATGTTGCTGACGGCACACAGTGTCGCGGCTGCGGACAAAAGTCCAAAAATATTTTTTGTTGGAATTTAAACAAACTAAGTATACTGAATTACAGACAGCGATTATTCTTATCGTTTAAAAATATATTTTCGGATCAACGAAGCAGGCTTTCTCCGTCCAATTTAGAATACATTTGAATAACTTGAAATAATTATTGTTTCATGTTATGTTATTGTTTCGTGTTATTTTTAGCCCAAACAATGAATTCTTTAATGTTGATTAATGTTTTTTATGTTCTTTATTATTTACTTTTAATGAAAAAATTGTTCTTATCAATAAAATTTAACTTAAAAATAACTAAAGAGTTTTAATTGTTTACATTCGTTTAAAAAAAAGAAAAAAAAAAATAAACGAAATGGCCATTTCAGCCCTTGAAAGAACTTTGACCGAGCTTCTTATGACCAATTGTGTTGTGTGTGATGTGAAATGTTTGCACACAAAATGATCGAGAACTGGGCCTACACGTTTTACGCCGACTCCGAACGGCTTATGTTCTCAAGAAGCTTTTCATGGCAGTTTTTACTCTCTGAGGTTTGCCATTGTCTGCAGAGAGGTGACGTCCGAATAGAAAAATTAATTCAATTGAAAAAATTTTCTGTGTCAGATGGAGGATTCGAACCTGGGTTCTCTGGCGTAAGCACACTCTACCCACTCCGCCACGGCCGCCACTAAAAAGAAACTCTACTCAAAACTTATAATTTTTTTAGAATTTCCGTAGTAAAGAAACGTTTGTTTCTTGTTGTGTTTGCGATCGTGACAACAAAATCAAAAAAACAAAATACATGTTGTGTTCGTATAACACCAACACAATAGTTTTCTTCCTCTTTTTATTTTCTGCTCTCTTTGGTACGCATTTCTGTTTGTATCAAAGAGCCAAACGTAAGGAGATAGTGAAACTGTTTGCTTACGCAGCTGTAGGGTTGGTTTTTTTCGATCAGTTTGTTTCCAATCTCTGGTCGTGAGTTTGAATTCAACAAAGTTTTCGAAAATTTATAATTAATGATGGTATAATAATTTAACCGTCATAAGGAATAATGCGGAAATAACAACAAATTAAAAATTTACCTTGTTTAAGATTATATTTATAAATTATCCCAAATCTAAATATTTTAACTTAAATTGGCTATCTACACAAACTATAGGTATCATTTACATACATATGCCGCGTTTTTCTCTATTTTTGTTTCTTACTTGAATTTTAAATATCAACTATTATATACTTATACCTGCCACTATTTATGTACGCAGTCAATTTAATGATTTCTGAAAAAGTAGGCGTGTCTATAGTTTGACCACGCCCATTTTTAGTACAGTTGCCGACAATATCCATACGAAATAAAAGTCTAACAGTTACGGCAAAAATCGTTTGAAATATAGCATTTTCATTGATTTGTAGGCGGTAAAAAGAGGGGTGGCAAAATTTATCAAGTGTATGTAGAATGAGATAATCAAGAAGAACACAACAAGCAAATCAGACGCTTCGTTCTTGAGTTATGGAATTACACATTTCACGACATTGTTTTATATATATAGAAGATAAATAAATAAATATACAGGGGCGGATCCAGAGAAGAATTTTGGGGGGGAAATTTTTTAATAATTTTCACATAGATATATTTTTTTAAAACTTTTATTTGAAGTCAAATAATGCATATATTCTATTATTTTTAACATCAATTTAGATATGATTTAATTCATATTTAAAAATAATTATAACTTATTAATTATTTGTTAAAATTTATAGTAAAATTCTATGTTTACCAATTTTGGAAAATCTTTCGACTACATCCTCTGGATTCAAAACTATGTCGTAGTGAATATGAAGCAACGCTAAACCAACTAATCTTTTTTCAAGCATTGTAGTTCGGAGCCAGGTTTTGATGCATCGTAATGATGAAAAAGAACGTTCAGCGCTTGAATTGGTCACTGGTAATGTGCAGAAAATTTGGAGGAGCTTCTGTATTGTTGGATAAATGTCCTTATCACAGCATTGGAGAGCTTCAAAAGCAGAACCAGGTAGTTTACCAGCACCAGATAATATTAGATCCTTCCATTTTTGTTGCCAATGACAAAGCTCACCTCTTAATCTCAAAACCAGCATTTCTCTTTTTTCTCCGAGCAAGTTAGCAAATCTTCCAATAATATCTTCTATTAATTGTTTCAATTGACCAGCATCTACACTAATTATTTAGCAATTCTAAAGGCTATTGCGCACGGGTAGATTAAGCCTTAAACGTACCATTTGATTTTGCTTTATCTTGGTTACACATGCATATTTCAGTTTTTTGATGAAATTTATGAGATTTTGGGGGGGGGAAATTTCACCCTTTTCCCCCCGTGGATCCGCGCCTGAATATACGTGATGGTTTTAAAAACTTTTTTAATTTCTTTCTTTTTAGGACCCAGAGGAGTTTGTTCTAAAAAGAATTTAGATTCGTCAAAATATTTCCTTAGTGGTTTTCTAATAATGGTTTAACCAATATGGAGATTTTTTATATTAAACAGAAATCCTACTATTTATGGGGGAAAAGACCATGACAAAAGCAGTTTTCATGTATGTATTTTTAACACGGCTTTTTTTGGACTGTTTACAATTGCCTGAACTTGAAAATTATTATAACAGCGACAATCACCTTGTTTGTTCCACATTTTGTGCATTTTTAAAAATTCATAATAAAACCTTTGTAATTCATTGTACTGTGTTTAACTATTCTAACGAATTACATATTTATAATTATCTCACCCCTGTTCATTAATTATTGATTAATTATCGTAAGACCTTTTGGTCAAACTTTTGAAATATGTTAAAGCTGCGTCCTTATGACGACAGAGTTAGTGTTCGATCAATTCGATTTTACTACACCGATGTTCGCTTTAATTTAAGCCGACGTACATAAGGGTTGAAATCGCCAAAAATGGAGATTAATTCACCTAGAAGTCGGAGGAAACTTTAGACTTTATGCTTTAGTTGGAATAGGTCCAAATAAAAAAAAAAAAAATATGTCCGTCCGTCTATCTGTCCGTCTGTCGACATGATTACAGTCGTTATTTTGAAGCTATCGGCATGAAATTCGATATTTAAGCTTGTATCTAAAAACTAACTAAGATCAAGTTCGAAATTGAGCCAAATCGAAGCCAACCCATACAAATTGACTTTGTTAAAACTGTAAAAGCTCCATAAATTCCACAAAGCTCAATATATGGATTTAAAATTTTGTATAAGAGCTTTGATATTAAAAATTCACTCTGAGTATAATAATTCAAACAAATCGGATGAAAACCACGCCTACCTCCTATATAAAGTGACTATCAAAACGGTAAAATCTCTTTAAATTCCATAAAACCTAATATATGGACTTGCTATTTTAGAAATGAGCTTTGATATTTATTGTGCCCTCTGAGTATGAAATTCAACCAAAACGAATGAAAACTATAGGTCTCCCTTATACAAAGTGATTTTATGAAAACTGTGTCTCCTTTAATTTTACAAGAATTAATAACAGTACGTTCAAACAGTCCACACATAAATGGCATTGCCAGATTTTTTCCATATGATTTTTATTCAGTACCAACCTTCTGAGTACCAAACAATCTGACAATTGATTCGTGAGTTATAGCATTTTGTGTGCAACTATTGTTATTGAAAAAAAAAAAAATGGAAAAAGTGAATTTCGAGTCTTGATAAAGCATTGCTTTTTGATGAAAAAAATACAGTGGAAACCAAACAATGGATTGATAAACATTGTCCGGACTCTGCTCCATCGAGACAAATGGTAGAAAAGTGTATTGCTGAATTTAAACGTGGTCGTACCAGCACAAATGATGCAGAACGCAGTGGAGGCCCAAATAAGACTGTTATTCCACAAAACACCAAAAAAATCCACAAATTGGTTATGAACGATCGCAAATTGAAGGTACACGAGCTAGCTGACATTGTAAAGATATCAGATGGTAGTGTTTTTACCATTTCACACGAACATTTGGGTATGCGAAAGCTCTGTGCAAAATGGGTGCCACGTGGGCACACAGTCGACCAAAAACAAAAACGAATTGATGCTTCAGAGGAGTGTTTGGCGCTGTTAAACCGCAATAAAATCGAGTTCTATCGTCGGTATGTGACAATGGAGGGAACATGGCTTCACTATTACACACCAGAATCCAAAATACAGTCAGCTGAGTGGACAGCAGTCGACGAACCGAATCCAAAGCGAGCAAAGACCAAGCAGTCGGCTTGTAAGGTTATGGCGTGTGTATTTTGGGATGCGAAAGGAATAATATTCATCGACTATCTCCAAAAAGCAATCACCATCAACAGCGACTATTACTGTGCACTTTTGGATCGATTGAAGGTTGAAATCGACAAAAACGGCCACATTTGCAAAAGAAAAAAGTGTTTGCGAATTGCTCACCCACCTACCGTATTCTCCAGATTTAGCCCCCAGCGACTTTTTCCTGTTTTCAGATCTCAAGAGAATGTTTGCTGGAAAGAAATTCAAGTCCAATGATGAAGTTCTCGCTGAAACTAAGGCCTATTTTGACGAGAAAGAGAAATTGTACTATAAAAGTGGTTGGAAAATCGCTATACTCGTTGTATCGCTCTATGTCTATATGTTTCAGTTTTTAGTATGCACTCTAAGTTTTCAAACTCATCTTCAATTCAAACTAGAAATTTCTAAAAAGGCATGCCTCTTCTAAAAAATTTCGTGACGATCGAATTATTTAACGTAATCGCACAAGTTTTTGTATCTGTATTAGATATAGTTTAGGAAAATATTTCAATGACATTTCACTGAATTTTTAGTAAATTTAAATTTTTTGATATTTTTAATACAGCAAAAAAATCATGCTTAGTAAATGCAATGTTATTAGAAAAGAAACAATACATTTTCACATAAAATATGTTATTTGAGTTCGGGCAAAAACGCGCAAAATTTTTTTTCTGATTCTGAAAGATAAAATCCCACATTTTTTAAATATATAAGCACTTTTACTCAATCATAGTAAATTCACATTTAAAACTGAGCGTGTACACGAAAAATTCCGTAACAAGACCACTTTTTTAAAAAATAAATACAAAATATTTCAACACTTTTTTACACCACTTTTCTTTAATATACAGATAAATACTTGAAGTTGAGCCTGGAGATAAAGCGAAGAACAATAATTAACATTGTTCTTCTGTTGTTAAGAACTGTTGTTAAGAATAACAACTAAGTTCAAGAGCCCTCTGTCCATCGACAAAAGCAACACTCTACAAGACGCTCGTTCTACCTGTGCTGCTTTATGGCGCTGAGGCATGGGTAGTTTCGCAAACTGATGCAGCCGCTCTGGGGGTGTTCGAGAGAAAAGTTCTTCGCAAAATCTTCGGTCCTGTTCGAGTCGGCGATGACTATCGCATCCGAATGAACCACGAGCTGTATGAGCTCTACGAAGACATTGACGTAGTTCGACGAAGCTCCAGCGAAAAAGGTGCTCGAAGCGAGGGTCGCTGGTCAACGACTACGAGGGAGACCATGCCTCCGATGGATGGACCAGTCCGAGGAAGCCCTAACCGCACTTAGTGTATCCGATTGGAGAAGGCGCGCGCAAAGCAGAGGCGCCTGGCGAAAGTTGATGAGGTCGGCCGAAACCCGAACACGGGTTGTTACGGCCATCTAAGTAAGTAAGTACTTGAAGTTGAAGGCTCCATGCAAAAAATATAATATTTTTTGTTATATTACGAAAAAAAAAATTGATTAAAAATTTTCAAAAATCAGTTTACACAACTTTGCGCAAAAATACAAACGATAAATGAACTTTGACAGCGCGCAGTTGAATAATAAACAAATAAAAATAAAATTTACTTAGTGATGCAGACATACATACATCTACTTTAGAATTAATCCTCAGTTTCGGTATCTTCAATCCAGTGGCGACGCCGATACCTGGGTCGATACTTATAACGATGCCGTAGGTGAAACTGAGGCCTATGCCGATGGCGTTGTGTTTTATACTGCAAATTTTCATTGTGCTTGCTTGTTTATTCTCTATTTCTATGCCTATTTTCTAACCCTCCAAATTTTATATTACAACTTTGCGACCTTTTTTCGTCTTAATCCAAAAATTTCGAAAATTTAACGGTGACGAATATTAGAAAGAAAGGTATCGGCAAAAGAATCAGCAGTCTGTATTGATATCAATGCCGACTTCTAAATCAAGGCCGATGCCGATACCAAACTGTTACCGATCTAATAATTTTAAACAGATACTAATAAGATTGGGAATAAAGTTTTATAAACTAAAGAAAATACAATTTTATGATAGCAAAATAATTTGCATTTGCTCCTCTTTGACATTTTTTTTTAATATAGATTTATTATAAGTATTCTATTGATGGTTTAACCAATATGGAGATTTTTTATGTTAAACAGAAATCCAATTATTTATGGGAAAAAAGATCATAACAAAAGCAGATAGGTCTTTAGTTTAACATATTTTTTAAAAAAAGTTGTCATTGCAACTGATAGAACCAGTCATCAAAAACTTACAGATAGAAGCTAATATGTTTGATATATTTTATAGAAACATTTTTTTTAGCCAATATCTGAATTTTACGTAAAAAATGTATTTTATTTGAAACAATTGTATTTCGGTATTTTTTAAATTAAAAGGCCCTGAAATTAACATAAAATAGCTACATTTCCCACCCCGGGATACTGGTTCTTGAATTTTATACTGACACCAGCCAATACAAATGCCGATTAATCGGTAGGCTCGAAATAATAATGTAACAATTTACTAATTTATTTTTTTACATCAGACGACAAAGACAAAACATAAAGTTCTATACAACAATGTATTGCACTTGACGACCTCTTACCAAATAACAAAGTTATTTCAAAAATATCATTTTGGATATTTTTTAAGACAACAAAGAAAAAAAATTTCTTTTAATGACGTTAAAACAATTTCGAGGTGGGCCTTGGTATTAGGGGATGAGGTGTCATGTCAATTTTTTGTATACAAAGTGACCTTTCTTCATGTATACGTTTTTTATTGTATTCTTTGGGACTAGCTTCAAAATTAAACAATGCTTAACTAATCAATATACCTGAAATAAAAGATTTGGTTTGCCATATCGTTTCGATTCGAATAAACGAAAAGTTTCATAGGGAATGCTTTCATTTGAGCGATCCATGTAGCTGCGATCAGTTGTGAAACTGCTATCAAGGCGGTCATTTCGATAAGATGGATTATTAAAACGGTTAAAAGGATTCTGCACGGTATTGCCATTAAAATCACGATTGCGATTGAAGTCACCATAAGGATTTCCGCCTCGATCATTAAAGTTATTGGAGTCATACCCATTCTTGTTGCCTATTAACTGTTGGTCGTTTTCGTGCATAACGTCGGAATAAAGTTCAGCCATGCGTTTCAAAAACTGTTGGTATTTTTGTCTTTCGTGAAAAGATCTTGCTGAGGACGTAACAATAGCATCAGACGGTATAAGGCCCCAGTTGCATTGTCGATACTCGCTTATGGGTGTGCGACGACCGTCACGACAAAGTAGTTCAAAACGATCAGGTGTCATGTTTTCTAAATAATATAAGGTAGTGTTCTAAAATGTTAAATTTTACTTAAAGCATATTATGATTTCTTACTAAATTCATCATTTTGAAGCATATCTGTAACTGTTGAATGGCGTAAAAATGCTATATCGCCAGCTTCCAATAAGCAACGAAATGCTCCCTCGTAACCAAAGTAGGGATCCGATGCTGAACAACGTCCGCCAGGTATTTTTCCTGTACACAGTGTACAAAGTCTAAGGATATATATTATATTATTTATAGCAACAAATAAATAAGGGAAAATTATTACTTGTCAGAGTTATCACCGATTGGATTATATTTGTCGACAAGAGAATAAACAGCGCATGAATTGTTGAAATAATTTGCAGCAGTCTTCACTTGATTATTGCAGTCAACGACTTCCATGCCACCTTCTCGTTGCAACTGAAATTAAAAAAAAATGTGATAAATTTTATAAATATCATTTATCTCGTTTTTTTCAAAAATGTCATAATTCAAAAAATGTAAAAAGTTAATTACGCTGAAACATTTGTCCTTGTCCATGATTCATATTAAATGTAATTTTAGCAATATCTTTTTTATTTCACGCGTGGGAGTAGATTTTGTGATTACTTCACCTTAATATCGACTCTGCGCGAAATTATCGTATGTGCCAAAAACCAAATTTTACAGGAGAGTTTTTTCTACTTTTTACACACTTTTTAGTAAGCAACGGTGAAGCAGTGAACGGTGAAAAAATAGTAAAAATAACAACTACTATGAGACAATATTTTTGTATGGCACACAAATATACAGTCAATTTTTGGCGTAACAATAGAGGTTTCAGCCACAATACTTAAGCTATGTGGTATGTTGATTTTAAATAAAACACAAATTATTTAGGAAATTATAGTCATTTCTTTTTATTATGATAATATTGGTATGGTTCAATTATGTATGGAACAAAATATCTGCCAAATGGCCGCCGCGATCTCGGCGGCATACCTCAATCCGATAGTCCAAATTTTCGATGACGCTGAGGCATAAGTGAGGTTCTATGCCGTTAATGTGCCGAATTATCTCATCCTTTAGCTTTTGAATTGTTGCTGGCTTATCGACGAACACCTTTTCTTTCAAATACCCCCAAAGAAAGAAGTCCAACGGTGTCAAATCACATGATCTTGGCGGCCAATTGACATCGCCACCACGTGAGATACCACGGCCATAGAATTTGTCGCGCAAAAGAGCCATTGTTTCGTTAGCTGTGTGGCAAGTGGCATATCTTCCAATTCGGGCCATAAAAAGTTCGTTATCATCTCACGATAGCGAACTGCCTGACCGGCCCTATTTTGGAAAAAATACGGCCCGATGATGCCGCCAGCCCATAAACCGCACCAAACAGTCACTCTTTGAGGGTGCATTGGTTTTTCGACAATCACTCTTGGATTATCATTCGCCCAAATGCGGCAATTCTGCTTATTGACGAATCCACTGAGGTGAAAATATGCCTCATCACTGAAGATGATTTTTTTCGAAAAGTGATCATCCACTGTTGCCTTTTCTTCCCACCATTCTGACCATTGACGACGCTTGAAATGGTCAAGAGGCTTTAGTTCTTGAGTCAATTGCACCTTGTAAGCGTGTAAATGCAAGTCTTTATGCATAATGTTCATCAATGACGAGCGTGAGAGGTGCAATTGTTGGGCATGACGACGAGTTGAGGTGGACAGCTCTTCAGCCACACTATCGCGAACAGCAGCCATATTTTCTGCAGTACGAGCTGTACGAGCATGCACTGGTGTTTTCACATCTCCTACAGACCCGGTTTGCTAAAATTTTTGCACGATTTTTCCGATTGTACGCACATTTGCACGAATCAATTGACCGAAAAAATCACGAAGTGCACGATATGCATTTTGATTTGAACGCCCATTTTCATAATAAGCCTGAATAACTTTAACGCGTTGCTCGATTGCGTATCTTTCCATGGTTGAAATTGAGTTAGTCTGAAATTGAAAAATGTCAAATGAAATGCAGAAAAAACGTTAAGGTGTGGTTCACATTCAACATCGGCCCTCAAAATTTAACCACCCTTTGAACAAATTTGCATCAAAAATTCAATTTCGAAAAAATGGCACATACATATGGTATATTTTGGGTTCTTCGTTGATTTTGTGTAAAGATCCAACTGATTCAAAGATTTTGGGTTATAGCGATATTTTGGAAGAGTTAGATCAATTTCCTTTGTTAAAAACTACAAATGCTTCTCCTCGTTCTTCCCAATCCTTTTTTGAATTGAAACTTATTTAGCAGCATATACAGCAATACAGCGAATTAGAGGAATGGAGAGTAAAACTGACGTTACAGTGACACCCGGCAGTGTGTAATAACAATACACTCAGAAAACAAAAAACCTATAGGCATCCTATTGATTTTATAGTAGACGAAACAGTACGATTTTTCCCATTTCTAAAAGTTTTTATATGATTTCGTACTATTATCTTTTCAATAAAGTAACCCTATAAAAGTAAGAACAACTATGTTTTTAATTAGAATTTTACTATATTTACAATAGTATTGAAGAATTATCTTAAACAGAACGAAACTATTGATTATTAATAGGTTGGTTCATAAAATTTTATATGACAAACTTATTACAAATATCTGAGTTGCCTATCTGGGCTCATGCGCTGAGCTGGCGTTTGCATTCTCTTTGGGTGCTGCCTATTGGGATGAGGTAATGCTTCGAAATTTTATCATGTCAGGAATTTTGTTTATCCCATTAAAGCAAAAAATGTTTTTGCATTTATTGAAACTTTTTTTATAAGTTCGACACTACCAAAAATTTCAATATAAAATGTTTGATGCTAAAAAAAAATATTTTGCATTTGTCAAAAAAAAAATTGAAATCACTTCGGAAAAATAATTTTAAATATGTTTAAATATTTAATTTATGTAATTTTTTTGTAAAAACACAATTGTATGGATTGCAATATATAGATGCTCCATTTTGATGACTTCTGGTCATGATCGGCTGGCTAACGATTTCTCGGTGCATCAGCAAGTGCAGCACAGTTCAATTGCCTTTTTTTGCTGGGCAACGTTCTCCAAGTGCCATCAGCACCAGCACAATTCAGTGCAGCACAAATTTCTTGCTTCTTTCGCTGGCCAATGATCGTGCAAGTAAGTGGCAAGTGGTAGAATTTGTGTAGTAGAATTGTGGAAAGAATAAATATTAATATTACTTACTTACTTAGGTGGTCGTAACAACCCGTGTCCGGGTTTCAACCGACCTCATCAGCTCTCGCCAGGCGCCTCTGCTTTGCGCGCGCCTTCTCCAATTGGATACACCAAGTGCGGTTAGGGCTTCCTCAGCCTGGTCCATCCATCGGAGGCATGGTCTCCCTCGTCGTCGTTGACCAGCGACCCTTGCCTCGAGCACCTTTTTCGCTGGAGCTTCGTCGTTCCTACGATGGACATGACCCAGCCAGCGTAGTCGCTGCACAGTTATACGCCGAACTACGTCAATGTCATCGTAGAGAAAACCAGCCTCGGATAAGAAATATTAATATTGCAGCTCCGAAATTAAAAGCAGCAAGCAGAAAGGAATCATACGGCCAGGTAAGGTGTGATTTTTGTTTCGCGGAGCCCCACATAATTTCTGTCCAGCATGTTATGTTATTTTATGTAATTTATGTAATGTAAAAACACAATTGTAGGTATTGAAATATATTATAAAAATAAATAAAAATATGAATTTTTCTTTTTTTTTAAGGCTTTTTTAAATTTGCAGGTGAATACATTTTACTATAAGGAATATCGTTTTGATAGGAACTCAATATAAAAATAATATTATTATCCTATTTATTTTATATCACGTTAAATGCTTTCATCTGGAAAAAACAATATTATTATAGTATTGTTTTTTGCACAATTATTATAGGATTATTCATATTAAAGTTATAGTAAAAACTATTCTTTTAATAGTAGTGTGAAACACTATTAAAATAATAGGATATCGTGTAAGTTTTTAATAGTAAAAACTATTATAAAACATTTTTTAAACTCACCATAACATTAATAGTATTTTAACTATACGTAGGGTGCCTTTTATATTTCGGGATTTGGCAACCCTGGTGTTGCAATCTGTCAACTGAAAGCTCTATCGCAAAGTTTGACATTTGTTGGCTTATACGTACTCAGAACGTTTTGACATACGAGCGCTATTTGTGTTGTTTATAGTAACTTAAAAGATTCATCTCGGTCTAAAAATGGAATTAAATCCTGAACATTTTCGTGCGATTATTTTTTACAACTTTCGACGTGAATTAACACAGCAACAGGGCATGGATGAACTTAATTCAATTTTTGGCGATGAAGCTCCATCAAGGACCAGTGTTTATCGATGGTATGGTGAATTCAATCGTGGTCGTAGTTCACTCCAAGACGAATTTCATGAAGGTCGTCCGAAATCAGCTGTTGTTCCGAAAACCATTGATGCTGTGCGCGAACTGATATTGCAAGATCGTCATGTTACCTATCGTGAGATTGAGGCAACCTTAGGCATAAGTGGGACCAGCATACATTCAATATTGCATAAACATTTGACTGTCAAAAAAATTTGTTCGCGTTGGATCCCACACAATTTGTCAATCGCTCAAAAAAAGGCTCGTGTCGATTGGTCGAAGGAAATGCTCAAAAAATACGATCG
Organism: Coremacera marginata; assembly: GCA_914767935.1. Lineage (NCBI taxonomy): Eukaryota > Metazoa > Arthropoda > Insecta > Diptera > Sciomyzidae > Coremacera > Coremacera marginata. The sequence goes on from OU612047.1 coordinate 78,000,326, forward strand.
CGGTGCTTCGAAACACGTATATGACATCGTGACAGGTGATGAATCGTGGATTTACGCGTATGAGCCCGAAAGTAAACAGCAGTCGACTGTATGGGTGTTTCAAGATGAGCCAAATCCAACAAAAGTTGTTCGCGCACGAAGCACTTCCAAGCAAATGGTCGCCTGTTTTTTCGGAAAATATGGACATGTCGCAACCGTACCACTAGAACAACGCAGAACAGTCAACTCTGAGTGGTACACAACCATTTGTTTGCCAGTTGTCTTCCAAGAAATCAGGAAAACCAACCGCCGAAGACGGATCACTCTTCACCACGACAATGCGAGCTCTCACACATCGGCTCAAACAACTGCATTTTTGAGCACCCAAAACATCGATTTGATGGGTCATCCGCCGTATAGTCCTGACTTGGCACCGAATGACTTCTTTTTATTCCCAACATTGAAGAATAAACTGCGTGGACAACGATTTTCGACGCCCGAAGAAGCGGTTGCGGCATTCAGAATGCATGTTTTGGAGATACCTCAATCAGAGTGGCAAAAGTGCTTCGACAATTGGTTCAAACGCATGCAAAAGTGTATAGATCTTAATGGAGAATATTTTGAAAAACAAAAAAGTGATTTTCGATGATTAATATTTGTTTTTGTTCTCTAATCCCGAAATATAAAAGGCACCCCTCGTATAAGTAATGGGAAGAATTGCATTGACGAATTTCAATGGTAAAAAACTATTAGTTATATATTTGAAAACATCCTGCTTCTCCACTTTCTAATGCTATCAATAATAAAGATCATTCTACTGCAGTTTGTACCACCACTGCTGTCAACTTTGCTTCGTTAATATCATCAAATTCTTTAGTACAACAACAACAACAGCAACAACAACAACGTAGATTTGCTCTCTACTTCTACAACGCAGGTGGTTTACGCACAAAGACAAATATCTTGTTCTCTTCCGCTGCCTCACATAATTTCGACGTTATCGCTCTCACTGAGACATTGTTAACTTGTCATTTTTTGTCGACCGAACTTTTTGATCCCAACTTCGAAGTTTATCGTGGAGACCGGGTCTTACATCCAGGTGTCACCAGGCGCGGTGGCGTTTTAATTGCTGCCAATTCTGCACTCAGAAGCAAACAAATTCAATTACCAAGGAATTTTGATTACATCGAGCTAATTTGTGTTGCGATATCATTCAGCACGGATTGCATTCATTCGATTTCTGAAATAGTTTGTATTTTAAGTTATATTCCACCAACTAGTGAAATTAATTTATATAATTATTTATCTAATGCCAAGTTTATCGTTAATTCACTACTTCCATATCAAACTCCATCCGTATTAGGGGATTTTAATTTGGGTAGGTAATATCGAATGAAATTTCTGCGAAAATTATCAAATATTGATTCCTTTTAACTTAAAAAATGACATTGAATTGAATATCTGCAACTCAATGTATTTTCTTGATCTTTTCCAAACCAATTCTTTTAAAAACGACATAAATCGGATTTTAGGTTTAATTTTTATGAATAACTAGCTTATACCCTTCGCTTCGCTCAGCGCTTATCCCATAAAAGAGGGCGTAGCTTTAGTGAAGCCATGCTTTTATAGTAAGTTCGTACCGAGTTTCATTGATGTGTGACTTATTTCGAAAGCTATACCGAAAATTTTGGGTGTGGAAAAAGTACCATGCCCCTCGTACAACACCCATAAAATGTTACCTGTGGAACGGCATGTGTAAATTTAGGCCGAATACTAAATTCCGAGGCTGTGCGACCTATAATTCCAAAACTGTTGGATATCGAAAATTTTAGGTGTATTTAAGGTGCGTTTTACGATCGGCACCAGACTTCACAGGAACCCTCTCAACGCTTTGGTATAAAAATTGGCTTAGCGGTTTCGAAGTCTTTACGTGATATGCACATATACCCACATACGTATATAGATTAAGTCACCTCACGCTCTTTAGGAAAAAAAATTGTTCAGTCTCGTTCTTCAAAATAATCCATGGCTTATGTTACGATGATCCCCAAAAAATTTCGACTAAAAATATTGTCTGGTATGGTAGTTAAAAAAAAACAAACGGTCAGAAATAAGAGTAATGAAAAAGTTATTTTGCATCAAAAAATCTTAAATTTTTTCCGTTGGACCAAAGATAATGCGGATTTTTATGGATTGTTTTAACTTTTTTGATCTCGTATACTTGTCGGTATCGGTGTTGTTTTTTTTTAGTGTGTGTTGTAATAGTGCAATTATAGTGCAAAATTTAAAATTTTGTTAAATCGTTTGTATTAAAAACTATTACGAATTGTATTTATGTGTTTAAAAAAAAAAAAAGAAAACTTATTTTGTTTAGTGTTCTTTTAGTTAATACATAATTTATGTTAATAATATAGAACAGTTTTTGTTGTACTTCACACAATCTAGTGTTTGTATACCTAATTTTTTCTATTCCTCTTTGTGCGGTGTTTGTTTATCTGTTGTGCAGTGAGAGTCTCTAGTGTTGTTATTGTGATTAACACTTTATGTACGCTGCATTTTACTGTGCCAACCCTGAAAGCACACTTTACATTTAAAAACGCTCACAAAGTAATTTAAATTTTTTCCAATGGATTATTTTCCCATTGATAATATTGCTGCTTGTTCTCTGAACGAGCAATGCAAAAGCCAGAATATTCTGTACCCTATGTTCAGCTGTTCTGGCCCATGTGAGCGAATGTTCCATGCTTCTTGTGCTGGTATTTCTAAATCGTGCCTTGACGATTTAATTTCAGTCCGATCTGGTCTTCGCTGGTATTGTGCTTCGTGCAGGGCCCTTTCCCCGGATGAACTCTATTCTAAAATAAAGCTTTTTGGGGAAAGCCTTAACTTATTAAATAATAACTTCAGAGAAATTGTTTCATTTTTTAGCGAAGTTAGTGCCGCACCCACTACCAGCGTTTCTGATGAAATTACTGTTCAGGATAACATTTCGGTTCCTTCGTCCATGCAGTCATGGACGTCTTCTTCCGGAATTTTGTCAGTTTCATCAGAAAAAGACCCTAAAAGCTCTAAAAGAAAGAGGAAAAACAAAAATAAGCGTCGGAAGGCGTCCTCCAGACCTTCCAAGGCAGAGCAGCCCTCAGCAATGCCATCAGAAAATAATAATACGGTGATTTCTTATACACCATCTTCTATTCCTCCATTGACTAGTAGTCCAAATACGATTTCAACTACGCCTAACAGTCATTTGACTTTAAGAGCAGTTTCGAGGGCCAGAAATGTTTTCATTTCACGTCTTCAGCCCGACACATCAATAGAAAATATATTGACGTTTGTCAGGCAATCCAAGTTAGTGAACTCAAATGCATTCTGTTCATGCAAAAAAATTGGTAATAAGCCTTCCCATGCTTCTTTTATTTTAACAGTTGCAGCCGATGATTTTACAACTGTTCTTAACTCTAATTTGTGGGCCGATAATATTCTTGTTACTGAGTTCAAGCCAAAAAATAAGTCTAAAAGGGTGACTCAAGCCGCCCGCCAGGCTCAAAAAACTAAATAGACTGTCCCTTTACTATCAAAATGTAAGGGGACTGCGTTCTAAGACGCAGAGCTTATTTCTATCAACTCAAAATTGCTCTGAGGATATTATCGCGTTAACAGAAACGTGGCTGAACGGAAGCATTACTGATTTGGAATTGTTTGACAATAGTTTTCAAGTTTTTAGAAAAGACAGATACACTGACAATATTTCTTCTGTCGGTGGTGGTGTCCTTTTGGCTGTTAGGAACTGCTTTGTCAGTTCTATTGTTGACATTCCCTGCTCTTCTAATATTGAACTAATTTGCGTTAAAGTTATACATTGTAACTCTAATGTATATGTTATTAATGCGTATGTTCCTCCTAAGATTCTATCATTCTATCATTTCCACTCGAAATGCCGGTACTGCTAAAAGAGCACTTCAATCGCTGGTATTCGCTGAAGTCCTACTATTTAGCCATATCGGTCGCTGACATTCCCTTTCAGGCCATCTTCTGCATTATTTATGTGAGTATCGTCTACTATTTCACTTCGCAGCCTTGGGAGCTGGTACGTTTTTCAATGTTCCTGGGTGCTTGTCTCATGATATCATTTGTGGCTCAATCGGTGGGCTTGGTTGTTGGCGCTGCCATGAATGTACAAAATGGTGTCTTTTTGGCACCCGTTATGTCCGTGCCTTTCTTGCTATTCTCCGGCTTCTTTGTGTCATTCGATGATATACCCGTGTATTTGCGTTGGATTACCTACTTGTCCTATATACGCTATGGTTTCGAAGGCACTGCTTTGGCCACGTATGGCTATGGGCGCGAGAAGCTTAAATGTTTCCAGGTCTATTGCCATTTTAAGTCACCTGGCACCACTCTTGAGGAGCTGGACATGGTCAATGCCAACTTTACACTGGATATTCTGGCCTTAATAGGAATATTCTTTGTATTGCGTATATCTGCGTATCTGTTTTTGCGCTGGAAGCTGAAAACAACGCGATAAGCTTGTCTTTATATATATATATATATGTCAACATTTTATGGCGCCAAAATGATTTATTTATGTTATTTTAATATTTTTGTGTTTTTCTTTTTATTCTTTACATATTTTCGTTTTGTTCTTATACCATTTAAGTGAGCAAAAAGTGATTTATTTTTTTAATGTCATGTAACTGTCATGTGCAGTAATTTTGGGTTATTATTAAGTTTATATTTAGTAGTAGCTGTAGTGAAGATTTATACACCTTTTTCACTTTAAAACGCGCAGATGTTTTAAAACAAGTTAGTCATAAGTTTCATAAAAATAACTAAAGTAATTGTTAGAAATTCACAAAATCGTAAATCGATAACGAAATCCTTACACATAAACAACAATAACATTTAACTTGTAATTTAAAGGCTGTTTTTATACATTATAAAAAACAAAATCAAAACGACACGTTCAACCAAAAAAAAAAAAAAAATATAAAAGATAAAATATAACCACTAATATTTGTATGTAAATTTTTCAAAACAATTTTTGATACCAAAAAAATTTTATAAAATTTTTTTAAATTTTTACAAATCAAATCAAAATAAATTTATACCAAATAGCAATAAAGAACCAATGTTTACGAAACAATTAACTTTAAATTTGATTACAGTTGGCTTTCCAGTTACAGTTGGTTTTGTGAATGTCGTTTTTACAACTTTTTTGGAGGAGCTTTTATAAATTCTTACATTGTGTATTTGTGTAGGGAAATTTTATAAAATTTATAATACATACAATATAAGTTTATGATATTTGTTTTTGTATTTGTAGTTGTAATTGTGGTTAGTATTAGAACTGAGAATTTTGTTTAAGTAAGTTTTGTTAATAAAACATTTTTGGTAAAATGTTAAAAGAGTAGTGTAGAGGTCTATGCAAGCCTTGCGGAGTGCATAGATTATATAATTGATTTACTTGACGTTAATGACGACATTTTATTATTGGGCGATTTTAATCTACCTGATTTAAAATGGCATTCTTATTACGATGATACGTACTATTGTGCATCTAATTCGAAGACCCGCCAAGAACATATATTTGTTGATAATATATGTTCAGACTTACAACAAGTGAGTTGTATTTATAATAGTCTTGAAAGACTTCTTGACCTGGTCTTAACTACAGACAGTAACAATGTTGTTGTTAAGAGGGACTTTCATGCTCTAACTACTGTTGATGAATGTCATCCACCATTGAGTATTTGGTAAGAATCCGACAGAACAAATATAGTAAATTCTAATTCAGCAGATAAGCTTTATGAATTCAATTTTAAAAAAGCTGCCTTTTTGAAGTTGAATCAGTTGCTTCATGGTAAACTTAATGCAATTTTAGAATATATAAATGGAAATTGCCTTGATGACTCCATACATTTTTTTTATAGGAACTCTTTGCTGTGTTTTCTCAATCCGTACCTTATAGTCTCAAATTTGCGAGGAATTCTGCGTACCCGTGGTACACAAAGGATTTAAAGACTCTTCGCAACAACAGGAATAGGGCATGGAAGAAATACGTCTGTAGCTTAGGCTCAAACGACCTAGAAACTTACAAACGTTTGTTTCTAGAATTTGAAAATCGCTCAGCTACATTATATCACGAATATTTAGATAATGTTAAGCTGAGAATATTGACAGATCCAAAGAAATTTTGGGGATTCGTAAACACAAAGAAGAAATCTGATGGATTTTCTTCTTCATTTAGAACTCCTGAGGGATTTACTGCCAATCCCGTCAAAATTTGTGGCCTATTCGCCAATCTTTTTAAAGAATCATTCTGTTCAGATTCTTTTACTCCTGATGGAGAGTACTTTGAATATATGAATTCCGAACCCAGAGTATCTTTGGAACATATATCCTTCACTCCAGAGGATATTTTAATGTATATTAGATCGATCGATGAGGAGTTTGGTGCTGGACCTGACGGTGTTTCTGCCGCAGTGTTAACACAATGCGGTTCCGTTTTGAATCAACCACTTTCTTTATTATTCAATAAATCTATTAACGAAAGTTATTTTCCACTTTTTTGGAAAAAATCATTTATAAGTCCTATTTTTAAAAAGGGTTGCAGGAACGATGTCAGTAACTATAGGCCTATCGCTAAGCTCTCATCGATTCCAAAACTGTTTGAGCGGATGGTGTATGATCGGGTCAAAATTCACTGTGGGGAAGTCATAACAACTCGTCAGCATGGTTTTGTGAATGGCAGATCCACTGTGTCTAATCTTCTCGACTTTACAACATTCTGCTTAAATTCTATTGATTCTGGTAACCAGGTCGATTGTGTTTACACTGATTTAAGTAAGGCATTTGATAAGCTACCACACAATCTAATCTTATTTAAACTTGAGTTAATGGGATTTCCACAATATTTTGTGAACTGGATTAAATCGTATTTGGTGGAGCGATCTTATCAAATACGTTCCGAGGCGCATTCTCTTCTGAATTTATTGCTGGATCAGGTGTTCCTCAGGGTAGTCACCTTGGTCCTCTTCTATTTATTTTAGCTATCAATGATGTAACTCACGTCATTGAACACTCTCATCTGCTTATTTATGCCGATGATATGAAAATATACAGAACGATTAATTCTAGAGATAGATCAGATCTACTCCAGTCTGATCTAAAATCCTTTGAAGTTTGGTGTTCTAAAAATAATATGTTTTTAAATCCAGATAAATGCCAAAAACCTTTTCGCGAAAAAGGAATAATTTTATTTTTGATTATAAGATTAAAGATACTGCCTTGAGTCGTGTAGACACCGTCAAAGACCTAGGTATATGCATGGATTCTAAGCTGTCATTTAACATTCATATTGATAATATTTGTAAAAAAGCATCTTCAATGCTTGGTTTTGTAAAACGCTGGGCCAAAGAATTTAATAGCATGATTTCAACTACATCGTTGTATTATGCAATCGTGCGTCCTCACTTAGAGTACGCCAGTCAAGTTTGGTCCCCAAGTTACAATGTGCATGTTGATCGAATAGAAAGAATCCAAAAACGTTTTGTTCAGTTTGCTCTAAGGGGCTTAAGTGGAACTGACATATTAGACCTTCCTCCTTATGAGGATCGTTTGAAACTATTAAAAATGCAGTCTTTAGGTGATCGAAGGAAATCGGCAGATATCGTATATTTACACCAGCTCATAACAGGTGTATTCGATTCTCCAGAACTTCTTTCTCAAATAAATTTTAACACTAACCGTACAAGCAGTAGAAACGCTAACAACTTAATTTATTTGCCATTTAGTAGAACAAATTATATGGCTACTGCTCCTTTAAGTCGCATGAGTTCCTTTGTTAACAATTGTAGCGTTTTTGATGTTAATTTGTCAAAAGGTCAACTAAAAAGTAGATTAAAATTAGTTGTGTAAATAGATCTATGTATACGCATGGTTAGTTGTTACGTCTTGTGTTGTCCCTGAGCCCAACCCATTTATTGGTGGGTAAATTTTTCCCACATTAACTTCTTTGTGGTCACAAGTATCCATAACATTGATATTTTTCAATGATTACTGGGTAGTGGCTTTAGATGGGTTAATGCTGAGGAAGTGCGATATAGCTGTAGTAGCTGAACTCTATTGTTATTGCATGTAAATTTTCATATTATTTTCACTAAAATTCAAACGAATCTTTTCCTATACTACTTTTAGTCAAATATCATAAATTGTAAAATGTAAAAATGTGTATTTTTTTTTTTGTAATTTCATTTAATTTAATTCTTCACTTTACACTATATTTTATCATCAATAGATAATAAAAATAACTAAAAGTAACATTGCAAAACAAAACAAAATAAAATTTTATTTGAATTTTAGTAAAAATAATATAAAAAAAAGTTAAAAAATAAATGAAAATACGCACTACCTCTCGTCCGACGGCAAAAATTTAAAATTTTATGGTTTTTTGAATTAATTTTTCTGTTCGACCGTCATCTCTATGCAGACAATGGAAAACCTCAGAGAGTAAAAACTGGTATGAAAAGCTTCTTGAGAACATAAGCCGTTCGGAGTCGGAATAAAACTTGTAGGTCCAGTTCTCCGCCATTTGTGTTCAAACATTTCACTCAGTCGAAGTCTTTTCAAGGGCTGAAAAGGCCATTTCGTTTTTTTTTTTTAATTTCAAACCATTCCAGCTTATGGATGGCTATCATATCATATCATAAAGCATTATTTTGAGGAAACGACCCGAACAACTTTTTTTCGTGAGGAGCCTTAGTATACATACATACATTTTTACAGATAGATAGATGAGCAGAAAAAGTAGGCATGGCAACATTTATATATATAGTGACCGCCACTTGGTCCCATTGCACCTACAGACTAAGTTTCCCTATCAAAACGTGTACAGCTCAGAAATTACAATGATGTCTGAAAAGTCGGCGTTTATAAAGTGCGACACGCCCATTTTTTTCAGGGTTCTGGCAGTAACCATATGAACTAATCTACCAAATGTTAGTATTTCACTGCATAAAAAGTCTGATATATATCCTTTTTATGGATTTGTGGGCGTTAAAATTGGGCATGTCAACATTTATATATAAAGTGACAGGCAATTGGACCCATACCACCTACATACCAAATTTGACTATCAAAACGTTCACATCTCAGGAATTAAAATTATTTCTGAAGAGTGAGCACAGATATAGTGCCACCATGCACATTTTTTGCAAAGCTGTCGAGAGTAAGCGTCTGAACTTAATTACCAAATTTAAGTATTTAACGATGAGAATCGTCTGATTTATAGAAGTTCTATTCATTTGTGGGTAAAAAAAAACCAAGTGGCGGCCGTGGCGTAGTGGGTAGAGTGTGTGGCCCATACGCGAGAGAACCCTGGTTCGAATCCCACCTGACACGGAAAGTTTTTCAATTGAATTAATTTTTCTGTGCGGCCGTCTTTTGTTTTTTCTTATTTGTGGGTGGTACAAGTTGCCGTGGCAAGTTTTAATATATATATATATATAAAACTTATATTATAAAACTTATAATATATATATATATGTGGTGACCCCATATAGAATAGTTCAAAAAATATATAGAAATAAAAAATATATGTTCAAAAATAAAATTTATAAAAAATAAAAATGTCTATTAAATAAAAACTGCTGAATAAGAAAATATATATTTATTGGTGCAACAACTAAAACTCCCCCCTCATGAAAACAATTTGACTGTGTTAATAAGTAAATTAAAATGTATTTTTTTTGTGTTTGTTTTTGGTAAAGAAAGTGATTGTGTACTGTCTGTGTCTAATATTGCTGGTTTTACTCTGTTAATGTTTACTGTAATTACTGAATTGTGTTTACGAATTTTGAAATACGTGGGAGTCTTTTCGACTACTTCAAAAGGACCATCGTATGGTTCCTGAAGCTTTTTATGAATTGTGTCATTCCTGACGAAAACGAATTTACATGTTCTTAGTAATTTAGGTATGAAATTTTGAAATTTTGTATTGTGATGTACTATGTTCGACTGTTTGTCAGAGATGACTTGTTTAGTTTTGTTAAGTGTATCAGAAGGACTAATAGTTTGATCAACATGCGCAACTAACTGTTTCGGAAATCTGAGGGTCTGACCAAAAACCATCTCAGCTGGTGATGCTTTCATATCTTCTTTGACCGAAGATCTAAGACCCAAAAGAACTAGTGGTAACTGAGTATACCAATTGACCTGATTGTTACTAGCTATAAGGGAAGCTTTAAGCTGACGGTGAAAACGTTCTACCATTCCATTTGCTTGAGGATGATAAGCTGAAGTGGTAATATGTTGACAACCGAGAGTCTTGATAAAGTTCCTGAATGTCAATGAAGTAAATTGTGCTCCTCGATCAGAAGTGATTTTTAACGGAACTCCGAAACGTGAAATGAACTCTCTCTGAAAAAGGTCAACTATTGTTTCAGTGCTCGTGTCTTTCAACGGATACACTTCAGGCCAGCGTGTGTTTCGGTCAATGGGGAATTTTAATTGTTTGTGGAGAGGTTTTGATGTGTCTGTGTACTTTCGATCGTTGACATCTGATACATTCCTGTGACCATTTATTTATTTGTGTATTCATTTTTGGCCAGAAATATCTTTGTGTCAGAAGTCGTCGTGATGCGCGTGTTCCTGGATGTGAAATATTGTGTAGTTGTTCAAAAATTTGTTTGCGTAGTGTTTGTGGTATATATGATCGTGTAACCGAATCTCTTTGTTCGCACCAAATTTTAATGTTTAGGAAAGGTATGTGAATCTGTTCTAATCTGTACATGTGTTTGTCTATGATATCTTGCAATTCTGAATCTGTGTTTTGTTCCCGATGAAGAATTTTGAAGTTAATTTCTGTAGGTGTGAATGCGTTAATTTCTGCACGTGACAGTGCGTCTGCTACAACGTTATCTGTTCCTTTAATGTATCTGATGTTATTTGTAAATTGTGAAATATATTCCAAATGTCTGGTCTGTCTTGGGCTGCGTTCAGTTTTTGAATGAAGTGCAAATGTAAGGGGCTTGTGATCAGTGTAAATTGTAAAGTGATTCCCTTCAAGGTAGTGTTTGAAATGTTTAACTGTGAGATATATAGCTAGTAATTCACGATCGAATGTGCTGTACTAGGTTTGAGCTGGCGAAAGTTTTTTTGAAAAGAATGCTAATGGTTCCAGTATATCATTATTCTGTTGTTGTAACACACCGCCAACTGCTATGTTTGATGCATCTACAGCAATCGATAGATCTGCATTACTGTTAACATGATTAAGCAGTGTTTCTTTTGCAAAACTATCTTTGATTACTGTGAAAGCGTGTAGTGAAGTGTCTGTCCAGTGTAACTGTTTGTGTTTAGTTTTGGATGCTACGGTGACCATGTCATAAATTGGACCTAGCATGTGTGCGAGTTTTGGAATGCATCTGTGGTAGTAATTGGTCATACCAATAAATTTTTGCATCTGTTTGACTGTAACTGGTTGGGGACAATTTTGTATGCAGTGAATGCGTTCTTGTGTAGGTCGTATACCTTGACTGGAAATATTGTAACTTAGAAAATTTATGTCTGTCGCTCCGAAAATACATTTACTAGGTTTAACGTTTAAACCGTAATTTGAAAGTCTCTCAAAAACTTGTGTCAAATGTTCGATGTGTTGTGTTTCGGATTCACTAGCGATCAGTATGTCATCTAAGTATACAAAAAGGAAATCAAGTCCATGTAATACCTCATGAATGAATCTTTGGAATGTTTGTGCTGAGTTTCGTAAACCGAAGGGCATTCGTAGAAACTCGAACATCCCGAAAGGTGTTGTGATTGCTGTCTTGTGTATGTCACTAGGAGCCATCGGATGGTATGCTTTTACTAGGTCAAGTTTAGAATAGATATTTGTGTTGTGTAAATTAATCGAGAAATCGTGTATGTGTGGTAACGGGTACCGGTCAGGTATCGTAACAGCATTGATTAATCTGTAATCGCCACAAGGTCTCCAATCATTTGGTTCACTTTTTGGTACAAGATGAAGTGGAGAAGAAGTATGTGAGTCAGATGGTCTACAGATTCCTGATTTGATAAGGAAATCAAATTCTTGTTTTGCGATCTTTAATTTATGTGAGTCTAAACGTCTTGGTCTTGAAAATGGAAGTTGTCCTTCGGTGGTGATGTAATGTTCAGTTTTATGTTTGACGGGAATAGTGTAGTCTGGTTCGGTGAGAAGTGATGGAAATTGTTTTAGAAGTTGCGTGTATTTGTTGTCAAGTGAAAATAATTTGGGTAGTGGAGTTTCAGAAAATGCGGAAATAGCGTTAACAGATAATTTAGTGAGTGGATCAATTAACTTTTTGTGTTTCATGTCAATAAGTAGTCCATATTTCGTTAGGAAATCTGCTCCAATAATGGGTCTAGCTATGTCTGCTAAAATAAAAATAAAAGGGAATTCTCGTCAGAGTTTGATGTTTACGTTAAGTAATTTTTTTCCGTAGGTCGAAATTGTGCTACCATTAGCTGCTGTCAAAATTAAGTCTGAATTCTTTTTGTTATTTTTGAATTTGGAGGCAGGAAGAACTGATACTTCTGCACCACTGTCGATTAAAAAGTTTAAATGCTTGTCATTGTCGTAAATGAATAAACGGCGTGTAGATGTTCCTCCATTATTTGCCGTTGTCATGATGGAGGTTTTTAGTTTGACGAATTCTGTGTGTTATGTGAGTCGTTGTGTTTGAATGCACATGGTTGTTAACATCGTCTTGCCGACCTACCAAATTTATAGTGATATCTACATAACCAATTGGCTGGTCTCTGACTTGACTTATTTCGAGAGGGAGACCGGTGTCTCGAAAAATCTCGGAAACTGTTGTCTCTGGAGTTTGATCGTAAAGAATTGTGACGTTCGGTTCTGAGTTCTTGAACTTCAAGTGACAGTTTATTAAAACATTCAAGAATTTTGTTAGTTGTTTCTGAGAAACTTTGTGCGATTGTCGTTAAATCATCAGCTTTCGTCATTTGGGATGAATTTTTGTTTATGGTTGAGACTTCACCGTTAGCCATAACTTCCCAAATGTTATCAGCTAGTTTAAGTAAGTCATCTAGCTCTTTGTGACCTGAACCAGTCAAAGCGATATTGAGTCTTTTGGGAAGTTTTCGTAACCATAATTTATAAATTAGGTCATTACTAACTGAGGAACCGGCAAGAAGAAGTAGTGCACGATAGAACTGAGATGGCTTTTGGTCACCCATCTCAGAGTCCGAAAGGATCTTGTCTAAACGCTTATTTTCACTGAGTGAAAGTCTGTCAATCAATACTTGTTTAAGTCCATTGTATAAATTTGCAGATGGAGGATGCTGAATGAAGTCTAGTACTGTTACTATGACCTCTTGTGGTAGTGCAGTAACTAAGTATTCGAACTTAGTTCTGTCAACTGATATATTTTTCGCTTGGAATTGAACTTCAGTTCAAAAGAAAAAAAAATAGAAGGAAGTTTAATAGCTGTAGCATGAATTTCATGGCAAACATTAAATGGATTCGTAGTATCTAAGTTGGTGATGGGTTCGTTGGATTCATCTCCACCACCAGTGATAGAAATACGCGGAGGTGTACGTTGCATATTGGAAAGAATAGAATTGTGTACCTAATCAACCCAAGTGTAGTGGAGTGCCTGAGCCATATAACGATAAACTTCTTACGTTTTTATCGTTCTATGAACTCTAAAAACTAAGTGTGTGCCTCGTGTTAAGCTAAGAAATAATAAAGCAACCTGTAAAAAGAATTTTATAAAGATAAAAGAAAAGGAAAACTTAAAACTAACAATAAAGTTTTACAAAAATTTATCAAAATGTCAAAAAAATTTTTAAATTATTTGTATCTTCTTGTTGCTCTGGTCATTGTTGATGTTGTTGTTGTCGCTGCTACTAATGTTGTTGTTCTTTTTATTATCGCTGCTGCTAATGCTGTCGTTGTTTTTAGTTTGTAGTTGTTAGGCAGCGACCGTGTCTACTGCTGATGTGTTGTTGTTGCTGCTGTTGTTGTCGTTGTTGTTAACGTTGTTGTTACTTCAGCTTTCTGTTGGACAAATGATGTAGAGATGGGGGTGGTGAGGTATGATGGTGAAGATGATGCTGCAGGTAGCGTTGGTGGTGGTACTGGAGGTGCTCCACCAGTGGTTACATAATTATTTGTCTGCCTTTGAGGTGGCGGCGCCGTTGGACAAGTTAGATGCAGTTGACGTACCAGCTGCTTCGTTTGTGTGATTCGTGTAGACTTACTCGGCTTTTGTTGCACACCATGGACGTACTGTGCGCCGTTTTCGTTTTGTCTTTGGCAACTCTGTTATATTTCAGCTTATTTGAGGAAATCGAAGAGGCTCCAAGTATTGTCTGTGCTGTTCGGAATTTCGACTTTTGTATCCTCAGCTATGTCGTCGTCGTGGGCGTTTGCTTTGGCTTCACAGATTCGCAGGATCGCCAGTTTTAGTTGTTGCACCAATAAATATATATTTTCTTATTCAGCAGTTTTTATTTAATAGACATTTTTATTTTTTATAAATTTTATTTTTGAACATATATTTTTTATTTCTATATATTTTTTGAACTATTCTATTGAACAAAATTTTATAACTGAAAATTAAATTGAAAATTTTTGACAATAATTTTTTGAACAAACAAATAATTATAATTGAATTTAAATATAAATGAACAAGTATTTTTAGATAAAGGTGTATGAGGATTTGAGGTGTTGTATTTGTGTGGGGTCACCACAATATATATATATATATATATGTTTTACTATATATATATATAACTATATATACGCTTTATATGTTTTACTATATATATATATAACTATATAACTATATATACTATATATATATATATTACTATATATATATATACATATATAAAGCACCTGCATATCAAGTGTTACTATTAAAACGTGTACAACTCAGGAATAAGCATGATTTCGAAAAAGTGGACGTAGATATGGTGCGACAACGCCCATTTTTTAACTGTTGCCGCCAGTAACCATATAAACTAAATTACCAAATCTTACGTCTTCTACGGTAAAAGCCGTCTGATATAAATCATTTTAACTGATTTGTGGGCGGTTAAATTGGGCGTGACAACATTTATATATACATAGTGACTGCCACTTGCATACCAAGATTCACTATCAAAACTTGAACATCTCAGGAATTAAAATGATTTCTGAAAAGTGGGCGTAGATAGTGTGACCACACCCATTTGCTGTACAGTCACCGAAAGTAACCATCTGAACAAAATTACCAAATTTTAGTTTTATACGATTAAAACCGTCTGATATATCGCATTTTTTTTGGTTTGTGGGCGATAGAGCCACTTTGGGTTGTATGGGAGGTACCACGCCCCCTTGTCTAATCAACACCAAACTTCACAGGAACACTCTCAGAATGTTGCTTCAGTATCGCTAAAAATTTCATAAAGATTGGTTTGGCGGTTTTGGAGTCCATACGTGATATACACACATACCCACATATAGATATACACACATATGCGTGACATACACACACCCACATATGCGTGATATACACACATACCCATATATAGAAGATGATATTATATATGAGTTATTTAAGTGTAACATTCCTTTAACGTCCGAATCTGTTCATCACAAAGCATTAATGCTCTTTTTCAGTTTTTATGAATTCATGAATAATCAAGTGAATGATTTAAATATCTCTTATGATTTTTATAAACCAAATTATGAGTCTTTGAAGGTCGATAATAAAAAAAATTTTAACTAACATAAACAAACGCTGCGATACGGGTCTTCTAATTTAGCCTCTATTTTCACCCCTCACTCTCAGAATCGACCTAACTTTTGCTAACCTGAATTTGTTCCACAGTGTTATTTTGAAAAGCCTTGAAAAACGCCTACACCGTGCATCCGATTTGCATGAAAATTGGAGAATAGGGGTTTTCTGATACGGTGAGTGTTTTGGGCTTACCTTTTTTGTGCTACCTTGAACACCAGAGCGCGCTGTAGTACAAATATTTTAAAAAACGTCGAAAAAGTCCTAAGCCATTTATCCGAATACATGTATATATCATTCATATATACATATACATGGGCGTAGCGAGGGCAGAGCAGACGCCCCCTGATATGTTAATGTAAATACATGTATATATTATACATATATATACATAAACATGGGCGTCGCGACGGTAGGGCAGGGAGAGGAGTTGGCCCCTAATATGTATGTATATACATGTATATATTATACATATATATATATATATATATACATATAGATAGAGCTAAGGAAGTTTTACTTAAGTCATGTGGTCTAAAGCACACTATTTTTTTATGTGCTTCCTTGCCCTTCCAATTATTAAACACAAGAAAATGAATGCGATCCCGGCTGGTTTCAAAAATTTGCCGCACTCAGTAGTTTGTGTGTTCTATCCTATTATTGGCGTATATATTTACAGTATGTCAAGAATGAGTTTACACTAGACATCTGCACGAATACATCCGAACGCCTATTCAAAACATTTTCTTAAAACACGTATACTTACACTCTATCATTGTCATTGTATACTTACTTTCTATCATTGTCAACAACAAACTTCGAGTGAGTACACCACAAAACTAAAGTAAAACATTGAAGTACTGTACTCAAAACCGAAGTGTTTTCGATATGAAATTTCATCGCGTACTTGTGCTCGTATACCAAATACATGCATATAAGTTATATTAAATAAAAGAATGTGAAAATAGTTCATACAAACATTAAAAAAAATTAAATTACATTTTTTAAACTTCAATACTTTTAAAAGCAAGAGAATAAAGTAAACGAAAAATAAAGTAGACTTTTTTAGCTTGATTTTTTAACATGATCTTCATAGCTATTTCGAGCAATACAGCAAAATCTACTTGGTGTACTTGCTATATTTTGAAAAGACAATTAAGTAGTCAGCAGAAAAATAGCTATGCAACTAATCCAAAGATGTGTACCCACTCTGTTTTTTTTTTTTTTTTACTTAACCAACGCTCAGGGGATGCCCCCTTTAGATGCGAAAGCATTTCATTAATTCGGAAGACGGGTGATAGTTAGTTGGAGGGTGGAAAGATGGAGTAGTGACGGTGAAGATTTGCTTTAAACTTGCACAGATCAAAACTGCCGGGGAGCACGCTCACAGGGAGATTATTCCACAAACGTACTGTGCGACTAAAAAACGAATTATCTCGGTAATGCGAGGTTCTATTGGGCACCGAAAAGCTACCCGAGTAGACCTAGGAAATACACGAACTGGTGGCGTCAGGCGATGTACCTCCCTTAAACACTTCCCATGGTAGAACCTATACAAAAGGCTTAGGCAACCAACATTGCACCGATGCCCAAGAGAACTGAGAGGAGATAAAATGTTTTCATATCCTATCATATATATCGCACCGCGTTGAATTCGGTCCAGAAGCTCCAAATAAGATCTCGAAGCTCCTGCCCAAATGTGCGAATTGTACTCCATTTTAGGCCTTATATATGAGGTATAGATCACTCGAAGATCAGATGGGGTGAAGTATCGCTTGCACCGTTTTAAGAAACCTAGGCACTTGGCCGCTTCTTTCGACACATGGAAAATATGACCATTCCAACGAAGGTCTGATTGTATCGATATGACCAGAACGTCAAGAGCATCTGATTCCAAAAGATCTACACCATCATATACAAGGGAGCTAAGGGACAGTTCATCCGCTTGTGGGTTAACAGGCAACACTGGGTCTTGTTTGCATTAAACTCTACTCTATTAGCAATACCCCACTCGGAGATTTTTTTCAAGTCATTAAGAAGTGTGTCATTCATATTTTGCCTCTTACTCTCAATCTCCAAAGAACTCGGGCGTTTTTTGAAAAAATATGAATGACAAATGCTGCTGTCGTCCGCAAACGAATGAATTGGGTTATGAGTCAACGACAGAAGGTCGTTGATAAAAACCAGAAACAAAGTTGGCGATAGAACTGAACCCTGCGGTACTCCTGCGTTAATGGCGTGCTCACTGGACGAAATGCCGTCGATTACGACACGAATAGTTCTATCCTTAAGAAAGCACGTGATCCACCGAGTAAAGTTACCACCGACACCGTATGCAATTAGTTTGGAGACGAGTGCTTTATGCCACACTCGGTCAAACGCCTTTGAAATATCCAGAGCAACAACCCTGCTCTCACCGAAGAGGTGAACGCATTGGTTCCATTTTTCTGTAAGGAACGCCATAAGGTCACCAGTAGACCGAGCCCTACGGAAACCATATTGACGGTCACTTAGCAATTCGTTGTGCTCCAGATAGTTCATTAGGTGGAAGTTTATTCCGCTCTCCATAACTTTGGAAACCGTAGAGCATATCGCAATGGGTCGGTAGTTTGCAGGATTCGTGCCATCGCCCTTTTTAGGTATCGGCTGGACATTTGCGACCTTCCAACAAGATGGAAATACTCATGTCCTGTATGAGATGTTGAAAAGGTTGCGCAAAGGCCGAGCCAGTGTAGAAGCACACGTTTTAAGCACAATTGGTGGTATGCCATCAGGACCCCAACTCCATAACAATTTTTTTAGGAATGAACCAGGGAATCATAGAACAATAATTTAGAATTTTGTCCGCCCAGATTGGTCAAATCGCACACTGTGCAACGGTTGAAAGTTCAAAACTCTTTCTTTTATAAGGTTGCGAACATAGTGATTTCCGATTTAGACAGGCAGGCATATCAGATCAGAAAACACATTAGAGCAAAAGAGATGCATGACTTGGTTTCTTTATTGCTTCAATGTGAAAATCTGATCTGACCTGATCAGAAACAAGTGTTCACTATGTTCGCAACCTTAAATATTAATGCAAGTTCTTTGTTTCCTTTCCTTTCACCTCTGTCCGGCTCTTCATCACACTCTTTCCACTTTAAAAGTTTTACAAAACACTACAAAAAAAAAAAGTTAAAACAAACAGAAACTAGTCACAAGCATCAACTGCGCAAAATAAACGTTCTTTCACTTCCAAAATTCCAAACTACCCGGGATCAGATTAAAATATTTTTATTTTTGTCTGTTTATCCATATACTGAGCTACTACAAGTACTTTATAAGTTTGTTTTGTTTCTGTTATGAAGACTTTTTTATTAACATCATTTTAAAAAACAAAATATTATATTGATTGTTAATTGAAAAAATCTTAATCTGAACTTTAATTGAACTGAATCTTAATTCTAAAATTATTAGTTTTATTAAAAATTAATTGAAAAATAAATGATTATATAAAATATTGAACTGGAGCGTTGAATAAATAAATACTCGTATTAACTTAAAATAAATAAATAAAAAATTTGTCTCTTTTTCTTCTTCTTGAATGCCTTTTGAAAGCAGAACAGTAGTTTGTTTAGCAATACGCGGCAGTGAAGTACGAAAACAAAAACCCATGCAGCAGAAGAAACTGGAGCTGCGGCAAACACTCGAGCTGTGGCAGACACTCGAGCTTTAAACGAATTTTCCGAATGTCTGCATTGTCTGGATGGTGCCTTTGTTTCGCTTTGCAATCGTGAAAAGCTGTGCTTAGCAGCAATCGTTGTTTACGAACTCGAGCACCATGCATGCAATAATTTTTATGCGCGATTGTGGCTGACGGCGAATGTTATTCGAGTGGCAAGTAATGACGAATGGTCATATGCAAATCTTTGATACGTACAAACCATATCATAGGAATACATAGGAATGATACGTACAAACCATATCGCACACTAAATACAAAACAGTCACAACTCAAAAAACACGAATTTTCAGAAGAAGCAAAAACGGTTTATGCTAAAATGATTGTAATATTTTAAACAAATTTGGTTAAACAATAAATAGACCCCATTTTAAAGAAAATTGTGTAATTTTGTAAAAAATTGTAAATTGTGCCTCTTTACCTGATAAAAATCGTTTGAATTTTCAACAGCGCCTAATTTACAAGCATTTAAGTAAGATAAAATTACCAAAAAACACAAAATTTACTTTGTGTTTAATTGAAAATAAAGCTTTATTTTATTGTTATAAGAAGTCAGTTTTGCTAAAGTTTTTATAGTATTATATTACAATTGTGTCAATAATAAGAATTTTGGACTTATGACACTTTAACTGAAATTTTTTGTTTAAAATTCAAGGTGTGCCTCTTTAACTGATAAAAATCGGTTGAATTTTCAACAGTTCCTAATTTTCAAACATTAAAGTAAGAAAATTACCAAAAAACATAAAATTTACTTTTTGTTTAATTGAAAATAAAGCTTTATACTTATTAAAAGACAGTTTTGCTAAAGATTTTGTAGTTTAATATTATGATTGTGCAAATAAAAAGGATTTTGGACTTATGAGCCTTTAACTAAAATTTTTCGTTTAAAATTCATGTTGTGTCTGTTGAACTGATAAAAATTGCTTGTATTTTTTAAAATACCCATTCATCAACTGATTAACAAGTAATTAGATTATAAAATTCACAATAAACAATATTTAATATGTTTTTTAATTAAAATGTATTTTAATATAAGTTAAATTTTCATTTTTAGCACAGTACAAAAATTGCTCAGTACATAAAAAAATTATAATGTTAATAAATAAATGTATAAACGAAAACGTTTCAAAATTTTTAGCTTTTAGTTTTTAAATACAGTAAAACCCGCTTAAGTAACTCATCAAAAAGCGGGTGGGTACCTAAGCGAATGGGTACCTAAGAGGGTAAACATACATCAATTTTCGTGAAAAATTCCCGAAAATTTTACGTACTAAAGCGGGTTAGGTACTTAAAGGGGGCGGTACTTAAGCGGGGTTCACTGCATTAATTAAGTTTTCTAGAAAGACTCACAGCAGTTTTCAGGAATGTGGTTTTTATTTGCTAGATCTTTGATGCGCTTTTGCTTTACTTCTAATAGCGGTAGCCTTTCGGAATATACCGAGCATAGTTTTCAATTTTTAAAGGATATTATTGGTAAGTAGAAAAATTAGCATTCTTTTTTGCGTCGGAGGTTGAATAGTAACTTAAAAATAAACTTTTAATTAGTTTGAATATAAACTGCTGTCAAAGGATGGTTTTGTTTAGATTTATTTTTTTAACAAACAAGCAACGGTTCTCGTCTGTAATTATTTTATTAAATTCAGTAAATATCTATAAAGTTTAGTTAAATGAACACAAAGAAAACTAGAAAATATTTCAATATAAAAGGCTGATTTATCACGTCGCGTTGGTAACCGTAGACTGACTACTCGTACTCAATCGTGTTCAGCCGAGTAAAAGAAACTGCTCACGCACACACTGACAGTTCGGCCAATCCTGATGTTGAATCGTCCTCGATTTCGTCGGTATTTTCATCCTCATCGCTGTCAAATTCTGGAGCGTTTTTGCACCAGGGCTTCATCTTGTCTGATGAAAATATAGAACAATATTTGCGCGTAGTAATCTGCATCCCAGGGACGTCCTCGATTAGATATCTATCGTGACCAAGAATCCTTGCTACCACGTAAGGTCCGCGATACTTTGCTTCAAGTTTTCTCGATTCGCCTGTTGCTGGAGCCTCGATTTCTACAACTATAAGCTGACCTCCGACATAGCTGGTTGGACTCTCGTGTTTCTTATCGAATCGTGTCTTCCACTTTTCGCGTTCGACTGCGATGTTTTGTACTGCTTGCTTCCGCTTGTCAGAGATGCTGAAGCCGGTTAGTTCTTCCTCTAAGTGGTCATCATGTATGACAGCAATTATGTGATTCTGTACAACGTCGATTAGCTTGAAGTCAAAAACCAATTCATTTGGACTAAACCCTGAGGTGAAATTTTTTTGAGAGTTGACAGACCATTGAAGCTCGCGTAATTTGAGGTCCCAGTTTTTCGGGTTTTCTGTTGTTGTCCGAATAAATGATAGAATTACTTGATTCGCGCGCTCGATCTGGCCATTGGCGCGTGGTGTGCTTACAGCGGTTTTGATATGCTGTATATGATTAAGTTCGCAGTAGTTTCAAATAGCTTCGAAATGAACGCAGTGCCTCGGTCAGAAACAATTACCCTCGGTAGTCCAAAATAACCGGTCATCTCATTTAGGACATTGATGACTGCGTTTTGGTATTTTTAACGGCAATCAAAAATTTAGTGAATGCGTCTGAAATTGCCAGCACATAGCAATTACCACGGTTACTCTTCACAAACGGACCTAAGTGATCAATGTGCACATGACGAAAAGGTATGGGTTCTGGTTTATCAAAATGCATTCGCCCTTCTGGTTTACCGCCTTTAGTTTTGTTGTAGCAACATTGAACACATGCAGATATGTAGTCTTTGGTGTATTTCCGGATTTTGGGGAACCAGAAATTATCTTTGATGCGCTGGATCGTTTTTTCCAGACCACGTGAGACATGCGCGAGCCTTGGCGATGAATGAATTCGCAGTCATAATCCAAAATTTTAATCCACCATCGAGCAATTTTCGGAATTAATTCTTTATTATTTTTTATCTTGGCGACGGCAGCACGGTGACTAGCTTGAAAGGTTTCCCCAGCAGATACACTCGAAACCGATCCAGAGACTCCACGATGGCAAGGATTTTCAACTCATAGTTATGATAATTGGACTCTGCTGGTGAACAATGACGGCTGTAATAGAAAACTGGTCTCAAATCTCTATTGTTCGTTGACTGCAACAGCACGCCAGCCAGACCAATGGCGCTTGCATCCGTATGCACTTCGTGATTCGCATTAAAATCGTATAATGCTAAAACAGGCTTGCTACAAAAAATTTCTATTAGGTTTTTGAATGAACTTTGCTGTTCTTCCGTCCATACAAAAGTTTTCTCCCCACTTTTACGCAGCAATTTTGTTAATGGCTTAGAAATGATGGAATAGTTTTCGACGAATTTTTGAAAAAGTCCAGTCAACCCCAGAAAACGTAAAGTCTCCGTAATGCTAGTTGGTTGTTTAAAATTCTGAATAGCACTGATTTTGTCCTTTCCAGGTGATGCCATTTTTGTCGATGATATGACCCAAATGCAGAATATGCGTTACTAAAAATGTACATTTATCCAAACGTAACGTGAGTCCGGGGTGCTTTAAAATGCTAAGAAATTTCTCGAGACGACGTAGTCCTTCGTTGATAGTTTTGCTTGGAATAATGACGTCATCTAAGTAAGCTAGAATTTCACCCGGTTCCATTTCTGAGATGATCGTATTCATTATACTTTGGAATACCGCAGGAGCGCTGACTAGCCCAAAAGGCATCCGGTTATACTCGAAATGGCCATCCATGGTCACAAAAGCGGTATATTTTTTTGATGTCTCTTCAATCTCAATCTGGTGGTAGACCATTCGTAAGTCTAGAGATGTAAAGTAGTTGTTGCCAGCCAACTGCGCAAATTGCTCTTCCAAATTCGACATCGGAAATAGAATCTTCAGTTATGGAATTTAAAAATCGGAAATCGACACAAAATCTATACGGTTTAATATTTACTGGTTCCTTCGTATTTAGTTGGATGTCCATCTTTTTAACTGAGCATCTTCCAAGCTCGGAAATCTGCGCAGTAAAACAAGAGCGATAAGCAGAAAGAACACGTCGAAGTTGTTGAAGTTCTTGCTGGCTGAAATCGTTATTCGTGACAATGTTCGCTACATCTTCCACCCAACAATCATCGCCTTCAATAATTAGTCGAACTCCGTCACAACAAAAAACATCCTTACCGAGAAGAACATTTTCAGATATAAGATCGTCGTCGACCACAAGCAACTCGGTATCGAAAATGTTTTCGTCAATTTGTATCGCAGCATTGAGTTTCTTCGTGCACATAAATTTTCCGCCTGCAAAACCACTTAGTGTTGTTGAGCATTCTACTGCCCCACCTGCGATGTCAGCAAACGTCTTACGAACGAGAGTACGGCTGCTACCAGGATCGACAAATGCGTTAGTTTCCTGGTTGTTGACTTAAATTTTTTTTATTATAACATCTACGTCACCAATGGCAAGGACATCATTTCTCTTCGAGACAGTTTTTGGTTTATCCGGGCAGTTTGGTGTTGCGTGATTAGTGCAATTACAGGTTTGGCACCTATCTTTGCGCTGAAGCTCTGGGCACTTCGCTGAGTAATGTCCGATTTTGGAGCAGTTGAAACATTTTACGCTGTTGGTTTCCATTTGTGTCGTATCTTTAATAAAAACAGGTTGATTTTTTGTTTTACTCCCGTATATGGTGCCTTAATCTCGTTGTGAGCGCAAAATGCCACTATGTCACGCAATAGTTCATTACAAGACATGTAGTTATTTGAGATTTTTCGCTTTAAATCTGGTTCGTTAATCCCATTTATTATATAGCTCGCCATAGCCGACTCCGGAAGACGGTTGAAAAATTGCTGAGAGTTTAATGAAGTATTCAACGACGGATTAAAATCGGGCAGAAGAGCAATTATATCCTTTATATTTGATAAAGATTCCACTGTGCTTCGCGTTTGTGCAACATTTGTTTGTGGCACCATATGTTGATATGCCTGAGCAGCATGTTGCTGTGACATAGCGTAATATACATTGGCATAACGTTGTTGTGAAGCAGCATTTCCTGCAACATTAACATCATGTTGTAAATGCTGTGCTGCACAGAAATGTTGATATGATGCAGCGTTTGTTGATGAACTATCACAACCAACACCGAAATGTTGCGTGTATGGTGGCGTTTGATGTTGTAAGACGCTCGCATAAAACGGACGGTTGTAAATGTTCGAAACAATTAGAGAAAATGCGTGTGTGCTTGCAATACTCGAAGAGAACGAGACTGCCGCCGCACTTGCTGTCGTAAATGGTTGCGCTTGTGTTGTAAGCAACGTAGAATCATTGAAAAGTTGCGCCTGTGTGTGTGGCACTGACGCACATGAAGAGGTGGACAAAGTACCGTTGGCAGCCAACAACAAATCAGCCGAAAATGCGTTAGCCTGATTTGTCGTGCGTTGCTGTGCTCTTGAATTTTCCGCCATTAGAGCTGCCTGGAGCTGTTGAGACGCTGGATCGTACGCTGGAGCACGCTAACGTCGTCCCGTAGCCTTTCAACGACAGACTCTTCATGCGAAATGTCCGTAGCATCATCCAACCCGTCACCATTTCCCAAATCCGTTGATTCATTGGGTATTTCATCCACACCGTTTTCGCGTAACCTTTTAATAAGCTCGTCCTTTGTTCCCGACGACTTTAATTTTAGCTCACAAAGCTTTCCCTTTAACGTAGCAACTGTACACGCGAATAGGTTAATTTTTATCCCACTTCTGACACTGTCAAAGGATGGTTTTGTTTAGATTTATTTTTTTAACAAACAAGCAACGGTTCTCGTCTAATTATTTTATTAAATTCAGTAAATATCTATAAAGTTTACTTAAATGAACACAAAGAAAACTAGCAAATATTTCAATTTAAAGGGCTGATGCATCACGTCGCGTTGGTAACTGTAAACTGACTACTCGTACTCAATCGTGTTCAGCCGAGAGTAAAAGAAACTGCTCACGCACACACTGACACTGCTTACTTGATGCAACTTAAAAGGCTTCAAGTTGCTCCTTCTTAAACATACTCTTTGAAAGTTGGTATCTTTATCTCTATAAGATACGAGTTCAAATCGCAGCTGCAATAATATTTGAAAAAAAATTAATATATAACAATGAATATTAAAATTTTGTAAACTAATTATCTTGAGAACTGAATTAAAATTTCATTTTATAGATCGAAAAAGCATGTCCAAATATATGCGAAAATATTAAAATCTTAATTTGGTCAAAATAGTCTCTAGGACAAAAAAGTAATCACGTGACGGAATAGTTCCAGTACAATTAAAATTTTATTTGTTTTTTGCTTTTTTTTAGATCAACATATTAAGTAGTTGATCTAAGACACCTTGATACAACTAAAAATAAAACTCTTTGGTTGAAAGTGCAGAAGCAACGCAATTAACATTAAGACAGACATAACAACATTTTTCCAGTTAAAGAATAAATAAAGTTATGAAAAAGACATTTTAACAGCAATTAGAGATGTGTATTGTGAATTGATTTATGGCTAAAAGTCGATTTTGGAAAATTTTGAGTTGTGACTGTTTTGTATTTAGTGTGCGATATAAGCTCAAGCCAGCTTTTTCGTCAAGTTTCGTTAACTTGATCTGGTTGCAGCAAAAGCTATTCAAATCGAATGCTTCGAACGCATCTGTCAAGCAAAATGTAAATAAATTTCAATTATGTATATTCTTTTTGTGAATTGTTGTGTTTTTCGAATTTTAAATAATTAATTTATTTTATGTTGACAAAAAATTATCTTAAAACTAGTAAGGGTGGAGCTTCGGCAGAGTACCGAAGCTAAAATACCCCCCGCGGCCATATTAAAGTATATTCGGAGTGTACACGATGACATTCAGTTTTATATACTCGTATTATCGAAAGTTTTCCTTTTTTTGGTTTTCCTTTTTTTGGTTTTGATCCGATTTTGCCATATATCATAGAGATGGTTCATATTATATATCAAAGCTAAAGTGCAAAATTTCAAGACATTTCATTAATTTTTGTGGATGTTTAAGAGATTTAAAGTTTAAAATAAAGCAAATTTGTATGGGAGGTAGGCGTGGTTTTCATTCGATTTTGCCAAATATCATAGTGGTGGTCTATGTTATATATCAAAGCCTTTATGCAAAATTTCAAGACATTTCTTTAATTTGAGCTGATTTTTAAGAGATTTCACTTTTAAAATAAAGTCACTTTGTATGGGAGGTAGGCGTGGTTTTCATCCGATTTGGCCCATTTTCGAACTTGATCTTCTTTTTTTTAAAAAATACTTATATTTTGAATTTCATCGCGATAGCTGTAAAATTGCGGCTGTAATCGTGTCGACAGACGGACACACGGAAAAAAAATTAATATATATATATAATATATATAATACTCAGGAGATGATGCTGATCAAAAATATATATAAATATATATATTGTTCTATACCTGCCAGGCCTCCTTCTTGGCGTTCCAAACGGAATGACAAAGTTAATATACCCCCTACGCAGTACGCGTTGGGGTATAAATATAAAAAATATGATTGCTAACAAATTGACTTACAAGCGAGCCAACTAAACGTTATTATGTGCAAATTAAGTATTTGAAAAAAATTGAGCTGGCTGTTCGTTGAATTTTGATAGTAGCTGCAGCCAGCTCGAGCCTATTATGTTTGGGCTTTAAGAAGACTTATGTTAAATTTGTTTTTTAAATATGTTATTAACACAATTCTTAACTTAAATTAAAAAAAAAACAGTCAAAAATGAAAACATGAGAAAAATGATTTAATTCCACTTTGAAACGATGTTCGACGCCTTATTATGCGATGAGACGAAAATCATGTTATACTACAACGATGGACCAACGAGAGTTTGGCGCAAAGCGTTAACATCATTACAAAGCTGCAACATAATTCCAACCGTAGAATTCGGAAAAATCTCTATTATGGTTTGGGGGTGCATATAAAGCAAAGGCGTAGGAGACTTGGCTTTTATAGAGACAACCATGGACGCGCAACAATATTTTACTATTTGAAGTCCCCTTTGACAAATAGTACATATGGTACGGATGTGGCTTCTATATAACTGCGGAAAAGTGATGGACACACCAGCCTAGAGCCCCGACTTAAATCCCATTGAAATTTTATGGGTCTACTTAAAGAAAAAGGTGGCTAAGAGGCAACCAAAAAACCGAGCAGCACCAAGGTTGATTTATAAGGTTGTCGCAAGGGAGAGAGCGAGTACCCATAATTGTCAAATCGAAGTTGACAGCTCATAGAAAATCTGCAAGTGCTCCCTATTATCATCCGTTTTTCTTTCGTAGTCATTCGCAAAATTGGCTGGTTTTGACAATTATGGGTACTGAGAAGAGAGTGCGATCAGCCCTGCGACAACCTTAAAAATCAACCTTGGAGCAGCACTTAAAAAGCAATTTGGAAGAGTGTCAAAATATTCCGAGCAATTATGACATGCAAACGCCTGTTAACTCGATGATAAAACGGCTGCAATGTGTGATAGATGCTAAAGGTGAACATGTTTTAATGGTTTCAATTTTAAATAAAGACACTTTCTACACCTTTGTGACAAGATCAAAACAACAAAAACTATTGTTTTTGTTGCATTTTCCGTATAATTTGCTTTAATATAGTTTTTTTTTTATGAAACCTTTACAAATAGTATTAATAACCGATTAAATAAAAAAAATATTTCCACAAAATGGAAAAAGAGTGCTTTTTTGCTAAGTAAATTGAAAAACTGAATTTATTTGCTATGTGTAAACTCATTCTTGACATACTGTACATATTTTTTTAATTGCTAGTTTATAGTTTTTAATAAAATTTACGATGCACTCAAAAACTAAAGCGAACATAAAACTAGAAACACAATAACATTTGTTATGTATTAAGTATAATTAAGAAGTAAACATTATTGTTTACTCTTCAGTATTTAACTAAAGAGAGTAACTGTATTTCTCGAAGCGTCGCGCTTTACGTTGCGATGTTTGCTTGTAGTTTTATTGCTGTTTTTTAGTCTAAGATCAACCACTGAAATAAACGCTAGTTTGTGAAGTAAAGCTCCGTGTTTTAATTGACCGACACTTAACAATTGGCGACGAGGATGGGATTACCAAAAGGTGCGGAAAAGGATAAGCTGTTTCTTGAAGATGCACAAACGCTAACCCTTGAAAAGGCGGTTGCCTTGGCGCAATCCGTGGAGTGCATTCGTAATCAGTATTGTCCAGCATTTGTTAAACAGGAGAATCTATCAGAAAATTATCGTTTGGGACCGAAATCGTTTCCCAAAAAACGTTTTCAAAATATTGAAGGGCAGTCAATTTATTCAACATCAAAGCGTGATTGTACCGTTTGCGGTTACAATAATCATACGTCAGAGCAGTGCAGATTTAAAACATACCGTTGTAAGAAGTGCAAGCAACGTGGTCATCTTCAAAAAATGTGCAAGGCAACGATAAGCAACGGTACTAATTTTGTATCGGCAAAGAATAAGAGTAGTTTAAATTTTTTAAGTGATGATAATGATTTTCTGTCTCTTTTTCATTTAAGAACTAGTGCTACATTAGAACCTATAAAAGTGATGGTCAGGGTGAATGGTGTTCCTCTGGAAATGGAAATTGATAGCGGTGCAGCTTTTTCGGTAATATCGGAGGATGACTACCGCAAACATTTTTATACATGCTTGCTGCATGATGCGAAACAGGTGTTGACTGCGTATGATGGAAATTTAATCAAGCCATTAGGAGTTTGCAGGTTAAATATGGAATTTAATAATCAGTGCAAAGCTATTGAAGTGTATATCATACGAAATGGGGGTCCACCTTTACTCGGTAGAAACGGTTTACATGCTTTTAACTTGGGATTTAAAGAATTAAACTTTATGAGAGAGAAGGACCAAACTTTCCAGTCGATATTGTCTAAATATTCCGAGGTATTTGATGGTAAGCTTGGTGCATTTAATAAGTTCTCTGTATCTCTTAAACTGAAAGAAAACGCAAAACCCAAATTTTGTAAAGCAAGGAAACTGCCATTAGCTATTATTAATCGCGTCGAAGATGAGCTTCTAGAACCTGTAGATCATAGCGACTGGGGCACACCTATTGTACCTATTATTAAAAAGAATGGCGAAATAAGAATCTGCGGGGACTACAAAGTCATTTTGAATAGCGAGTTGTACATTTATAAATATCCTCTTCCTAACATTGAGGAGCTTTTCGCTCAATTACATGGAGGAATAGAGTTTTCCAAAATTGACTTATCAATGGCATACCAGCAGTTAGTTTTAGATGAGAAATCCAGAAACATGACAACTATATCGACAACAAAAGGGCTTTTTCGATACACGCGACTTATTTACGGTGTAGCTTCGGCTCCCGGAATTTTTCAGAGAGTAATTGATGATCTGTTTAAAGGCGTACCCGGTGTAGTAGCTTTTATGGATGATGTCTTAATCACTGCTAAATCTCATGCACAACATCTGAAAACATTAGACTTAGTTTTATCACGATTAAAAGATGCAGGTCTTAAAGTATCGAAAGAAAAATGTAGTTTTTTTTCAAAGTCTGTAAAATACTTAGGCCATATAATTGATAGGCACGGCCTACATACATGCCAAGAAAAAGTGAATGCTATAATAAATACACCGGTGCCGCATGATGTGCAATCATTGCAATCGTTTTTAGGAGTTTTCAATTACTATAGGAAGTTTGTTCCACAAGTGGCAACAGTTTGTACTCCCCTTTATAAACTATTAAAAAAGGGTGTTGATTTCGTTTGGGGTGATAAAGAACAGAAAGCATTTGTTCAAATTAAGGAACTACTTGTATCAAATCGGATACTTGCTCATTTTGATCCACAAGTTCCAGTGAAGCTTACTGTTGATGCAAGCCCAGTGGGCGTAGGTGCCGTTCTTGCTCACACATATGAAAGTGGTGTTGAAATACCAATAAGTTTCGCTTCTAGAAAACTTACAGCCACTGAACAAAGATATTCTCAAATCGAACGAGAGGCGTTGGCAATAGTTTACGGTATTAGAAAGTTTCACCAATATTTGTTTGGCAGGAAGTTCACTCTGGTTTCAGACAACAAACCTTTGATTTTAATTATCGGTCCTAAAAAGGCAATTCCTTCTATGTCAGCAAATCGTCTCCAACGTTACGCTCTATTCTTATCCGGCTATATGTTTGATGTAGAATACGTCAACAGTAAAGATAATGTAGCTGATTATCTGTCTCGAGCCCCAATAAATTGTGCAGAAGATTCCCCAGTTCCGGATGTAGGCAACGTTTGCATAAATTACATAAACCAGGTAGCAGATTTGCCAGTTACATTTGAGATGATTAAGGAAGAGACAGAGAAAGATAGTATTTTAAAAAAGGTTAAGGAGTTTATTGAACATGGTTGGCCAAGCCACATAGTCGATCCCCAATTTAAGCCATATTTTTTACGAAAAATGGAATTATCCATAGAAGATAACTGCATATTCTGGTCTCACAGGACGGTTATACCGGAAGTATTTAGAAAACTTGTGTTAGGAGAAATTCACAAGTCACATCTAGGCGTTGTGAAAATGAAAAATATTGCAAGAGCTTACTGTTGGTGGCCAAGCCTTAACAAAGACTTAGAGGAAATTGCTAGGAGCTGCAATGATTGTTTGCCATTCAAAAGTAACCCTGCTAAAAATATTTTAGTTCCGTGGGAATGGCCGAAAGATCCATGGACACGAATCCATCTGGATTTTATGGGACCGATTTTTAATAGAAACTTTTTGATTATAATCGATGCACATAGCAAGTGGCTCGAATGTGCTGATATGGGCAACGATATCACAAGCGGTCATACCATTAAAGTCTTAAGACATATATTCGCTAGGTTTGGGTTTCCAATGGAAGTAGTCACAGATAACGGACGATCATTCGTATCCCAACAATTTGAGCATTATCTTAAACAAAATGCAATCAAACACCTAACAACACCTGTTGGGCATCCTGCAACGAACGGACAGGCAGAAAACGCGGTCAAACAAGTAAAGTTGGCATTAAAGAAAATGCTTAATAACAGTGGGTTAAAAGACTTAAACACAAAACTAAACAATTTCTTGATGGACCAGAGAAATACCATTCACTCCGCTACTGGTGTTGCACCAGCACAGCTTATGTTTAAAAGAAAATTAAGAACAAGAATGAATTTACTCAATCCGTATGCAAAAGAACTTTTAGTTAATATGCAAACTGTAGAAAATTATGTTGAAGCAAATCAAGTAAATCAAACAAAATTTTGTAAGGGTAGAGGCAAACGAAAATTTGAGCGGGGAGATAAGGTTATTATTAAAGATTATAGAGAAGCTGGAAAAGTTAAATGGATAGACGGTATTGTAAAAAAGAAAATAGGACAACGTTTTTATATTGTTGAAATTGTTGTACATAACAAAAAAATCGAAGCTAAAAGACATGTTAATCAAATTATACTATCTAATAAGAGCAATTATGTTCCACATATTCTTAAAAATCCTTCTGAGAAATTAACCACGATTATAAATAATGAACAGGGTCAGTCTGTTGGTCATGGCATTAATGAAAGTGTTAATTCACCAGCATCACAACGACAACATAAAATGGTGTTACGTAGTCGATGTCGCGTAAGGCCAAGCTCTTGTGACAGATAAAGTGTTCAGCAGGATTTATTATTTTTATACTTCAAGCAATCTATAATCATGTTTTAAAATAAATGAAAAATCATAACTTAACTTCAATTTCAATAAGTTTATAAAAACCCATGTAAAGCAATAAAACTAAGGGGGACATTGTTATGTATTAAGTATAATTAAGAAGTAAACATTATTGTTTACTCTTCAGTATTTAACTAAAGAGAGTAACTGTATTTCTCGAAGCGTCGCGCTTTACGTTGCGATGTTTGCTTGTAGTTTTATTGCTGTTTTTTAGTCTAAGATCAACCACTGAAATAAACGCTAGTTTGTGAAGTAAAGCTCCGTGTTTTAATTGACCGACACTTAACAACATTAATGCGATCTCGCCAGGCTTAGAAAATTTGCCGCATTCGACTGTCTGTGTGTTTATATTCGTGTATATATTTATATATGTTACATATACTAGTATCGCCTGTGGTCGAGTTATTGTCCGTGCTGTTACTGTGTAGACTTTTTAATAAAATAAACAATTTTTGTTGCATCAGAGACTCACTTCCAAAATTCGACACTTTAACGAAAAAAATTTTGGAGGCAGAAAAGATAATAAAATTGGGGGTTATGGTGAAAACGTGTTATTTGCGAATTCTAGAAATGAATTCAAACGTTATAGAAGAAGTTTACAACAATAACACTCATCAGTTTTCAGAAAAATATAAAGTACTATCAATGTGTAGCGAGAAGCGGCCATATAAGTTGTGAATGGAATTATTCCAGTAGCAGAGGTCTTGCAGGTGAAACAGCGTGCTCATTATTTGTTGACATAAGTAATTTCAGCGACGTTTTAATATTCGACAGTGGAGTGAAGTTGCATGTGTGCAGTAATAGGGCACCCAAAACGATACTACATGTCCATCCGACATGTAGTTCGACAAAATAACGGCACTTTTTTTCGTCGGTCCGAAATGGTCGCACATGTCGGATGGACTTCATTATTTTATAGTTTTTAAGAGTGCACATCAAGCGCATTAGATATTTTGTAGCGCAAAAATGACGAATGCATTGATTTTAACAATTCTTTTTGTACTCTTTACTATTTATTTTCTATGTCTCTTCTTCTTAATTACTTAATTCTTTCTAAAATTCAACATTTCTTATGTTAGTCATCTTTTGCGCGAGATGTGCTTCGCTCAGAAATTTTAATCGAATGAGGAAATGCACCAAGTTGGATAGACATGCACACGAACGATACTACATGTCGGATGGACCGACAGAAAAGCCAAAAATTTTTGTCTTTCATCGGACATGTCCATCCAACTTGATTTTTTGGACACAAATGATACTACATGTGCGATGACAAGACAGATCGGATGGACATGTACTATCGTTTGGGGTGCCTTAATGCTCAATACTTCGAAACTTTTACTAAAACATTTCAGAAAATCATGAGCATATTTTTAAATTAGTGTTTGGTATGTTACTGATATTCGCTCAAATTTTTTCTCTATCGGCAAAGCGATTAAGTATGGCAAAAAAAAAAACGAAATGGCCATCTCAGTCCTTGAAAGGACTTTGACCGAGCTTCTTATGATCAATTGTGTTGTGTGTGATGTGAAATGTTTTCACACAAATGATCGAGAACTGGACCTACATGTTTTGCGCAGACTCCGAACGGCTTATGTTCTCAAGAAGCTTTACATGGCAGTTTTTACTCTCTGAGGTTTGCCATTGTCTGCAGAGAGGTGACGACCGAACAGAAAAATTAATTCAATTGAAAAAATTTTCTGTGTCAGATGGAGGATTCGATCCTGGGTTCTCTGGCGTAAGTCACACACTCTACCCACTACGCCACGGCCGCTACATTGAGTCTGGCAATTCTAAGTTATTTTCGGCGAATGAAGCAATAATGAAGAACAAAAATAAATGTGATGATTTGACAGCTTAATAAGAAAGTGGTCGATTTTTTTATAAAATTATATAATTTTTCTAAGTTATTTTCGACAAATAAAGCAATAATGAAGAACAAAAATAAATGTGATGATTTTTTTATAAAATTAAAAGCAAACCCGATTGAAAAAACGTGTGCAAAAAACTTAAGATTAACTTTGGTTTTTCAAGCACAGCAGTCCGTCTGTTACATAGTTATTTAAGCCGAAGGTCTCAAAGAGTAAGGGTGGGAAATAGTCTGTCTGCTTTAAGTTACTTAACCTGTGGCGTGCCTCAGGGTTATGTACTTGGTCCCCTTCTATTTACAATGTTCATTAATGATATCAATATGTTCAATAATGTTCATTAATGATATGTTCATTAATGTTACCATGCATGCATATGCTGATGATCTTCAGTTGTACTTGTCCAGTCCTATTGGTTCTGTAAATGAATTATGTGTTAAGGTTAATGAAGACTTAAACAAAATATCTAATTGGGCTAAAGCCAATAAATTGCTTCTCAATCCCTTAAAATCAGATATCTTGCCGATTTTTAAAGCTCGTTATGATGTTCTTGGTATACCGTCCATCTATCTAAACAGTGTCGAACTGAAGTTTGTTGACCATGTTAAAAATCTTGGTTACTGTATTAACTCCAAACTATCTTGTGAAGATCATATATATTCGGTTGTGTGCAAAACATACTTTGTCCTAAGGAACTTGAGGTGGACTGCATCATTTGTACCTATCGAGACCAGAAGAAGGTTAGTGATCTAGCTTATAGTGCCAATCATTTCTTACTCAGATGTTGTGTACAGTAAACTTGATTCAAGATCCAAATTAAAGTTACAACTTGCGTTCAATAATGCTGTCAGGTATGTATTTGGTCTAAGGAGGTTTGACCGCATCAGCATTTAACTACATGGATGCTAGAAACTGCATATTCCTGCACAACTTGATTTATACACAGACACCTCGATATTTATTCGAAAAACTTCAATTCTGCAGATCGATAAGAAATATGAACTTTATCATTCCAGTGCATAATCTTTTGAACTCCAACAGACTTCTTTTTGTCAATGCCATTAGATTATGGAATTCTCTGCCTTTAAGAATCAAGATGATCTCAAACAAACGCAACTTTAAGCATGAAATTTTCATATATTTCTCCTAGTCTCTAACTATTACCTTATATTTTTTTTCACTGTTCTTTATATTTTTTAAACTTTAGTATCATACTAAATTAACTCATTTATTAATTGTTTTTATAACCAATATTTAATAATAATTAATTTTTATATATTTTTTTTATTGCTGGTTCTTAAAAATTTAAAATTATCATAATTAATTTTGTTATAATGTTAAGTTATATTTAATTGTTGCTTATTACTTGTTGTTATTTTCCAATCAATTCTTACTGCATTTAAAAGACATTGTCTTATATGTGAACATTAATTTTGAAATAAAAATAAAAAAAAAGATAAACAGTGTAAATGACGAAAATAATGCAAATAAATAGCACAAAAGATTCGGATATAAATAATTAATCAAACAAAAATATGTGCTACGGCTATAATTTAAAATTTTCTTTAAAACAATTGATGCTGCTCGTGCGGGATGTGTAAAGTACATAGTAAGCCATATCAAAACTATGGAAATGTTTATTAATAAGATGACTTAGAGCTGGTTGCTTCTAACTTATGTGAACTTGATGTGGAGCATTTAAGTTTATTTTCTTGAAAATGCATTTCAAGCATTCATTAATTTTCTAAGTTTATCTCAAACTTTGTGGAGCAAAACTGTGAATACAGCAGCGTATAACAGGTCACCAATGTAAGTTCTTGCTGATTATAATAAGCTTTCGATTATAATTAAACAATATTCAAATAATTTCACTACAAGAAACACATCGGTATAACACTAACCATTTTCCAATTCCAACTAATTACAAAATAATAACTAACAATGCATTCAATAGATTCGGAGGAGTGACACTCTTAGTCCACAAATCAATTCAATATAACACATTAAGTATCAATAACGGCTTCGAGGCAGTTGCAATAGAAATAGAATCCATAAAAAAACTAACAATCATATCAATATACATCTCACCCTCACATTCGTTTTCATATAAAAATCTCGATAATGTGCTAAACACATTTAATACTTCTCTACTTATAACAGGAGATTTTAATAGTTGGCACCCAAAGTGGGGCTCTGCAAAAAGCAACAAAAGAGGCAACATAATATCAAAATTTATAGACAAAAATAATCTTTCACTTCTAAATAATAAATCTCCAACTCACTTCAGTACACACAATACATTCTCTCATGTTGACTTATCCCTCTGCTCCCCTGCCCTAACCCTTGACACAAACTGGCAACCGTTCGAAGACCTAATGGGCAGTGACCATTTCCCCATTCGTATCACAATGTTTAGACAAACGACTAGCAGGGACCTTTTTAGACCATTTTTTAAAATAAAAGAAGCCAATTGGCCACAATTTGAAAAACTAACAATAGAAGCTCACAACAAAATAGAAATAAGCAGCAATATTAATAAAGAAAATGCAAACATTACTAAAATAATACTGCAAAGTGCACATCTTAGCATCCCACAATCCACATACAACAAAAAACATAAGCACAAAGTACCATGGTGGAATAAAATCCTAAATAAATTACACAAAAAGAAAGCTGGGCTGAACTTAACAAAAATATAACATATGAAAATATTATTAAATACAGCAAATACACTGCAATCTTCCGACGTGAACTAAAACAAAGAAAAAGAACAGCCACAACCTCATTCACATCCGAAAAAAGCACCGTCCACACCAACCACCAAAATATGGTCAAATATACGGCGCTGTTGCGGCCTAAACCCTTCAAAAGAAATACACTGCATAAGTAATCCAGTCAATAACCAAAGAACAACATGCAAAAAAACAATAGCCAACACCTTCGCCCAACAATGGTCAGAACTCGCAACAGATCACAACTTCAACCAAGAATTTATAACTCATAAATACAACATTAACTACCCCATCTACTTACCATCAACACCTGCCTTTATAATAGAAAAGGAAATAGTTTTCTCAGAACTAAATTCTGCATTAGTCACTAAGAGAAAAGGTAAGTCGGTTACAGATGCTCTGCTTTACGCAGACTCCTTAATAACCGAATCCCTAGGGAAAAAAAGGCCACGTTTCCATCATATCCCTCGATTTCGCGAGGGCTTTTGATAGGATAGGCATTCATGCCATCATTGAACAGTTGTACGAATGGAGAGTAGGCCCAAAAATCATAAACTATATAAAAAACTTTATGGCTAACAGAAAAATCATAGTTAGAGTCGGTGGCAGCACATTAAATACATACCCCCTTAACAATGGAATCCCGCAAGGATCACCAATGTCTGTAGTCCTTTTCTTGATTGCATACAACAAACTAGCTGAAATAATTTCAACACAAAAAGACATACATTTTTGCGCATATGCAGACGATTTCCAATTGATAATAAACTTTAAAAAACAACAAAAAACCATAGATAAAAATCCAAACTCTCTTTTTCAAGTGATAGAAAACTGGTGCAATATTTCAGGTGCCACACTGTCAATAAACAAAAGCAAACAACTTCATATCTGCAGAAAACTTAATTGTAAATGCACCATTTCGTGTAATAATATATTAATTCCCACCACTACCAATGTAAAGATATTTGGAGTAACATTTAACAACCAATACAAATGGCAAACCCATATCAATATCCTTGCTCAATTCCTCTCCAAAAGGCTAGATATTATTAAATGTCTCGCAAGCCGAAAATTCAATTGCAACACCCAAACATTGCTCTCAGTAACAAAATTCATCTTGATTTCAAAAATAGATTATGCTATTTACCTATATGGATTCGCCCCAAAAACGACTCTTAGCAAAATAAAAACTATCCTCAACGCAGCAGTACGCACCTGCCTAGGCGCCTATCGCACTACACCAGTCAAAAACATCCTTTACGAGGCCAAAATGCCAGAAATAGAGGAAAAAAAGGGACTACTTTACTGCCAAACTGTGTAAAAACCTACTTAACTCTCGAAACACCCCAATTTACAAAGTTTTTCAAAATTACAAACGTAAGAAGAGAAAAACTATATTATCCACCATTGAAAAAACTATAGCACTTTGCAAGCTACACGATCTACCATATGTACCAACTAAATTAAAACCTTCCTGGCTTCTCGCAGACAATTTGATAAACACGAAACTAAGAATTTACCAAAAGGCAAACACAAACCCAAATATTTACAGGCAACAATTTGAGACCATCAAAGAAGATTTTAAAAAACATACATTCATATATACCGACGGTTCACAGATAAATAAAGTTACTGCTTACGCAATAACAACAGAAATAATTTCCCTAAAAAAAGCTTTACTCCCTCCATTCACTACAGTAATGTCAGCAGAAATAATTGCAATTTTAGACGCAATAAATATAGTAAAATATAAACCAGGCCAATTTGTTATATGCTCTGACTCGCTCTCATCCCTAGACGCTATCGCAAATTTAAACAACAATAATACATATCCCTCCAAAATAAGATCCTTTCTAACACATCATACACCCAAAATTAAATTATTATGGGTACCCGGACACTGCAACATACCAGGAAACGAACTAGCAGACCGCTGCGCAAAAGAAGCGTCAATAACACCATTAGTAACTACACCTTATCTTAACACAACAGATATAAATAAATTTCTAAAAACTGAACTAAATACAAAACAAGAACAAAATATACAAAAATGTAGCAACTGGTACAAGAATATAAATACAAATAAAATATCCATTGCAGATTACCTTTCTACAATATCCCAACAAAATTTAAGCAGACTAGACCAAATTAAAATAATTAGGCTCCGATTAGGACATACTAAAATTACAAATCAATATTACATAGACGAAAACATTACGCCATTTTGCCCAATTTGTAATCTTAACATACCAATTAACACCGACCACATTCTTTGCAACTGCCCAGCCTTGAAAGATACAAAAGTAAAAATATTTGGAACTAAAAACCCTATTGATCTCTTAATTACCCCCAATATAGAAAACATAACACAAATTATACAATATTTACAACAAACAAGCATTTACAACGAAATATAAAATGTAAACTTGGCCTATAGCTTTCTGCTCGCGCCTTATATATAAGTAATATAATTATTTATAATTATGTTTCTTTTAAGTAAATAAAAAAAAAAAATAAAAATGTGCTACGGCTAATTTTCTTTAAAACAATTGATGCTGCTCGTGCGGGATGTGAAAAGTACATAGTAAGCCATATCAAAACTATGGAAATGTTTATTAATAAGATGACTTAGAGCTGGTTGCTTCTAACTTATGTGAACTTGATGTGGAGCATTTAAGTTTATTTTCTTGAAAATGCATTTCAAGCATTCATTAATTTTCTAAGTTTACCTCAAACTTTGTGGAGCAAAACTTTGAATACAGCAGCGTATAACAGGTCACCAATGTAAGTTCTTGCTGAAATTACTCCATATGAGAGATGAAATGACAGAAGGCCAATAGTGCCATACCTTAGGATTTTCGGTTCCGACGCTGTCGTTTTAAAGAAAGGACCTAAACAGCGGGACAGTCAATTTTTACACAAATGTTAAAAAATTAAAATTTGTTGGTTATCATGATCACACCAAGGCTGTTCAACATGCAAAGGAATCAATTAGTGATCGCTCGAGGTGTTATACTTTTGAAGAATCTTTTTAAAAGGTCAAAGGAAGAAATGCTTGCATCGAATTATTTTGAACACTTATCTAGAGAATAATTTCACGGTCAAGCTGGGATGGAGCAGACAGCGCTTGGTAAACGCGAAATGCGCTTGGTAGATGCAAAATTCAAACGTAACAGAATCAGAGTCTGGGGGGAGCTGATTATCGTAAGAAGAAGGTCAAAATTTAAAAAGGTATATTGTACTGAGATTTGTATAGTATAGCGAAAAACCAGATTCCGACTAATTCAAGATTACTTTTTTGTTATATCAAAGAGTTTATACATTTGGTAAGATCGGTATAATAATATGGTATTCATATTTTATAACAGTATTTAGAGTAAACTTAAACTCCTTACGTACGCTGATGATATTGTCGGCAGAACCAAGAGAGATGTTACCGCTGCTTTCACCACTATCGAAAAGGAATCAGCCAAGTGGGTTTGATGATAAATGGGGGTAAAAACACAAACAAGGGAGTGCGGCGTCTAGACTCCCACGTTTCACCCGGCAGCTATAACTTTGAAGTAGTCAAGGAGTTTGTGTACCTTGGCACCGCCATTAATAACAACAACGAAGTCAGCCTGGAGATAAAGCGAAGAACTATAATTGCTAATAGGTTCTACTATGGGCTCAGTAAGCAACTAAGTTCCAGAGTTGCAGAGACAAAACTAAAGGCCCAAACATAATAGACACGAGCTGGCTGCTGCTAATGTCAAATTTAATATGAAAACATTGGAATGATACGTAGAAACCATATAAGCTCAAGCCAACTTTTTCGTCAAGTTTCGTTAATTTGATCTGCCTGCAGCCAAAGCTATTCAAATCGAATGCTCCGCACCAATCTGTCAAACAAATAAAATGCCAATTATATTTCTTTTTGTGAATTGTGAACTGTTGTGTTTTGTTGACAAAACTCAACAATTTGACATGTTCACAAAAAATTATCTTAAAAATATATAAAAAATATGATTGCTAACAATTGGCATACAAGCGAGCCAACAAACTTTGTTATGTGCAAATTTTTTTGACAAAAATTGAGCTGGCTGTTCGTTGAATTTTGATAGTAGCTGCAGCCAGCTCGAGCCTATTATGTTTGGGCTTTAACGCCCTACAATACGCTCGTTCTACCTGTGCTGCTTTATGGCGCTGAGGCATGGGTAGTTTCGCAAACTGACGCAGCTGCTCTGGGGGTGTTCGAAAAAAAAGTTCTTCGCAAAATCTTCGGTCCTGTTCGATTCGGCGATAACTATCGAATCCGAATGAACCACGAGCTGTATAAGCTCTACGACGACATTGACGTAATTCGGGGTATAACTGTGCAGCGACTACGCTAGCTGGGTCATGTCCATCGTATGGACGACGAAGCTCCAGCAAAAAAGGTGCTCAAGGCGAGAGTCGTTGGTCAAGAACGACGAGGAGACCATGCCTCCGATGGATGGACCAAGCCGAGGAAGCCCTAACCGCACTTGGTGCATCCGATTGGAGAAGGCGCGCGCAAAGCAGAGGCGCCTGGCGAGTGCTGGAACCCTACTCTGTATTGCGATGTGCCGATCAATGAGACGCAAAAATGAAATGCGATGCAAATCCGTACAATGAAATCAATTTTAGGAATTTTTTTTGTCGCATCGCAATAGAGTAGGGCCCCTGATGCGGTCGGCCGAAACCCGAACACGGGTTGTTATGGCCACCTAAATAAGTAAGTAATTTAGTGTAAACATGATTTGTTACTGAGAGAATGCTTGTAATACAGTTAGTCCAAAAATGCTGAATGTGGTCATTAAGAATCCAAATACAAAAGCTGAATTCTTAAATTCGGAAAATGATAAGCAGTGGAAAAACGCTATACAAGCCGGATATAATTCGTTGTTTATGATGAGACTTAAAGTTGACGTTATTACTTTAAGAACTTTTAAGACACTGTAACCTTAACGTAATTTTAACTAGCAGTGATATCGACAGCACCAGATTAACACATAGCGGGGCCTGCGGCTAAAATCGACACGGGGCCTACTCTAGGACAGATTAATATTCAAAATATAAATTTGTATACATTAATGTCGCGTTATTATGCAAAACAAAAAAAAACAACAAAACTTTCAAAACACCTACTTAACCATGCTTATGACAACGTGTAGTAAGTAGAAGAAACATTGGGGGTATTCACGATCCGGAGCTTTTTGTTGAGCTCTTGTGCAAAAGTGTAAAAACGCGCAACATACACAGTGTGTTCGCTACACCCCATACACAGACCTAGCAATTGAAGAAGAGTTCAATCAGCTGTGTTTTGTTTGTAAATATGTACACTGGTGGCCAGATCTAAAGCAACCAGAATAAAATATCGATATTAGACAAAAAAAAGTGGTATATATTACACAATGGCAGTAATTTGTAAAATTTTTTTAAATGATATTTTATGTATTTCAAATTAAAAAAAAAATAAAAATATTAATTCATTACAAAATTTTTTTACAAACGAAAAAACGAAATTGACTCGATTTTTGGGTGGTCATAACTAAAGCAATTTGACTGTACAAACTATGTTATCAACAATTCTTATTTGGAGTACCGTTATTTATTTTGTTATACTTTGTGCATTTAATTCGTTTGTTAAAAATTATTTTTGTGAATTTCTCAAGACATAACACGTGAATATTTTCGGGTTAGAGACAATTAAAAAAAAATTTTCAAAATGGCTAGAAACAAGTATTGTAATACGGTTAAAGAATAAATTATAAATGATTATAAAAAGGGTTTATCCCAAAAAAATATTTCGCAGAAATTTTCAATACAAAAATCAGTGATTTCTCGAATAATTAGCAGATTTCTTGCAACTGGTTCTGTAGTAACAATACATGCTGGAGGGAGGCCACGAAAAACAACACAACGCGTTGACAAAAGAATTGTTCGAGAAATAAAAAAAAAAGCCTTTTGTAACCCCAACTGAATTGGTGAGACAGTTATCTTTGGATATTAGCGCAAGATCTGTACGGAGACGAGCGGTGGAAGCTGGTCTACTCGCTCGAAAGCCATCAAAGAAGCCATTTATTTCAAAAAAAAATCGCAAGGCCAGGCTAGCTTTCGCGAGAG
The DNA here is from genome assembly GCA_914767935.1 of Coremacera marginata. Lineage (NCBI taxonomy): Eukaryota > Metazoa > Arthropoda > Insecta > Diptera > Sciomyzidae > Coremacera > Coremacera marginata. The sequence continues at coordinate 78,043,302 of OU612047.1, forward strand.
CACATATCAGTTGGGATGCTGCTCAGTGGAGAAATATTTTGTTCTCAGATGAGTCAAAGTTCAATATCAAGGGCTCAGATAACAAAAATTTTACAGTAAGGAGACCGAAAAACGAACGAATCAAACCACAGTATTGCAAAGGGACAGTTAAACATGGTGGAGGTTCTACCATGGTGTGGGGCTGCTTTTCGTATGCTGGAGTTGGACCAATTCACCAAATAATTACAACAATGGATCGTTTCGTTTACAAAAATGTGTTGGAAAATGTAATGCTTCCTTATGCAGAAGAGGATATGCCTACTATTTGGGTCTTCCAACATGATAACGACCCGAAGCATACGTCGAAATTCGTTAAAGATTGGTTGAATGACACAAACATAAAAACTCTCGCATGGCCAGCTCAGTCTCCTGATCTGAACCCGATCGAGAACTTGTGGAGCATCGTAGATCGCAAGATTAAAAGGGATTCTGAGACTAATAAACACAACATTTTCAGCCGTATCCAGGATGCATGGAACAATATTTGTAAGGATCAAATTGAACGACTTATAGATTCTATGCCTCGTAGGTGTGCAGAAGTTATCAGAAATAAGGGTTATGCTATCGATTATTAACATTATTGTATAATTTTAAGTTGGACTGTGAAAGTTGCTTTAGTTATGACCACCCAAAAAACGAGTCAATTTCGTTTTTTCGTTTGTAAAAAAATTTTGTAATGAATTAATATTATTATTTTTTTTAAAATTTGAAATACATAAAATATCATTTATAAAAATTTTAAAAATTACCGTCTTTGTGTAATATATACCAATTTTTTTTGTCTAATATCGATATTTTATTCTGGTTGCTTTAGATATGGCCACCAGTGTATATGTATTTTAGTATCTATATACATAAATATCTAATGGTGTCCGTATGTTACTCTATCACTTCTTAACCGTTCCAATGGTGTTGTTCAAATTTGTAGGTGTTTTTTTTCCACGATTTTGAAATAACACGGACCGTGTTGATGAACCATCAACATTTTTTTTATGCTATATTCAAATCTAATCGGTTTATGGCCCACCCGTGTGCGTATTTTTTTACACGAATTGTTTTTACACGTTTTACTTAGGAACGTATCTACCGTGTAAAAAGAGAGTTGAGTGTATAAATGAAATTATTAAAATTCACCGTGTAACGGAATATGTTTAATATATTGCTATAGATATTAAAAAGAAATTAGTACTGAGAAGTGTACACAATATACCATCACTATATATTTGCTCTCAAAAATTCTTAAAATGAGCTCAAGCGCACTACAAAAAAACTACAGGGTATCGCCAGTGCTCTTGTGCAAAAAAACCTAATTTTAACAGCACGTGTATTTTGTTATTGTAGAGCTCTTTTTTGCTGCACTTTTGCTCTTTTGCACAAGAGCTCTACAAAGAGCTCCTGATCGTGAATACCCCTATTGTCTTTTGCTATTTGTTTTTGGTTTGTATATCTGCTAATGTAACCAACTTTGCTGATCGAAGGATTTTGAATTTGTGGTTAGTGTATAAAACTACCACGCGATGGGATATGATTTTCCTTTTCATCCTTTTGCTATAATAGACGCAATCAAAAAGGAACATAAATAACAAGGAGCAAAATTAAAAGAAAATACTAATTTTGTTCCTGTATCAAAAAATTCATTAAAAAAATCAAATAAGACATTTTGACAGAAGCGCCTTCGAGGCCTCTGCCTACTCGGGGGCTGTATCCCCTCCTATCCCCCACCTAAATCCGTCCTTGGATATCGAGAGTAAAGTTGAAATGTTTATTCATATTCTATCAGAAAAAAGTGTATACAAAAAATAATAAATAAGTATATGACTTTCGGCTGGAATAACCGAATAAACAGAGTAATAAAAGTGTATAAAAAATCCATTTAAATTTATTTAAATAAAAACAATATATGGAAGCAAAAATTATTAAAGCTAGTGATGATCCTAAATTAATGTGGAAATACTTAAAAGCATCAGTAAATTAAACGGAAGTATCTCAAAAAAATGAACAAAATTATCATTGACGTTCATGATGTTGAAGATGACGATGAACTGGCAGAATTGTTAACTAATTTTTTTATAGACATTGTACTTAAAATTATTGAAGAAATTGAAGTATTGTAATGCAATATGGGTGATGATTCTGATTCGGCAAATTTGTTTGATTTTCAACATGTAACGACAGACAATATAATTAATACGTTAAAAATGTTGAATAAGATTGGATTTCTGTAAGTATTTTGATGATATTTCTGTAATTATAGTCTCAAAGCTAGAGAACCATCCGACTTACTCGTTTCCCACAAAGCTAAAAATTTTTTAAATGAGGTGTTGTTATCGGTAAATTGAGAAAGTACCGTTCTGGCAGGCATCTCGCGGTTGCGTCATCATCTCTTAAATTGTTAAAAATGTTTACATATGTTTAAGTGTAAAAAAGTTGTAAACTTATTTTGAGGGTATGTGCCAGACGATAGTAAAGTTGTCATCAGGATAGTAATTCCTAACCTGCTCCGACATGGCTGAAATTTTAAGGGCATATTCTTTCAATAGTTTAAAAAGTATATGTAAACAGCCATCCTATTCTGGCGGTTGCAAGTGCCTACCAGACGAGCATTTAATAGTCATGACGCTCATGATGGCAGTGCGAGCACAACACACTTGTAAAGGGTGATTTTTTTGAGGTTATGATTTTCATGCATTAGTATTTGACAGATCACGTGGGATTTCAGACATGGTGTCAAAGAGAAAGATGCTCAGTATGCTTTGACATTTCATCATGAATAGACTTACTAACGAGCAACGCTTGCAAATCATTGAATTTTATTACCAAAATCAGTGTTCGGTTCGAAATGTGTTTCGCGCTTTACGTCCGATTTATGGTCTACATAATCGACCAAGTGAGCAAACAATTAATGCGATTGTGACCAAGTTTCGCACTCAGTTTACTTTATTGGACATTAAACCAACCACACGAATGCGTACAGTGCGTACAGAAGAGAATATTGCGTCAGTTTCTGAGAGTGTTGCTGAAGACCGTGAAATGTCGATTCGTCGCCGTTCGCAGCAATTGGGTTTGTGTTATTCGACCACATGGAAGGTTTTACGCAAAGATCTTGGTGTAAAACCGTATAAAATACAGCTCGTGCAAGAACTGAAGCCGAACGATCTGCCACAACGTCGAATTTTCAGTGAATGGGCCCTAGAAAAGTTGGCAGAAAATCCGCTTTTTTATCGACAAATTTTGTTAAATAAGCAAAATTGCCGCATTTGGAGTGAAGAGCAACCAGAAGCCGTTCAAGAACTGGCCATGCATCCCGAAAAATGCACTGTTTGGTGTGGTTTGTACGCTGGTGGAATCATTGGACCGTATTTTTTCAAAGATGCTGTTGGACGCAACGTTACGGTGAATGGCGATCGCTATCGTTCGATGCTAACAAACTTTTTGTTGCCAAAAATGGAAGAACTGAACTTGGTTGACATGTGGTTTCAACAAGATGGCGCTACATGCCACACAGCTCGCGATTCTATGGCCATTTTGAGGGAAAACTTCGGAGAACAATAAATCTCAAGAAATGGACCGGTAAGTTGGCCACCAAGATCATGCGATTTGACGCCTTTAGACTATTTTTTGTGGGGCTACGTCAAGTCTAAAGTCTACAGAAATAAGCCAGCAACTATTCCAGCTTTGGAAGACAACATTTCCGAAGAAATTCGGGCTATTCCGGCCGAAATGCTCGAAAAAGTTGCCCAAAATTGGACTTTCCGAATGGACCACCTAAGACGCAGCCGCGGTCAACATTTAAATGAAATTATCTTCAAAAAGTAAATGTCATGGACCAATCTAACGTTTCAAATAAAGAACCGATGAGATTTTGCAAATTTTATGCGTTTTTTTAAAAAAAAAGTTATCAAGCTCTTAAAAAATCACCCTTTATGAGCTCTAATGTCAGAAAGAAAGAATACATATATTGGGTAGAGATTCTAACGGTATTTAAACGGAAAAAATTACCGCGTATGAGATGCTGAGGCATATCTATTTAAGCGCCAGTGCAAGACCGCCTTATCATTAGAAACCTAGATGAAAAATAAAGCAGGCCTGGCGGTGGAAGGAATGTGGCAGGTTACAATTTAAATGGTAATTTTGTATTGTAACTGCTTAGTGAGGTATGTATTAAAGAGCTGTACAAAATATTCTATTTGCGATAATTCACTACTGTACAGTACTTTAGTTCACTGCATTTCATTACAGAGTTGACATCGCATACACAAGTTCTATGTTACATTTCAGAAACGAAACAAGCACTTCATCACTTGAAATACTTTTCGCTACAGAAACGGCCAGTGCTTATGTTATGATGCAAAACAGAATATTAATATTAAGCATAGCGAGTGCTTGCCTCAGTGTTGATCAGCTAGTGGCAATCTTAGTTAAATCTTTAAGTTAAAAGAAGCATTTTTGATGAAAGAATCTATGGGCCCAATCGCGGTACTGTCGGATTTTTCGCTCGACGGAAATCATGACGGAATCTGTCATTTTCGATATTAATGTCAGAATTTCGAATAAAGTAGAAATGGAATAAGGGTTGCAGTTTTTTGAACATAGGAGAAAGGAAACATTGAAAAATTGAATTAAATGGTATTTTTACATTATATAACGTTTTTAAGTCAATGATTTAAAGTATTTTTGCTACAATTTAAAAAAACTTTTACATGGACGGACATGAGAAATAGCAAAAAAGGACAAAACAGGTACCTTGCTGAACTGAAACGCTATTCACGGCGATTGGTAAAAGTACTTGAGAAAAATATAGAAGAGAAAAACGCCATAACCGTGAAACTGAAGCACTCAAACTTTCAAAAGTTCGAGCTAGATAAAAACTTTTAGAAGCCAAGCTGGAGCAATTTAAGTAGCGCTGTGCATTAGTAAATATGTTTCTATCTATCATTCCTATTTAATTTAATCAATATGTCTATTTCATTCCTTTTTAATTAACCCTCTGTGATTACTCGTTTAAATAAAAACATTGAATTTCCTTGAAACTTTTTCAATCTCACGACAAAAATTTTTGTGAGTAAATTTGACATTTGAATAAATTCTATCCGTCCGATAACTCGATTGCACTTCTTTCGACGGAAGAGTTCGAATTCCCGACGGATACCAGCGGGAACCGGAAAAAGTCTTCCGACGAGTTCCCGTCGGCTATCGTGATTTAAATCGTAAATTTGGTCTATTTGTAATAATTTTGTTTGTGTAAAATGTTTTACAATTTTTTTGGTAGGAATCTATGTGAAAATGTACAGAAATTGTTTTTTTTTCTGTTTGGCCTAGACCGAAAACAACTTTACTCCTTATCTTGATTTGTAACGACTGAATTCAATTTATTTTTTTATTTTTGAAGCTTATATATACTATATATACTAGCTTATTATATACTAGTATCGCCTAAAGTCGAAATTCGACCATATCAATATCGATTTTTCTTGTTTTTTTTTTTGCTGAACGCACCAACCCATAGTCTGTTTTTATTTGTTCATATAAATGTTTTTTAATGTGTTATATGAATCAAGCAGCAGTTGAACAGTTTTTTAAGCTGACGCGGTGGCAAGTTCATTCTGTTGAGAGAGAAATTCAGAAAAAGTAACAACAACAATAATGAAACATAGCTCTTTTGAAGTGTCCGAGTTACTCTCGCATTCCACTCTTGCTTGTATATGCTACATCAACGATCTTCAACAGAGCTATGTAGCTATGTATTTTGTTGTTGGTTTTTTACTGTCCCATTGGCAAAGCTTTTTGCATTTGCTTCGATTTAACTTTCTTAAAGATAACAATAAGAACTATATTGTGCACATCTACGCGAAAATACCTTTTCATCGATATAAGTTTTATGTGAATATGTTGAAGTTAACACAGGTAAAGAGGGATCACAAACTTTTTGTTTGCGTATTAATATAAAGATAATTTCAATAATGTGTGTGTGAATATAAATACCATTTCAATATAACATAGTATCTTATGTTTATAGTTTAATTAGATTCAAGTACAATTCAATACATAAGGTGATATATACAGTTATATATGTATATATTATATTCAGTGATATAAATTATAAAGACAATAAAGCGCTTATCTGGCGCAACACTTTGAATGAATAAATTGCACCGATGCAAGCGTAATAAAATCAAAACTTTTATCGAAGGAGTGCATTGATGTACTCGAATCGTGCTGAACAGATTATACTTACTTACTTAGATGGCGCCTACAACCGTAAGTCGGTTTCCGCCTGTTGTTAGAAATTGAACAGATTATAACATGACGAAAAAAAAACAAACTATTCCTTTTATTATCTGTAAGTAGTTCAGTGACAGTGCAGTAGGTTCTACTTCAGTTTTGTTCTATTGCTTCAATGTTATACTTTCTCTTTGTACAGTGTTCGTTTGTATATAAAAAACTCTTAACTGTAGTGCTTGTTTTTTTGATATGAGAGAGTAGATGAGCGGAAGTAGTTGAAAGCAGAGCTGATGGCTTGCAAGTCGTTTGTACAGTGCTTGTGCAGCTTTGAGTATGCATCATGTTACCGATGGCCTGTTCAGGCTATCGCTGTGTTCGAAGAGAGAGAAATTAAGAGAAAGTAACAACAATAATGATGCACAGCTCTTTTGAAGTGTCTGCGTCACTGTCGCATTCTACTCTTGCTAACTCTGCCAGGTCTAGCTTGCGCCTGCCTGTCCCAAGCCAGGATAAAGGAGGAGGGTTGTTTGTAGGATACGTCCTGCAAACGTAAAAACTGATAGGGCCAACCAAGAGCTCGGGGTGGCGCCCATCTTGGTAGCAGGTCATATTCGGTATATCGATATGAAACAAGCCTGCGAAGGTATAGCAATTGACCTTAAAACTTGTTAGTACGGGGACAGTCTTTACCCGTCAAATGGGGTAGACCCTATCTATCCACCGCATGGAGACCTTAATTCGGCTGGAAAAACACTTGTGAAGTGTTGGCATGCGTGCATAAAAGTGTCAACTCTTCGGCTTTCCGAAGTGTTGCTTGTCAAAGAGTTTGACTCGCACCCTTAAACTGGCACGGCAGTCACTGAGGGAAGTGTTGACAATGGTTGTAATAATTAAGGGTTCTCATACTGAGCACGGCAGTCCCTGAGAACAAAGACCAAAACTCTATGTCTGGATGTTGAAATCCGAACGGCCAGAGTAAGAGTGGCATTTGCAAAGGTCCTCCAGAATAGGTACCGGTCATGTGCAATAGTTTTCAGCTGAGTCGGCAACTGCAAATTGTTAGCCTAGCCCTTAAGTGCTCATTGAGCACGGTCATGAGTAAGAATGCACTTTTTCGTAATTGCATTTGTGTGTTCTTGGTCTTTTTGCGGGGATGTTGTGGATCCTCATTTGACGGGATCGAGTTGCCCAGATGACTGTCGTAGGCTGGACCTTCGGGGAGTCTCGTACTGGTTGTGTGAACGCTACACAGGTCTAGATTGACCGGCGGGGTCGCGCAATGGTACGACCGGGCTGGCATATCTGTCTTAATATGCAAGAGATTGGGTAGGTCTCGTCTCCGCCAGTAGATGGATGGAAGTACGTCGCTACGGAAGTCTAAATTGGAACTGCTATTACGGGCAGTATGTAATTTATTACATAATGCTCCTAATCAGCAGGGCACTGGGTGATGCTTTGTGTTTGTGAAACAGCTTCCATGTTCGTGTTGCCACACCGAATGCCCCGTATGTTTTACTTGTTTTAAAACATAAACGGGTCCGTGTTGTGGTACAGCACAAAGTTCTGGTTGTCTGTTACATGAACTATTACCCTAGGTTTTAGATAACCCAAGTTGCTTAAGCCTTACGGCAGGTGCAGCTTGATAATCTTAAAATCGTCTGTTTACTCTTGCTCGGTATGCTACAGCAACGATGTTCAATAGAGCTGTGTCGCTATGTATTTTGTTGTTGGTTTCCCATTGTCCCATTGGGACAAAAAGGTTTTTACATTTGCTTAGTTTTACCTATCTTAATGACAATATATTCGGATAAAAATTATATTGTGCAAATCTACTCGAAAATACCTTTCCATCGATATAAGTTTTATGTGAATATGTTAAAGTTAACACAGGTAACAAGGGATCACAAACTTTTTTGTTTGATTATTAATATATAGATTTACTTAATAATTATTAATTTTTACTTTAATTATTGACTTCTTATTATATTCACTTTGTATGAATTTTTAATTGTTTTCGATTTTAATAAATTTATTGATCAAAAAAATGTTTACTTATAAAATAGACACCAACAAATAAAAATGGTAATCGATGAAAATTATAATAAAAATCCATTAATTTGTTGAATAAAAGCTATATTAAAATTGTAAATATAAAATATAATTTATTAAAAGCAACCAAAGATTTCATTAGCAAACCTCAATGAAACAGTTCAAAGATAGCAGCAGTACCTTACCTCCTCCGTTATTGTATCTTGGCTATATTATTATTAAATTTATAAACCACAAAGTTGGAGGACGCTCCAACTTTTAATTTTTAAAAACACACAGTACTTTTCTACTATTGATTAAAATACGCATTGAGAATTTAACTTAAAAACAAAAGTATGGTTAATAAATACCGTATAAATGGGCATAATCCAACCAGCTAAGCTTCCCACCCAAGGAAAGCAAGCTCGCTTGTTCCTTAGATCTCGCAAACTGGTGACATCATTTATTGTACCTTTTTTAATAACAGCCACAGAGTGATAGTTGGTAAAACCTCCTTCAAATTTCTCCTGCATAATGGGAATAAGTGAATTATAGCGCCCAGCTGTGAAGACATCACCAGCGTCTAAAGTTGTTATATGTGCTTTTTCCCGATCAATATGATGAATACATTCGTCAGCGCTGTATGCCATAAAACAACTAAGATTCAATATTGCGTCATCAAAAAGCGCACGATCCCTCTCAATGGCAATAGTGAGATTTTTACATTTTTGTTGCTCTTCAATACTCTTTGTGCACCAAATCATATCACTGACTTTGTGTTCACTGAAGTCATGTTGTGCTGCAATAAAAGAAAAAAATAAACGAAATAATTAGTAAATTTACTTATTGAAATGAAGGAATAGAATCAACAAAGAATAGGCCATAGGAAGATAAGCAAATATATGTTGATTAGAATCAAAACAAATCCATTCATTCCCCTTTCAGCTATTTGAAGATATTCGAAAAAATAATATTCCATGACAAGGGAATTTGAATATATTAACTTTAAAATGCATTTTATGTCACGGATTTTATAAATTACCTTTACCGCGAGCCTTAGTTACTTACCTGTAACATAAAACTTTGAAATGTAAATAAAATAGTTTTTATATTTACTATACATATCTAATATACGTGTAAATTCTCAAAAAAAAAATTGGTTGCTTAATGTGTTCTTTATAGTTTCTACAATATACATTAGGGTGATTCAAAAAAATATTTTTTCGCAAATCAACTGAGATCGTGCGAAAAATGGATGGCTATAAAATAAAAAAAAAATTTTAAATTTTAGATAGTGCTACCAGCGGTTTTCTGTTTTCGTTGGAGAAAATCTTGAAAAAGGCCTTAAAGTTAATATATTCATATCTGTCTTATTTTGTATTATACAATTATGAAATTTTTATGGCATACGTACAATAGATCATAATTTATAAAAACGTGTTAAAATTTTGAATAAGAGACTAACATTTTTTTTCAGGAGATAGAGTGTTAAAAAAAGAATCGCTTGTAACTATGTTTCACATGAGAAAACATTAACTTTTTTAATAAAAACCTATTCTTCGACAACTATTCATTCTATTTTTCTAAATCATCATTCATTTCATCATTTCACATCATTTCAGCTGTTCACAGCAGGCAAATTTCTTTAAAAAATATTCGGTGCACTCCTTCTCCCTACTCTGATTCATTCAAAAATATTATCCAAATCGGTTGAGAAAGACCCTGAATGCCATACCACCCCCGAGCGACGCACAGTGCGGCGTCCCATACAAGTTAGACGGCAGAAATTATTTTATGATTTTAAACGATAGGGTATTCAAAAACAAGCAAAAAAATTTAAAGCAAATGGGGGTCTATTTTGTTATTTGTTGCTTTCCGGAGGTTGTTTCATTCAAAAAGCTCTTACAGCGAAACTTTTTGATGTTAACTGTTTGGAAAACCGTTTTGGAAAGCTAAGTTCATGACCTTTCCAACAATAACCAATACTACTAAAAACTGATGTTAAGAGAAGATTCTTTTTGCGGTCAAATCACCAAGTTTTTTAAAAAAAATTCCACAAAGTTTAAAGTGAATTTATTTAAAAAAACCTTAAAAAAACTTTTTAAAAAAATTTTTTTGTTCAAAATTATGATTTCTCTTAAAATTTCATGTAAAAATGATCTACCTATTCTCTTCTTTACTCCCATTCTTTATTGAAATACATCCATTTCAAATTAATATACAATATTAACAACTATAAATCCGACGATTCTGAGTAGTAATCTGAAGATATATCAGAAGATGAACTGCTTTCTTCTTTCTGCGTAATAAATTTTTGCATCAAAATTTTGATGCAAATTTTTTTGTGGGATTAAAAAATGAATGTTTTCTCGGCGGCCTTTTGCGGTGTGTATTTATTAATGGGTCTCAAGAAATCAACAACATATTTAAGAGGTCTCCGTTTGTATGAACCCTAGATGATTTCCGCAATCTTTATTACGGGCTTCCTGAGCCTCCTCTGAAAGTTGCCCAATAAGCACAACTCATTGCTTAATAATTTCTGAGCCATGGCAAAGAATTTTGTGGACACTAACTGCGTGCATTACCAGCCGTATAAATTTATATATAATTTGCGGTTTCCATCTAGAAAACTCTGGAAGACTGCAATTCTTGCTGTATTGCTGTGATGGGTAGTTCCATAGCCTTGTTTGCGTACTTCAATCAATATACCCACTTCTTTTCTAAAACGTGATTGAATATTTTTTTTCGATAACCAATTTATCCGCAAGTGCTCTTATTGCCCATTTTCTTACATCCAAACGCTATGTGCAAGAGGCATTCAAACGCTTTAATCCAGGCATGCAATAATGACAAGCCATAGTAATAAAATTCAACTGTTAGCATTTTTGAAAGTGTCGCGTTATTCATCTCACTTGGTTTAGCTCCGCATATCTAGCACGATTGCGTTGACTTTGCAGAAGTCAAATAATTTGCAATTTTTCCGTCAATCATTGTTAGAAGGAAGTTTGTTTTTACCGAAACATTCTTTGAAGCCACTGATGTAGTTATCGATTTCATACCAGCGATTTGACTTTCTATATACTTAAATTCTTTTACGAATAGGTCCTGAGTCTCTTTTGCAAAAATCAGTTTGAATGGGCGACATAATTGAGTATATGATGGACTAGGGTTTTGCCAAACAATATGTTTTGAGTTGTTTTCTATATATAACTGTATCGGAACAAAGGGGAACAGGGGGCGAACCTTCACATGTCAACGTGCCTGATCGCCTCAACATGGCGAGGCCAGCATTATCCATGTCGAAATCGTCTCAAGTCGACTCCAACCTCCACGTGGTGTTCCCTGGGCAACGGCAAACTGGCATCCGTCAGTTTGACGGCTAATTTGAGCGGCGGGTCACTCCATAGACCTTAAACATGGAATGTGCGCAGGGTTTGGGTCCCGCCACATTACTACTGCCCAATGAAAACTAAACCAGCCTCGGATAAGAACCCCAATTACGTTGACGACCACCGCAAACGAAAAACGGACAATGATTTACGGATATGCACCTGGAATGTCCGAACCCTTTATAGGGAAGGTGCCGTTATCCAACTGGCGGAAGCCCTCAAAACAATAAAGGCTGACATCACCGCCATCCAGGAAATGCGATGGAAAGGGCAAGGCTGCTCTAAACAAGCACACTGTGATATCTACTACAGCTGCCATGGGGAGAGGCGCGAATTTGGATGTGGATTCGTTGTTAGCCGGAAACTACGCCACCTTGTTTCCCGGTTCACACCTGTGAACGAAAGATTGGCCACGATCCGCATCAAGGCAAAATTTTTCTCCATCAGCCTTATTTGCGCGCACGCCCCGACGGAGGAAAAGGACGAAGCCGTCAAAGACGCTTTCTACGCTAGTCTTGAGGACGTATACGATCACCATCCGGTCCATGACGTGAAAATAGTCCTCGGCGATTTTAATGCGAAAGTCGGAAGGGAAGGCATCTTCGGCCCCACTGTCGGTCAGTTCAGTCTTCATGAGACCTCCACGAACAACGGTCTAAGACTGATCGACTTCGCCGCGGCGCGAAACATGGTAGTTAGTAGCACCAGATTTAAGCACCTCGACATCCACAAGGCCACCTGGCTGTCCCTGGATCAAAAAACGCGAAACCAAATTGATCATGTTGCAATCGACGGAAGGCATGCCTCTAGTGTTCTAGATGTGCGTACATTTCGGGGGGTCAACATTGACTCCGACCATTATCTTGTTGCAGCCAAGATCCGCATGCGATTATGCAATGCGAAGAACATACGCATAGGAATGCAACGAAAGCTAGATGTCGCTAAGCTGCAATTACAACGGACTGCCGAAGCCTACTCCGCTCAACTCTCGGTTAAGCTCAACCAACCAACCTCTGGACCAGACGACGCCGGCGGACTTTGGGCGCATATATCCCACTCCATGCGCGCTGTCGCTGAAGAAGTCATTGGTTTCCGGCGCCCGCAACCTTGGAACCAATGGTATGATCAGGAGTGTCGCATTGCGACTGCAGTAAAAAACGCCGCATATAGAAAAACGCTGCAGTCAGCTGCAACGCGAGCCGTCCGAGAAAACTACAGCGAAAAGAGGAAGGAAGAGAGGCGCCTTTTCAGACGCAAGAAAAGAGTGCAGGAAAAGCGTGAGCGTGAGGAACTAGAGGTATACCAGGGCAAGAAGGATGCACGAAAATTCTATCAACAGGTTAAGCGTCTAACCCAAGGTTTCAAGCCCGGAGCATCCACTTGTAGAGACGAAAATGGAGATCTGAATACGGATACGCAGTGTGTGCTGAGATTGTGGAGACGGCACTTCTCCAATTTACTTACTGGCGACGATTCCACCAATGCCGCCCATGGAGAGCTCAGTTCAGAGCTACCAATCAACAATGACGGAGTGGAAGTATCACCACCTAGCCATGAAGAGGTTCGAGTTGCTATCCAACGACTCAAAAACAATAAAGCAGCGGGTGCTGACGGCCTGTCAGCTGAATTGTTTAAAACCGGCGGCGATGAATTGATAAGGCGCATGCATCAGCTCATCAGCAAAATATGGCTAGCAGGAAGCATGCCCGACGATTGGAACCTTAGCGTACTGTGCCCTATACTTAAGAAAGGAGACCCAACAATCTGCGCAAGTTATAGAGGTCTTATTTCCATCGCATATAAGGTTCTCTCAAGCGTACTGTGTGAAAGATTAAAGGCGATTACAAAAACACTGATTGGACCTTATCAGTGTGGCTTTCGACCTGGTAAGTCCACCATAGACCAGATTTTCACGCTTCGACAAATCCTGGAGAAAACCCACGAAAATCAAATTGACACACACCATCTCTTTGTCGATTTTAAAGCTGCGTTCGATAGCCCGAGAAGGGATTGCCTATACGCAACAATGTCTGAGTTCGGTATACCTGCAAAGTTGATTAGACTTTGCAGAATGACGTTGAGCAACACACGCAGCTCCGTCAAGGTAGGAAATGACCTCTCCGAAACCTTCAATACCGAAAGAGGTTTCAGGCAAGGCGATTCACTGTCTTGCGATCTCTTTAACATCATCATGGAGGGGATCGTACGAAAGGCCGGTGTGCATCGTAATGGCACCATTTTCTACAAAGGCGTCCAGCTCCTTGCGTACGCTGATGATATTGATATTGTCGGCAGAACCAAGAGAGATGTTACCGCTGCTTTCGCCGCTATCGAAAAGGAATCAGCCAAAGTGGGTTTGACGATAAATGAGGGCAAAACAAAATATATGCTGTCTACAAACAAGGAAGCACGGCGTTTAGACTCCCACGTTTCATCCGGCAGCTATAACTCTGAAGTAGTCAAGGAGTTCGTTTACCTTGGCACCGCCATTAATACCAAAAACGAAATCAGCCTGGAGATAAAGCGAAGAACAATAATTGCTAATAGGTGCTACTACGGGCTCAGTAAGCAACTAAGTTCCAGAGCCCTCTCTCGATCGACAAAACTAACACTCTACAAGACGCTTGTTCTACCTGTGCTGCTTTATGGCGCTGAGGCATGGGTAGTTTCACAAACTGACGCAGCCGCTCTGGGGGTGTTCGAGAGAAAAGTTCTTCGCAAAATCTTCGGTCCTGTTCGAGTCGGCGATGACTATCGCATCCGAATGAACCACGAGCTGTATGAGCTCTACGATGACATTGACATAGTTCGGCGTATAACTGTGCAGCGACTACGCTGGCTGGGTAATGTCCATCGTATGAACGACGAAGCTCCAGCGAAAAAGGTGCTCGAGGCGAGGGTCGCTGGTCAACGACGACGAGGGAGACCGCCTCCGATGGATGGACCAGGCTGAGGAAGCCCTAACCGCACTTGGTGTATCCGATTGGAGAAGGCGCGCGCAAAGCAGAGGCGCCTGGCGAGAGCTGATGAGGTCGGTTGAAACCCGGACACGGGTTGTTACGACCACCTAAGTAAGTAAGTAAGTATCGGAACAAAACTTAAAATATAAAAGTATTCGTCAGTACTGGATTAATTTTGAAATTGTTGTTTATTATCTGCTATACTCTGAGCTTCTATTCCTATCCCATTTTCAAATGAAGGTTAATGTGCTATCGTCAGCAATATAGTTCGCTATAAACGATGATAGTTTAGTAAGCAATCCGAACTATTGTAATATCAACTTCCTGGTTACGGGTTGTTCCTTCCGTACATTTTTAGAGGTTAGATTGTTGCTGTTTATTTAAACTTATGAAAAGCCATGTTCCACAATACTTGGCCCAGAAATATATGTTTAGTCGTTCTACTAGAAACCCTCAAGTAATTATACCTAGAATATAATTTTCCATTTCTGAACGGTCATTTCTGCTACGTACAGTTCGTTGTTGAAATATTCTGCCTATTTGCCTACGTTCCTTTTCCGGCACGTAAGCATAAATTATATAAACATACCCGTCATAATGTTTAAATTTTCAATTCAAAATCACTGGCGCTAACTTGGGTCAAACTCTTCTAAATTTTGTTTTCTTTTCGTACTTTTGGATTAGGGAAGTCGCATATTTTAGGGATATATGTACGTTGTTAAGTTTTAGTTTAGTTCTATCCCGAGTGTAAATAAATGATAACTTGTAATAAATTAATTGGCCAATAAGGCTTTCATATTACTTACGATGAAATAAATAAATAAATAAAATAAATAATCTCATTTACAAAGATTGCATTCTCATCTGGAAAACACTCTTTTTTAGCTTTCTTCAGCAAATATGTTGATGGATATAAGGCATGACAAACTTTCAATGCGCCTTTTCTAAGATTTTCATAAATAGGCGTTGTCATATTATTATCTACGTAAGAAGTAAAAGGTTCTTCTGGTGTTAACATACGTTGATTTTCCTCTTTTTGTACATTTTGCCTGCATCTCTTTTGCCAGTGGATTCAGAAACCGTTTTTACGATATCTGCTTTTAACCAATTAACATGTGCGCGTTGAGATATTTGAGCAGCATAGCTTAACTCTTCAGGAGTATATAATTCCAGCTCTTGCACTTTGCAACGTTTTGTTCGATCAGCACCGTTTTCAAATGATTTCCCTGGTCTTCCTCTTTTTTAGCATGTAGGTTGCTTATATGTAATCTGCTCATCACTCTCCTCTAAGATTATTATAATTTTATTCATTTGAAACCAAGTTTGGCAAGTTTCTAAAAACCTGTAACAAACATACATTACAGTTGACCATAATCAAAAATTAAAATAAGTAAATCATATAAGTCGATAAATCATAAAGTCGAAAACAGAGGAAGATTTTTCAATTGAATTAATTTTTCTGTTCGACCGTAACCTCTCTGCAGACAATGGCAAACCTCAGAGAGTAAAAACTGCCATGAAAAGCTTCTTGAGAACATAAGTCGTCAGATCTCGATAATTTGTGATCGAACATTTCATAACATACACAACACAAATTGATCATAAGAAGCTCGGTATAAATCCGTTCAAGGACTGAAATGGCCATTTCGTTTTTTTTTTTTTTTTAAATCATTTAAGTCATACCTAACCCTACAATTTCCGGCTTTATAAAATTTATCATGAAAAGCAAACAGATGTTTAGAAAGCCTTCTTCTAAAAATATTGGCCATATCAATATCTTCTACAGCATTAGTGGACTTGTTACATACATATATGCTGCGACAATTTATCCAATCTTTCACTTTTAGGAACAATGTAACACGCTTCAAAAAACCCATATCGAGATGAAACTTCTTTTTTAGTACTCATTTCACTCCTTTTTTTTATTAATAAGCCCTTTAATAATTCAAAGTGTCTACAAAATTCACATTTACACTTTGACTTCGACAGAAGATATTATCATAGATTAATTTGTGCTAATTACCAAAACATTTGTTTAAAAAACAACAACAATTAATTAAACAGTTCATTTGCGAAAAATCTAAACAAACGCCCAATGTAAGGTTATTGCTTCTGAAAGCATTTTTATTAAAAAAAGCAACAACATAGCAAAAACACTTCTAGTTTAACTAATGCAATATTTACCTGCTGCTGTTGTTAGTGCACTTATTTTTTCGCTCAGTACTTTTTTGTTAAATAATACTTTTGTTAGAATTAAAGAGTATCAATCAACTATGGTAAAAGGTTCCAGCAAACATTTTTCATTAAAAACTATTCGTTGCACTCCTTTTCCCTTCTCTCATTTAAAAAAAAAACTTTCAATATGAGTAGAGAGACATTCTGAATGCTATACCACTCCCGAGTGACGCCGGGTTTTCCAGCTAGCATTTTCCATAAAAACTATCGGTGCATTTCTTCTCCCTACTCTGATTCATTTAAAAAAATCATCAAAGTCGGTTGAGAAAAACCCTGAATGCCATATCACCACCGAGCGACGCCGGGTATTCCAGCTAGCATTTTTCATTAAGAAGTGTTCGGTGCACTCCTTCTTCCTACTCTGATTTTTATAAAAAAAATCATCAAAATCATCTGTCTTGTTCTAGCAATCGCCGCGCTTAGACGTTACGTATAAGTGTCGGTCAAGATATCGTTCACGCTTGCTCTTTTATAAATACCAGTGAAGTCGCCGCTCTCACTGCGTACAGAGACTTCATACCACCTTTTAATTTTCTTTTGACTACCATAAAAACTCTTTAAAGACTTGAAATAAGCGTCAGATTTTCACAATTCTACATTAGTGACCCTTTTCTTAAAATTAAGGGGAATGAACCCCCAATCGGAACAGGTTCCGAAACCTTGATCCTGACATAAACCTAACTTCTCAACTAACAAAGAATAAACGTGCTCATATTGAAGACTTCGTACCGTTACCAGTAATACAAAACAATGATCACATTGCACTTTTTTTAGTAATTTCAGCTGTTGGTCATAAAACAGCAGAAAATGTCCGATTAATTTTATCATACAATGTGTTTCAAACAGGGACCGTAACAGTTATACCATTTTTCTAAAAAAGTTCAAAGATTTAGTTATTTTTTGTGTTTTATTTTATTGGAGAGGAATTAAGCAAAATTTGTGATTTTTATTTTTTCGCACAAAAAATAACTGTTATTTTTTGAGATATTTTTTTCCCACAAAATATCCCACAAATCGCTATATCTCAGAAAGTGTTCAGTATAGGGTCATAAAATTTGAAAGGTGACAACATGGCAACATGGCAAGTCGCATAGTCGGAGATATTTGAGGCGATGAGAGCAAGAGTGACCACAAAAATATGAAAATTGAAATAAATGCAAATTTAGCATCCCAACTGCACTCTAGAAAATTTAGAAAAAGTAAGCAATATTGTTAATAAAAGAAAAAAATTAAAGAAATTTGAAAGGAAATCTTAATATAACTCCATTAGATATGTTGGTGGGTTAGGCTACTTTTGCTCTCTTCGCTTCATTTGTCCATATAATTAAAGTGAGCAAGTGTTTGTTTTTTTTTTAATGCAACGTTACTGTTATGCATTGAAGAATAGATATAATAGTTGTAACTGTATATGAATGAATTGAGTACATGTTTTTTTGAGAGTGAGAACTCTAAAATCCATAATATTTAATCAGCAAGTGTACGCAGATCAGTTACTGTATTGCACGTGAGTTGATAAGTAAAAAAAAAAAAAGAAAGAATTGGTCGCAGACGTAATTTGCTTTTGCGCCAGTTTTTTAATGAAGTAAACGGTCAAGCAGAGTGTAAATAGTGTGGTCAAAATATCGGTTCAGTGCATGCCACTAATTTAAAACGGCATTTAGAAAAAAAGCATAACGAGATTTTAAGGATTATGAAAAGCGGAGGAAATTAGATCATGGAGAAGTGAATGAAAATGAAATTAAAAAAAGGAAATTACTCTCGCTTTCTATCTAAACAAAGTGATCAATGCTTGCGTGGATACGGTACCGAAGGACTCACTACCGCTATCATTTTTTGACTCGAAGTCTTTCCAAACTCTAATGAGTCCGATATTTGATGCCTTAAAAATCTCAAAACCAAATTCTCGCAATATAATGAGTTTTGTGAAAAAAAAAAATCTGAAAATATTAAAGATGAAATAAAAAGCAATAAACAAGGCATATTAGTTTCACTTAAACTTGACACAGCCACTCGTAGCGATCGATCAGTGTTGGGCGTCAATGTACAATTCATTGAAAATAGTAACATTGAAATATGCACACTTTCTATGCTACAACTCAGAGACAGGCATACGTCGGAAAATGTAAAAAACTAAGTTGAAAATATTTTGAGTGACTTCAACATCGACAAAAAGCAAGTCTACTCCGTAACAGGCCCTATGCTCCGCCTAGGAGCTCGAGGAAACGATGATGACAACCGATAACGGACGAAACATGGATAAAGCAGTTCAGCAGCAAAAAACTACCTTCAACATCTAGGGAAACCGGAATCAGTTGTTCTTAAAAAATTAAAATTCCAACCTGTCTTCCTTTTCTTTGCTTAAAAGTAGCCTAAGGGAAATGGAACTTGCAAGTTTTTCATCTGATGATGATGCGGAATTAATAAACAAGGACGTGCGGAAGGCTTTCTACGAAATTGAAAGTTATAAGGAAAAACGCCTTGATGTGGATGAGGACCTCATGACATACTGGGAGAGCAAAAATTATTCACGTCCGTGGCTCAATAAGCTTGCTTGTGTCATTCATGCAGTACCCGCTACGCAAGTGAGTGTCGAAATATCATTTTCAGCTTTGAAATTGATCCTCAGCGATCTCAGATATAATTTATCAGAGGACAATCTGGCCGCAATAATGATGGTGAAGTAAAATCCGAATATTGCACCAAAATATTTGGAATATTTCAACAGCAAATATTCGCAAAATAGCACCCAACGTTTGGATGAAGACAGCTACAATATGTTCTAACTTATCGTTTTAGTTTTCTTTATTTTATTAATTAAAATTCCTAAAGACTACATTTCAACCGAAGACTTATTTTACAACTTAATAAGTTTGTAAGTAAATGGTTAGATCTTCCGGTTTGTAGATAAAACCGTAGAATGTTAAAGCAGGGGCGTGGCAAGCCCACTTTTTGTCATATGGTAAATATTGGATTCTTACTTTTACAAGTGAAGTTTCATGACCCTAGCATGAACAGTTTTTTAGATACAGTGATTTGTGAGATATTTTGTGGAAAAAGTATCACACAAAAAATAACAATTATATTTTGTGCGAAAAAATAAGTTAAAAAATTAACTGGTAAAGTTTCAAAACTTTATTTTTAAAGTCGAAATTTAAAACACAGCCAAGGACTAACAAGGGGATGTCCGGGGGATCATAATGGTGTCCTTCAAAATGTCTTCCGACTATTCCATCCACTTGTGGTTTTGTTTAAAAAACGGGACCATAACTGTTATTTACGGTCCCTGGTTTCAAATTGAGAAAGGTTTCAATCACATTTCAACCGAATATTAAGACTTTGTTGAACTCAAATCTGAAGATCTCTTGATCAACATAAAACACGGCCAAAAAATTTATATCAGCTTCCTACATTGACACCGTTGCAGTTAAAATTACATTCCACAAGTCTCTTAATTCCACTTATGGTAGAATATAAAGAGTTTCGCGATAAGAACGTCCTAACTTTAAAGTTGAATAAAACACACAATTTTCGAACAAAAATGATTCTGATTGTTTTATTTGGAAGATAATTTTATGCCATTTATGATTTCAACACAATATCGGCCAAATATCGGCTTTGTTTCACACAACCATCCGCTCACGCCAATTTTCGATGACTCTTTGCACCATTTCCGCCGGTATCTCTGCTATGGCTTGACGAATATTGGCTTCCAATGCCTCAAGAGTTGTATGATGGTTGCTGTAAATCTTCGACTTAACCTAACCCCAAAGGAAGTAATCCAAAGGCGTTAGATGGCACGATCTAGGCAGCCAAGCGATGGGCCCATTTCTCGAAATTAAAGACTCGCCGAACTTATCGCGCAATAAAGCCATGTTAAGTCGAGAAGTGTGAAGCGGTGCAACGTCTTGTTGAAAATAAAGGTCGTTCGCATCAATATCATCAAATTCTGGGATAAAAAAATCTGTGAGTATCGTGTTATAGCGCTCGCCATTATTGGAAACGGAATCTCCTGTGTCATTTTGAAAGAAATAAGGTCCGATGATTCCTCCGTACCATAATCCACACCAAACGGTTATTTTTTTTTTAAATGCAATGGTGATTCATAAACGACTTTTGGATTTGAGTCACTCCAATAGCGACAATTTTGTCTGTTGACGAAGCCATTGAGCCAAAAATGAGCCTCATCGGAGAAGATGATTTTTCGATGAAATTCGTTGTCGACTTCCAACATTTCTAGTGACTAATCAGCGAACTGACGACGAATGTGATGGTTGGCTGGCTTCAGTTTTTGTGCCAACACCATCTTATATGGATGCAGACCAAAATCTAATCGAAAAATTCGCCATGTGGTCATCCTGGAGAGTCCCAACTCTTGAGAACGGCGCGGAACAGACAGATTTGAATCTTCACGAACACTGGCTTGAACGGCGGCAATGTTTTCTTCACTTCGGTCATTTCTTTGTCTTACAGGCACATTTGTATCGTAAAAAGTGAATTCACTTTCAAATTTTGTTATTATGCGATTAATAGCGCGCACAGAAGAAGCATTATGACGCCCATTTTTTGCACGAAGCGCTCTTACTGTAGCGACAGGAGAACGCGAATTTGCGTAAAAAATTTAACAATTTCCAAGCGTTTGTCCGAAGTTAAACTTGTCATGATGAAATGACAAATCAAACTGAACACATTTGCTTAAAAATGTCAAAAATCCATATTCGAATATAGCCGCCACGAGCTGTCAAAGTTAGGACATCCCTATTGGGAAACCCTTTACTTACGAAAAATGTTTGATCTATCAGAGGAGGAGCTACTTGACGGTCTGAAATCACAAGAAGTAATTGAGGTTCGAAAAATAAATAAGAAAGCCAAGGCCGCTATTGTTGCAACAGGTACTACTATTATAACATTCGATCACATTCGTCGTCCCGACCAAACGTCTATTGGTGGAGGAGTTTATCCCAAGCCCAATGAGATGTATCATCTGCCAAAAACTTGGTCATACCAAGAACCTATGCAGAAGTATTGAGATATGTCAAGAATGTGAATATAATCTTCCAAATGAAAAATGTATAAGGAAATATTGTATTAACTGCGATAACGACTCACACCTCTTACGACTTTTCTTGCCCAACCTTCTTCAAACATAAGGCAGTAAATAAAGTCAAAACTGAACGCAGATGTACTGTAAAAGAAGCGTGGACATTTGTATTTTCGATTTTCTATTTTCTATTTTCTGTTTTCTATTTTCTATTTTCTGTTTTCTATTTTTTATATTTATATTTATATTTATATTTATATTTATATTTACATTTCTATTTATATTTATATTTTATATTTTATATTTATATTTATATTTTTTTTTTTTTTTTTTTTGTCTTTCCATTTTTATTTGCAATCTATCAGCTAGGACAATAAGCAAATATGTTGTAATTGTTATAATAATACATACAAAAGTTGGTCTCCATTGAGAACAACATTATTTACAAAATTTAATTTGAATTAGACTTAACTTAATAATTTTTGTGCCAGAAAGGAAACTTAATAACTATGACAATATATATACATATTTACAAAATTTAGAGATATAATAATCATTTTCTAAAAGGCAGGTCTAAAACGTGGTGTCGCTTAAGTCGCCTGACTTCATCGCTCTCATCAAGTAGACAAATGGCTAAAGGGTTTACATGGTTGCTTAACCTCTCTAGGTATCTCGAGCTAGTATTTCTGATCTCGTCCTTAACCATCGGAATGTTTAGGTCCTTATGAATTGCTTCATTTGAAATAAACCATGGTGCGTTGACTATTAGTCTAAGTGTTTTAGACTGGTACCTTTGTAGTATTTCAATGTTGGAGTTGCTTGCTGTTCCCCAGATTTGAACCCCATAAGTCCATATAGGCTTAAGGATTGATTTGTAAATTCTAAGTTTACTTTCTATTGTAAGCTCCGATTTTGGTCTAAGTAGCCAGTAAAGTTTTTTATTTTTGTTATTAAGTAATTGCCTTTTGGCCTGTATATGATTTTTCCATGTGAGCCGCTTGTCCAGATGTAAGCCGAGATATTTGACCGTTTCTTTTTTTGGGATTGTTGATCCGTAGATTTTAATAGGGGGACATTCTTCTCTTCTCATTGAAAAAGTAATATGCGCAGATTTTTCGGAATTTACTTTTATGTTCCATTTTTGCAACCAGCTTTCAATTTTATTAATGTGGCTTTGTACTAAGTCAGAGGCAACAGAAGGTGTTTCATGAGTTGCAATAACAACCGTATCATCTGCATATGTTGCTATTAAAGTACCATTAGATGACGGCATATCAGACGTATAAATAGTATAAAGTACCGGACCCAGCACACTTCCCTGAGGAACTCCAGCATTTATGACTTGTATGTTTGAAGTCTCCTCTCCAATTTTAACATAAAAAGTGCGGTTTTTTAAGTACGAATTAAGGATCATATAGTAGGGATGAGGAAGAAGTTTCTTTATTTTGTGTAATAGGCCAGTATGCCACACACGATCAAAGGCTTGTTGAATATCTAAGAATATAGATGAGCAGTATTTTTTTGTTTCAAGGCCATCGCGCACAGTTTTAATTATTCGATGACATTGTTCTGGCGTGCCATGATTGTGTCTAAACCCGAATTGATATTCTGGTACGATGTTAAGTGATTCCATGACTGGTAACATTCTGCGTAAAAATATTTTTTCAAACATTTTGGAGAATATAACCAGTAAACTAATTGGGCGGTATGACGTCAGTTCATTTTCAGGCTTGTTGGGTTTGTTAATCATTATTATTTCTGCACATTTCCAAGGAGTTGGAAAGTGGTTTAAGCGAAGAATGGAATTAAAAATAAATGTAAGCAGTAAGACACTCTTTTTCGTGAGAAGTTTAACAGTTTTACCATCAATTTGGTCATATCCAGGGGATTTTGAATTTTTTAGATTTTTAATTTCATTGAAGACTTCATTAGGCCGTATATGCTTTATAGGAAGAGCCATTTGGCAAGGAGCATCCAAAAATTCAGTAATTTCACTGACTTCAGAAGCACTCGCTAAAGAAAGAGGTTGAAATATATTGCAAAGATGTTCAGAAAATGCTTTGGCTTGGCTTCTGTCACTTCGGTGCCATTCATTGTTTTGGTCTTTGATAGGAACTTTTCGTTTAGGTGGCCGTTTAAGATACTTTGTGGCTTTCCATAACTGGTGCTCATCATATTTTGTTGGATTAAGATGTTTCACATAGTCTTTAAAAGCCTGGTTTTTTATTTCAGCGAGATGTTCTTTGAGGTCTTTGGTGGCTTTGTTTAAGTTTCGCTTATCGTTGGGATTTCGACTAGCGTGCCAGATTTTTCGGAGTCTTCTTTTATTTCTAAGCATTTCTGCAACTTCATTTGACAGTTTTACTGAGTGAACATTTCTTTGTATTTTATCCGGCTTAGATAAATATGCAGCTTCGTGAATGATATTAGTAAGGTCCTGAACAACAGTGTCTAATTCATTATTCGATTTTATGGATATGTTTAAGTTTATATTTTTGTCTATACAGTATTGAAAAGATTTTATGTCAGTTTGTGGAGTTATTATTTTATATTTGTTTTGAGCAATATTTGGAGAAGTACTATAGTCAATAATAATTGGGGAATGGTCAGAACTCAAATCATCCGAGTGAAATGCGCTCAGTAGAGACTGTGGTATACCAGAATAAACCGCGAAATCCATTAAATCTGGAATCTTCCTTGGATCGGTTGGCCAGTATGTTGGCTTTCCTGTAGATAATACTGAGTATTTCTTGCTGTTGATACATTCATAGAGCGCTCTGCCTTTTGGATTGATTAATCTGGAGCCCCACCAAGGGTGCTTGGCATTGTAGTCTCCACCAGCAATAAATTTTTTTCCTAGACCTTGGAAGAAATTTTGGAATTCGATACACTTAAGACTATATCTTGGAGGACAGTAAATGGCACTGAGTACTATTGGAGCGTTATGACAGATTATTTTAATGCACGACGCTTGGATTGATTTTGTTTGAAAGCCATTCAATTGTTCATACTTTATTTTAGATTTTATTAAAATCGCAGTACCACCATGTGCCTTATTATCAGGATGATTAGTAGAAATGAGATCAAAACCTCTAATTTTAAAAAATGTTTTATTTGTAAAATGGGTCTCAGACACCATTATTATGTCGATATTATTAGATATTAAAAACATTTCGAGCTCGTTCGTATGGTTGGAAAGACCATTGGCGTTCCATATTGCAAGCCGTAAATTTATTTGCATAGTTTATTGACGAGAAGTGTAATCATATTCAATAAATTATTTGTTAGCTCGATTTGCTTATTTATAAGATTTTCGATTCTTTGCATTGAGCTGGTTGGAGGTTCACTTCCTTTTAGGATATTAGCATATGTTTGATTGGCGTTGTTGCCATTATTTGGCATATTTAAGAAGGGATTTATAGGAGTAAATGTTTTATTTGACATGTTTTGCCTATTAGAAATGAATCGTGGCTGTTGCCCGCCTAACCGTCTTAACATTTGTTTATAAATTTCACAGCCTTTATAATTTGCTGGATGGCTATGCGAGCAATTAACACAAAAAGCAGGGGTTTCGAAGTTCTTCTGGCACTCCGCTGATGGATGATCCGAACCGCATTTGACACAATTAAAAGTTTTATTACAATAAGCCTTTGTGTGCCCAAACTGCTGACAACGATAACATTGTATTATTTCTTTCACTTTTTTTGGAGGCTCTATTTTTACTATTGCATTGTTTATGCTAGTGATGTTATAAACGTCTTTGTTATTATTGTTTGGTTCTAAGTCGACAAAGAACATTGACAGAGGAGCTTTACTTATTCTGCTTCGAATATTGCTAACTTGCCTAACTTTGTGACCATGACTTTCGATTTCTTCTTTTATCTCTTCTGGTGACGTTGTATGATGAAGATTTTTCGCAACAATTCTGTACGCTCTTTCATGCTTTAGTTGATATGTGTGAAATGAAATATTTTTCTTCTTTAAGTGTTTAATTAAAGTACGGTATGAATCAATATTTTGAATTGATAATCTAAGTTGACCGTCGTGAAGAGCCTTATAGTAAAAATCAGTTTTGGGAATGACTTCATTAAAATCATCAGACATTTTTTTAACATTAGAGACATTTGGCAAAATTATTGGTGGTGGTTTGTTGCCAGATAACTCTGGATTTGTTGTTTGTTCATCGGTGAAATTACTCAATATTGCATACCTGTTGTTGCTTTCAGTATTTTGACGTTTATTGATCCCATGTGATGGCGAAAGGTTTGAAGAGATGTCTCTTTTTCTCTTATGAGAGCCAACTGTTTGCCAGTTTCTTTCGTCACTGTTATCAGCAGCATCGTCAGATAGTACGATAGCGTTGTCGCTATCCATAACACTTGTCGTTGCAATAAGTATAATAGAGCTAACAGCTCATTACACTTGTTATTGCAGACAAAACCTGTTTAGCTGTTTTTTTTTTTGTTTTTTTGTTTTTTGTTTTGGTTTTTGCTTTTGTTTTTCAATAGTTGTAATAAAATAAGCAAAGGCTTAATATTATTGCAAGAATTTTAGAAGTAGTCTCGAGCACACGCTTGGTTAACAGTCGAGAGAAGACTGATATTTATATTTATATTTTATATTTATATTTATAT
This sequence comes from Coremacera marginata, assembly GCA_914767935.1. Lineage (NCBI taxonomy): Eukaryota > Metazoa > Arthropoda > Insecta > Diptera > Sciomyzidae > Coremacera > Coremacera marginata. The sequence goes on from OU612047.1 coordinate 78,069,847, forward strand.
TTATATTTATATTTATATTTATATTTATATTTATGTTTATATTTATATTTATATTTATATTTATATTTATATTTATATTTATATTTATATTTATATTTATATTTATATTTATATTTATATTTATATTTATATTTATATTTATATTTATATTTATATTTATATTTATATTTATATTTATATTTATATTTATATTTATATTTATATTTATATTTATATTTATATTTATATTTATGTTTATATTTATATTTATATTTATATTTATATTTATATTTATATTTATATTTATATTTATATTTATATTTGTATTTATATTTATATTTATATTTATATTTATATTTATATTTATATTTATATTTATATTTATATTTATATTTATATTTATATTTATATTTATATTTATATTTATATTTATATTTATATTTATATTTATATTTATATTTATATTTATATTTATATTTATATTTATATTTATATTTATATTTATATTTATATTTATATTTATATTTATATTTATATTTATATTTATATTTATATTTATATTTATATTTATATTTATATTTATATTTATATTTATATTTATATTTATATTTATATTTATATTTATATTTATATTTATATTTATATTTATATTTATATTTATATTTATATTTATATTTATATTTATATTTATATTTATATTTATATTTATATTTATATTTATATTATTTATATTTATATTATTTATATTTATATTATTTATATTTATATTATTTATATTTATATTATTTATATTTATATTATTTATATTTATATTATTTATATTTATATTATTTATATTTATATTATTTATATTTATATTATTTATATTTATATTATTTATATTTAATATTTATATATTGTATGCTAAGCCCTAAGGCTTAGTAGCGTTTTAAGAATTTAACAATTCATTACAATCCATTATTATTACAATTCATTATTCATTACAATTCATTAACTTAACCTACAATTATTTATAGAGTTAATTATTTAACTTAGTTTACTATTAATTTTATAAAAATAGACACAAATTACCAGGTAAATGTTGAAAGATGTGCGTATATTCCAGATCTCATCTTAATAGTAAATATATCAATTGATTAGAGCAGTGCTCATATATGAAAGACGACCACGCCCGTCTGGTCGAGCTAACACATATGCGAGGCAAGACGGACGAGTTCTTGCTTTGGATAATCAAGTTCTATTCAATTGTGTGTAGCTTTCTGAAAACAAAGATTAGAACAAATAAACAAGGATGCTCCGGCATATGCCAGGCGAGACGAGCATGGTCTCGCTGTGGATGATCATGTTTAATTAGATTCAGCTTAATAGTGCTTGACAGCTTGGTAAAACGAAGTATCCTTGGCAGAGCATGATTCAAATCAGCAGCGGTACTGGAGATTCAGCTTGATAGTGATTGACAGCCTGGAAAAGACGAGATATCCTTGAGAGAGCATGATTCAAATCAGTAGCGGTACTGCAGATAATCTAGAATCATTGTTATATTGAGTACATGGATTTATTTAAGGAAATTATATCTGAAACAAAATTAAAGTCACCACAAGCGCTCTCATGAAATCATGTGAAATAAGGAATCTCCGACTTACTAGCGTCATATTGCTACATTTGAAATTATTTTACAATAACTTTTTATTCATGATCTTTTGAACCAAAAATAAAAAATTCGTTATTTTCCGTCCCTGGGTAAATGTTAAAAATTCTTAAAGATATAACCAAATTTTTATCAAGTTTTATATTGGAACTCCATTTTTCTTTTTGAAAGATTGACATTTTTTCTAAAATTGTAATTTTTTTGTGCACGTATTTCTTTAGCTTCTTACGTATAGATTAAGCAGATATTTTTTGTTGCAAAATCAAAGCTATTATATAAGCCGCAAAGCTTTTTTTAAGGTTTGTTTTTAAAAGCTTTACTTTGCTACTGTTTTATAAAATTTATTGTATTGAAAAATTAATATTTGTGAATTAATACATATGTATATTAATATGTGATACATTTCCTTTCGTGTAAATTAAAAATTCCTTGCTTTTTGCAATTTAATTTTCTTTGCAAATATAAATTTTATTGCAAAATAAAAGATAATTTTCATAATCTCATGAGTTGTTTTCTCCAATCTTATATTTTTCTAATGAAATATTTTTTATTATCCTTTTATTTTTTTTTTTATTATCATTTTATTTTTATAAAAATTTTGTATTTTTTTATATATGTATTGAAAAATTTTAAATATAATTGAAATAATTTATAACAAGTTGAAATTATTAAGGCTTAACATTTAAATTTTAGGCAATGAATTAGAATATTGAAAGAAATACAAAAATTCGAAAGCTCCATTATTAACTTTTTTTTCTAAAAAAAAATGTCTTCATCATCATCATCGTTTGATGAAAAAAAAAATGTCTTAGTTATTTCATTTTGATTTTTGGGACCCTAAATACAAAGCATACTGTTTGATTTCTTAAAATTATATGCACAATCATATAATTAACTTTCAAAAATACTATGCTGACGATCCTCCTATATCTTCCCTGTAGGAAAATCAACTAATTTAAAAGTAATTGATAAAGTAGTTTTTTGTCAACCACAACTAGTTGAAATTCTGACTTTTTTCCATAGAACGAACTAACTTATTTTGTATGGCGATGTCCGCTAAATAAGTCAATTGACTTTCGTCTGCATATATTTTGAACTACTTGTTAAATTAGTTACTTTTAAACTATTTTTTTAATTGCTTTAAAATAACCAATTGAAAACTGGCCTAAAGTTAATATTTGATTAAATAACATGGTTAAATATATATAAACTTGTAATCTAATAAAAATTTGCAATTAAAACATGTCAAAATCAGAGTAGTTGCCGCCTTAATATAATTCAAAGTAGTTCAAATACTGGTTTATTTTAAACTAGTTTTTTAATTAGTTGTTTTTAAAAACAAGTTAGTTTGTTCCTATAGGGTTATTTCTAATTCAAACACCTTTTTTCACATTTATTAAAACAAAAATATATTTTTTATCGAATTACATGGTATGCTGTTTTTTTCAATATATACGATAGAAAATATATTTTTCATAAAGATTAGCTGCCTTCACGCAATAACTATTAATATCCGTTACATAATTTTATTTTGGTAACTTATAACCCCACGGGCAGTTTCTAGATCCACCACTAAGAGTAGTGCTAACGTTGTTTCGCAAAAAAACAGGTTATGTTATATGTCGTTTACAACATTATTTGCGGCTACGCTTCAGTTGATGGATTCGATCTTATAATAATATACTCTAGAAATATGATAAGGTAAAACGCGAAGAAGTCTCAAAGCCAAGACGCAAGCAATACCGAGATTTTGTCATTATACAGGCTTTAAAAGATTATTTTCTTGAAATTATATTGAACAAAAAGACATGTTTGTAGGATAGCTTAGTACAAATAAAAAATATATAAAAAAATTTTTTAAAAATAAGCTTTTATTTAAAACCAAAACGTGAACTAAAAAAAAAATAAATTTCAGTGACATTTGTCATATATTTTATAGTAGGTATATTCTAGATTCAGAAGATCTTCTCTCTTGGTTACCCATTATCATAATAAAAGCGTACGTAAATAGGTAAGTTCTAGGGACGTATATAAATTTAGAAATTTTCAAAATGTAAAATATACAAGTTTACTACACAATATCAGTGGAATTGAATCTCTTAGTAGGCTTATCTGTATATAAACCGCAATCCATTATACAGGTTAACTGCACAATATCAGTGCCTTAAGCTTTTAAAATTTAAATGTATTACATTTAAACATTTTGAAACTTTCTAAATTTATATACGTCCCTAGTGTGGTCAAATTTTTTCTGAAACCCCATTTTCTACTTGAAGGAAATTTACTACCAAAATTTCATCTGAATCGGCCTAGTAGTTTTCGAGATACAGCATTTTTATTGATTTGTGGGCGGTAAAAGGGGGTGGGGCAAAAAATAATTTTTATATATTTAAATTATACATAATTTCATAATATTGCATTGTCACCGGGCCTACACATGCATGCTAAATTTCAGCTTAATCGGAGATCCACAAGCTGTCGAAAAATTGTTTGCAAGATTTGCGGACATGCATGCATACGAACGAAGCAAGTTACATAAAAGCTTATAAAAATGCCTTCATTTTTGAACTAAAACGCGTTCATTGCAGCTAAATCGTTTGAGATACATAAACTTAACATATGCTCTCTATTGCTTTTCAATATTATGCTGACAGTGTTGCTTACTTATCTCTCGCTCTCAAAGCTTTAAATCGTTCTCTCGCTGACTCTCTAAAAGCTTTAAAGTGGATTTATTATGAATCTACAAGAAGGATAGATATAAAGATGATCCACTCCATGCCAAAGATAACAAGAAAGGAAACTTCTGTGGGGAATCCTTGTTCACCTAAAATAAAACACACGTGCACGAAAAATTCGTTCACCACGAATTTCTTAACACTCATCTGACTTTGTTTTTGCTCAACTGTCAATTTGCAAAAATAGTGAGGTGAATGTGTCAGTTGCTAATTATGCTAAATAGTAATTATGCTAATAGTAAAGTGCTTTAACTATTATCAAATAGGCTAAACATATTTATTGTTGTACTGTAGCTTCATGTTAAATGAACTTTTATACATAAAAAACACATTATTTTCTTCCAAAAAGTGAACAATTTTTACATGGAAGATTCGGGTTAAAAATATCAGCTGTTCAAATTTATGAATGAAATAAAATTTTTTCCATTTCATTGTGAGAAGTAGAGTTGCCAGTTTCACTTTTTTCAGGCTAGCTTTTAATATGAAAAAAAACAACTTAAGATATCGATAAGGTGTTATAGCGGTAGTTTAGCCACTACATTATAATGTTTGGATTGGTTGTTATTAGCTACACATAGATATCTTTTATTAATCCTCAACGATGAGAAGATAAATTGGGTCTACGGGACGTCAAAAAACATGCTCAAAATTATAAAACAACGTAGAATAAAATATTTTGTTATTACTTGCCCAAGTATATATTCATTATTGCTCATATGTTCTTATTCTCTATGAGACAAAATAGTGTTCGGAATGTATTATATATGTAACAGTTATTCCCGTAAAATTCAGAAATAAAGTACGTAATGTTGGAAATTGCAGTTATAAGGTTTGCTGACTAAGCCGTATTATATTTCATCTGAAAATTATACAATAAAATACTTAGGGCCAGTTTTTAAGTTGGAGTCAAATTAAACCGAGCTTAACTCACCAAAATTGGACGTTTAAACTCGGCTTAACTAGATATTTTAGCATTCGTATAAGTTAAGTTGACTTAAACTATCATGTGATGTGTTTCTTTTTTGCCTAAATTGAGTTTAAACTATGTCGCTACTATTTCCATTTTTATTTTTAATAGTTTTTTGGCATTTTTTTCAAACATAATAATTTAAAACTTTTTATATTTTTTATTTTGAAGCAGTTTTAATGAAACATTATGTGAAAAAAATTAATTTAAAATTCTTATGTTGTTATTCAAGTGGTGCCTTGACACCACATACATCGCATATACAAACCCACTACACAATAAACCATATTTAACTAATCATATAAAAACTAAGCTCGCGCTTTGCGCAAATTATAAAAAAATTGCTTTAAAATTTTTTTTTGGAAATTTAAGTCTTCTTGATTTTGTACTTCTAAAACCCAAGCGGAAATGTAAAATCTATATAAAAAAAATTTTAAATAATGATAAAACTGTATTTTTTACCAAAAGTATACCCTTTTCCAATAGTACATTCCTAAACTAAAAATAGACACTTTTGAAGTGGCTTAATTTTTGCACTGCATAAAAATAGACTTCAAATATTCAAAAAGGGGTAAGTTGCAACCACTGTATTTACTAAACGGAAAATCTGATCGGTTTTGTAATATCCTTCTTATTACAAATTCACCAACATTTTTTTAAATATCCTATTTTTTAAAAAATCAATTTTGACCAAGCCTCCCATACAAGCGGCCCCTATGAGCGATGTGTTGGATTTATTATCGCTCATGAATTTTGAAATCGCTTGTTTTTATTTTATGCAAAATTTTAGTCGATCTATAAGCACATAATGGGTTGCAGATGGGGTGTGGGTGTGTTCAGAAGAAATGTTGAGGGGCAAAAAATAATAGGGCCAGCTGATACATTTGACCCATCTAGGGGTCCAGTTACGGACGATATAAACCATATTCGACATTTATCTCTTTTGTGTTTTTGTAGGAGAACCCCCAAGAGGGTGACAGAGAAAAGTGGGTACGTTGAGAAGAAATATTGGTGGTAAAAAAATATTAGGATCTGGTCATACATTTTACCCCTCTATGGTGCACCCCGGGGAGCTATGAATGTTTTTCGTTAATTTTTTTCCTATTTAGGACCTTTTTTGAGCTAGTGCAAAAATTGTTATATATTGAATTTGGAATTGCCCAAACTTGCGAACAAGAAACATTAAATGAATGAAATGCAGAGAGCGCTCTTCAAGTCAGTTTTTTGAGGAGCGCAATTTATGAAAACTGTTAAAGAGAAATGAATCACTCTGAACATATAATGAAAGAACGTTCATGTTTTCTTCACGAATGAAGAAAGCAAAGTGAGCCATTCGTGAATTGAATAATATAGATGAGGAGGAGTGTAATCATGCTCTTCACTTGAGAGTTTTTCCTAACCCTCACTTCAAGGCATCGAAATTATGCGTCTCTGATTATGCGGTTACTTCTACAGTTCATGAACAAAAGAATGTAGTCAGCTCTTCATGAAAATGAATATGAGCAGGTTTTTTGTAACTAAAAATGACCTCATATTCATGAAATTTCATGAGAGCAAATACATTTTAACGTAGAAATAATATTTACAGTTTTAAGTAGTTCCATTAAATCCAACTTTATATTTTACGCAAATACATGATCAATGCAATTTTATAAAGCTTAGAGATAAACATATGCCATTTTGTACCAGCGCAGTATTTATGCCATCCAAGAGAATTCTTAAGAAAACAATCAAAGTTGGCAACTCTGATGGCATGAAACTTTCACATATCGGTAGTGGTGAAAATAAAAATCCATTTTTTATGTGAAAATATGCCAACTTTGTTTAGCAATAAAAAGTAAAATAAGAGCATGCATGTAATTATTTGGGTGTTAAACAGATCCTGTAACACAACTTAAAGATTAAAACATTAATGTACTCAATCCATGCACTATTTTTCTTGTTTGAAAACGAAGTTTCAGCAGAAAAATGCAAAAAAAGAAGAGCGTTCTTTTTTCTTATCTCACCTCGAATAGCGGGGGTTTGTATAAACTAACGGGGTTTTGTGAAAAATTAAATTTTTCAAAAATATTGACAAATACAACAGCTGAAGAAATTGGCAAACTTTGCTAGCATATATTAACCAAAATAAGGGGATGCAATGATCAGTTTAGGTTGCAAACTAGTTATTGCAACCCAACTTAAATATTTATGTAATAAAAAACAGATGATATGCATTATTTTAAGGGGTTGCAAAGTGATTTCTTAAGCGGCCGATGAGGAACAAGAGTTCAGGGTTGCATTTTTCGGTTCACAAATGCATGCAAACCTTCTTTGAGGTTATGTTTTTTAAATTTCCTATCTTGTTATCTTTGCTCCGTGCGCTAAAAATTAAATCTTCTGCGCAGCCTGTGCAGCCTACGTCACCCGGCTTGTCAGTTGTGAAACTTTATGAATACATACAAAAGAAAATGTCAAAAAGGAAAAGCAAACACAAGCAGCTAAGATCGCTAGATCCTGAAAGGCTGTTGTCGGGACAAGTCAAGAAAGCTCCGGGATTTCTTATAAGTGGTCGGGACAAAAAAATTACATTTGTGTCCTAGTGTTTGTATTTGACAAACATAAAACTAAAGCATCTTAATCATTTGTAGGCGGTGAAAGGGATTGTGGCATTTTATTGATTTGTGGGCAATTATCAAGAAATTATAAAACTTTTAATTATATAACTAATTAATTATATATTATATAACTTACAAAGCTTACCTCAACGATAATAACACAGGAACTCCTGCACAAGTTTAGTAGTCTGAACACATTGGTCATTACAGCAACATTACGACAGGTGGTCAAAAGAGTGCATTAATGTATTTGTAAATTTTCATTAATATTTGCCAAAAATTTTCTGGTTTTTGTTGTGATTTTTACGAAATTTTTTCCAAAATGTCTAATCTATCGAATAAAATATAAAATTTGCAAATATTACTTTGGAAGCTATCGCCACACACCAATCAATTATATTTACACTTTGAATAAAGCAAATTAAAAATTGATTCACTGTCATGATTCAACGTCCACTGTCATGGTTTTGAGCGAAATGTGTAAATTCGCCTTTACAATTGCTTTTGTAAACTAAATTCTACAATGTCGGTTTTTTTTTTAACGAGACACGGGACAAGCACTTCAATAACTGGACAATCCCGACGAACCTCGACCACCTGGCAACACTACAAGCAGCACAAGCGCATGCATTTAAGTCAGTGGTCGGCAAAATTAAAAATGAGACTGTAAGTGAAAGTGAGACAAAACAATTGCATATCATCCGAAACAATGCTGCTTCGCCAACAGTTGTTTGTTGAATGAGTGAAAGAGCATAAGAATACGTGTGACTCTTGGTAAAGCCTGTGCTTCATGTGTGCCGACCACTGATATAAGTTTGTAAGAAAAATATTGGATTTCATTTAGTTTAATTTCTCATATTATATACTTACGATACGTGTAAATTATAATTTGATTTATCCATACATGGGCACACTGCAGTATATATTAAATGCATTAAAACTAACATTCATCAGTAAATTTTTACTGATAATTAAATTTAATTTGCATTACCAGTAAATTTCTACTGATAATTAAATTTAGTTTGCATTACCAGTAAATTCTTACTGATTACTGATTGAAATTTCTGTAAAAAAAAATTGTACTGATTACTGAATAAAATTTCAGTAAAAATAAATTTTTACTGATTACTGAAAGATATTGCAATAAAATTAATTTTTACTGGTTATTGAAAAAATTGCAGTAAAAATTAATTTTTTAATGATTACTGAAAAAATTGCAGTAAAAAAATCTACTGAAATTTAATTTGCATTACCAGTCTAATTTGACTGATAACTAAAAATTCCTAATAGAACTTAAAATTCAACGCACTCTAACCAGAGGAAATAAATGGCGTAAGTTTATACAACTCAGCTTCTTTAGGTCAACCAATTTGATATTTACCATCACTTTGTAATCAAAGAATAAAGCAGGTGAACTCTAATATTGAGTCATAGTTTGCCGCGTGTTATCGTTATAACTAATATTCCAAGTGTCAATAAATAAGAAATATAATATGAGTTGAACACATTTCCATAATGAAGAATAAAGGAAAAATTTACTTTATTTTTATTTTTACTGCAAATTTTTTTCAGTAATCAGTAAAAATTTATTTTTACTCAGTAAATACTCAGTAAAGTAAATAAATTTTTACTTATTTTAATCAGTAAAAATTTACTGGTAATGCAATCTGAATTCCATTGTCATTAAAATTTTATTGGTATTGCAAAAAAAATTTCATTATCAGTAAAAATTTATTTTACTGCAATTGTACTGGTACTGCAAAGTGCCCAACTATGGAATTATCTAATATATAAAAATCTCGTGTCACAATGTTTGTGGCCGAACTCCTCCGAAACGGCTCTACCGAATTTAATTAAATTTTTTATGTATATTTGGTAGGTATGAGTATAGGTTGTAAAGCACTTTTCACGCTCCCATGCAAAACGGTCGTGGCTTCGCCCCCACAAGTTACATTTTCGAACAGAAAGTTACAGAAACATGTTACAGAACATTGAAATTCAGAATGGAGTTACCACTTGGTGATGTCCTTTTAATGGAAAACTTGGACGGGCATTGGGCAAGGAGGTGTGGCTCCTCCCAAACAAGCCAAATTTTTGATATCAAATAGCTTTGGAAGTTAAAATCACAGAATATTGAAACTCAGAATGGAGTTACCACTTGGTGATGTCTTTGTAATAGAAAAATTTTTTTGTAAGAAAAATATCCACGGCCAAACGGCCTGCGGATGAGGTCGCTGCGAGTTGTTCGAAGCGTAGCAAGACCCGGGGGAGCTTCGAAAACTCAGCAGAGGTCGCTGCGAGTTGTTCAAAGCGAAGAAAAGCAGGGGGGAGCTTCGAAAACTCACCAGAGGAGCTACAACTAGCCATTATAGACGCAACTGACCCAGACGGCTCTATGACGGGGGAAAAATGGCTGCCTGTAGAGAATGAGATCCTTAAAGCTATGATGGCTAGCGTCGAACACGGTGATCCCGACGATTACAAGTTCGACGGTGCTGGTTGGCAACAAGGAGTCAAAGTCGTCGGATGTGGATCGAAGAAATCCCTGGAGTTCCTGACCAAAACCATCGCCAACATTGGTGAAATTTGGAAGGGAGCTTCAATAAAGGTGATCTCCAAGTCCACGCTTCCGCTTCGCCACAAGGTATCTGTATGGATTCCTCCTCCTGCTTTGCACGAGGATGAGTCTATTCAGAGGCTTTTGGCGGCGCAGAATAAAGACGCCAGAATTCAGGAGTGGAAGCTGGTCAGGTCGCAGAAGAGTCACGGCAGCGAAGGGAAAATTCTTCTCTTTTCTGTAGACGCTGCTTCCACGGGCTGGCTTAAGGAGCAGTCGGACATGCTCAAATGAAGGTAAGTTAAGGAGCTGTATACTTGCGAAAAAATCTATTAATATGTTTTTTCTCCCTAGATTCAGCAACGGAGACGTAGTGGCAACCAGCGTAGAAACAAGGTCAGCAAAACTGATTCTTTGCTCTGCGTACATGCCCTATGAAGAGGCGAACCCACCAGTGCAAACAGTCCGCGAGTTAGCAGAACATGCTAACACAAGCAGGGCATTCCTGGTCATCGGTTGTGATGCTAACGCCCATCACTCGCAATGGGGCAGTAAAGACATCAACAAAAGGGGTGAGTCTATTTTTGAATTTATCCTTACCACAGACCTTATTCTATGCAATAGGCCAACATTTCAGGATAGAGTCAGGGAAGAGGTAATCGATCTTACTTTAGCTAGTAACTCCGAACAGATTATAGTCGATAACTGGGAGGTGTCACAGAAGGAGTCGTTTTCCGACCACTTTACGATTCGCTTTACTATTGACTACGATCCCCAATTAAAGAAACATTTTAGGAACCCATTAAAAACTAACTGGGAAAGGTATTCAGTCTGGATAAGCAGAAATATTGCAGACCCTGATACAGAATACCTCCACACCGATGTATCTATTGACAATGCAGTCGAGTTTATAACGGGAAAAATGAACCAGGCTTTCAAGAAGTTTTGCCCAAAGTCTCGAAGTCGCAAACCTGCAAATGCGACTTGGTGGACCAGCGACCTCAAAAAGAGGCGATCAGAGGTTAGAAAACTTCACCGGAAGGCCATCTTAAGCAAACTAGAGCAGGACTGGACAATCTACAGATCCATGCTAAATGCTTACACTAGGGATGTAAGAATAGCTAAGCGAACATCTTGGACAAAATTTTGCGAGTCCATTGAGGATACCAGTGAAGCCGCCAGACTTCGAAAGACGCTATCCAAAGACCCAACGGTACCGGGATACCTTAAGAGGTCCGACGGATCCTGGACAGAATCCAGCCAAGAAACGCTTTTGCTACTCATGGAAACTCACTTTCCAGGTTGTACAGAACCGTATCAAAACGATGCTAACAACAACTTGGAAATAACAATGCCAGAACCTTTACAAGAACTCCCCAACATTATTACAAGGTCAACTGTAGAATGGTCGATCGGATCCTTCAAGCCCTACAAATCTGCGGGGCCAGATGGTATCCTACCGGCCATGATGCAACATGCCCTTACTAGCATCATGCCCTGGCTTATAGCAATCTTCACCGGCTGCCTCAAGACAGGATATGTTCCAAAAATTTGGAGAGATGTGCGAGTTGTTTTCATTCCTAAAGCTGGGAAACCGATACACTCAGCATTAAAGGATTATAGGCCTATTAGTCTCTCATCGTTCTTGATGAAAACGCTAGAGAGAATAATATTTCTTCACATAAGAGAATCTGTGAACGATAATAATCTCTGTAGTGTACAACATGCCTACCTTAAGGGTAAATCGGTAGAAACGGCACTGCATGAGGTGGTTTCAGTCATAGAAGGAACCCTTCATCACAAAGAATATACTTTAGCAACGTTTTTAGATATCGAAGGCGCATTTAACAATATAAATACAGATTCTATAAGAAATGCTTTAGTAGACAAAGGAGTTAACTGTAAAATAACCCAGTGGATTTATAAAATGCTCAATAGCAGACGTATATGCTCACAAATGGGAATGAGCGTTGTGAGGAAAGAAGCCACAAGAGGCACACCGCAAGGAGGAGTCATATCCCCCCTTCACTGGCTAATTGTGGTTGACAAAATTCTCACTACACTCACAACTGGAGGAACAAAAGTGGTAGCCTATGCCGATGACGTTGCCATCCTAATATGCGGGAGATACCTGCAAACAATTAGCGAACTAATGTCTGCGGCATTGAATAAGCTATCGCGGTGGGCAGAATCGAATGGACTTGGTGTTAACCCAGTAAAGACCGAACTCGTTCTGTTCACAAGAAGAAGAAAAATAGAAAGTTTCACATTACCGAAACTTAACGGAGTAACTCTGAAGCTTTCCACGGAAGCCAAATACCTTGGAATTATCCTTGATAACAAGCTGAGCTGGAAACGCAACACAGAGGAAAGAAGGAAAAAAACACTGTGCGCTTTGTACGCTTGTCAGAGGACATTTGGCAGGAAATGGGGACTGCGACCGCACATAATCCACTGGATGTATACAGCGATCGTGAGACCCATTCTTGCCTACGGTTCTCTCGTATGGAGGACGATAACGCATAAAAAAACTACCTTAGCTTCCTAACAGGAGTTCAAAGGTTAGCGTGCATAGGAATAACAGGAACCATGAGATCTACGCCACAGGCGGGTCTAGATATGATGCTAAATCTTCTTTCCGTAGAAGAATTCCTTAAATGTTCGGCGACCAAGAGCGCGATTCGCCTCAACGAATCACGAGCCTGGAAAAGCAGCACATTCGGACACGCATCTATTCTAAATCTCTTTGGAACCGAGGAATCAAAAAGAGCAACCGACTATATCATACCCAGTGTAAGATTCGGTACAGAATACACCACATCCATTCCCAGCAGACAAGAATGGGAAGAAACGGCTGTAGAATCATACGGCAATCTCCATTTATATACTGATGGTTCCAAAATGGAAAACGGAACTGGATCGGGTGTATACTGTGAAACGCTACAAATCAAAGAGTGTTACAAACTCCCGGATTACTGTAGCGTTTTTCAGGCAGAAATATATGCTATTGAAAAAGCTGCACGGGCCATTTACAGGAAAAATCTTACCCCCACAAGGCTAGTAATTTTTGTGGATAGCCAAGCGGCCATCAAAGCACTGAACAGTAAAACGACGAAGGCTCGAACGGTGCAAAACTGTAAACTTGCACTGAACAGTTTCTGCAATACCCACAACGTCACTCTCTGCTGGGTTCCCGGACATAGCAATATTGAAGGGAACGACGCAGCAGATGAACTGGCAAGGCGTGGAGTAACCGCAAGTACAAACAGAGCTGACACAGATGTGCACATTCCAATAGGCGTCGTCAAAAGGAGTATAGAACTAAAAGCCAGAGATATTGCCAACACAAACTGGGCTTCCAGAGGTGACTGCAACATATCTCGAAGGCTTTGGCCTGAGCTAAATGAGAAAAGAACTAGAAGCCTTCTGCTTTTGGTCAAACGGGAAATCCGGATCCTTGTTGGAGTTCTAACGGGTCATTGCCCCATTGATGTAATGGCCAATAGAAAAGGTATAACAGCGCCAGACTTTTGTCGGAGCTGCAAAGACCTGGAGGAAATAGAAACAATAACTCACCTACTATGCGAATGTCCAAGTCTACAGAATCGTCGACTCCGACACATGGGGAACAGATTTTTCAAAGACTTGGAAGAGTTGGTGAACACACCACTGCTAGACATCTGGAGGTTCATAAAAAGCACAGGATGGTTTGAGGAACAAATCGGAACAATGGTTTAACTTGGTACCACAACTATAAAAAGGGATTCGTAATGGACCTATAGGCCCCCGCGGAAGCGCCGGTAACGGTGCACGACCCTTCATACCTAACCTAACCTAACCTTGATTTAACCCTCAAAACCAAACTCTTAGGGTCCAAATTGCCCCCATAATTGTCGGTTTCGTATAAAAGCTTTGTTTACGGTATAATATGTGTGTACAATCAAAAAAACCCAGCTTTTTAAAAAAAGTTTTTTGATACAAGGAGTTATTTTTTTCTTAAATTTATACAGCTTATTGTACATAAAAAGTACTTTATAAAAATAATTTTTTTTCTTTTTAAATAGTTTTCAGACTTTTATATAGAGGGCGCTGAAAATGACATTAATAAAAAAAAATCCAAAACGGTTCGATGGATATCGCCTTTCCCATGTATCTGAAACAAAACTAGTAAGGATGGAGCTTCGGCAGGGTACTGAAACTAAAATACCCCCCGCGGCCATATTAAAGTATATTCGGAGTCTTTAGCCACGACGACATTCAGTTTTATATATTAACAAACGTTTCCTATTTTGATGACGTAACTTTGTATGGGATGTAGGCGTGGTTTTGATCCGATTTTGCCATATATCATATAAATGGTTCATATTATATATCAAAGCTTATGTGCTAAATTACAAGAGATTTCATAAATTTTTGTGGATTTTTAAGAGATTTTACGTTTAAAATAAAGCCACTTTGTATGGGAAGTTGGCGTGGTTTTCATCCGATTTTGCCATATATCATACAGATGGTTTATATTAAATATCAAAGCTTATGTGCAAAATTTTAGAACATTTCATTTATTTTTGCAGATTTTGAAGAGATTTTACGTTTCAAATAAAGCCAATTTGTATGGGAGGTAGGCGTGGTTTTCATTCGATTTTGCCAAATATCATAGTGATGGTCTATATTATATATCAAAGCCTATACGCAAAATTTCAAGACATTTCTTTAAATTAAGCAGATTTTTAAGATATTTAACTTTTAAAATAAAGCCACTTTGTATGGGAGGTAGGCGTGGTTTTCATCCGATTTTTCTAAATTTCATAGCCCAGATTAAGACTGAAGAGCAAAGCTTACATGCCAAATATCAAGGCATTTCTTTTTTTCTAGGCATTTTTGTGGATTTTAAAAACATTTTGCAGTTAATATAGTCACTTTTTATGGGAGGTAGGCGTGGTTTTCATCCGATTTGGCCCATTTTCGAACTTGATCTTCCTTTTTTAAAAATAAATTTATATTTTGAATTTCATCGCCATAGCTTTAAAATTGCGGCTGTAATCGTGTCGACGGACGGACAGTCGGACAGACAGACGGACACACGGAAACCGACTCAGGAGATGATGCTGATCAAAAATATATATATTTTTCTATACCTGCCACGCCTCCTTCTTGGCGTTACAAACGGAATGACAAAGTTAATATACCCCTTACGCAGTACGCGTTGGGGTATAAAAATGAAATGTCATTTTAAAGTGCAGACCACTAATTTGGCATCCCCCCTATGCACGACCCTCGGAAGGTTTTTAAAATTATGACGAAAGTTAAAGTGAAAAATTAAAAAAATATAGATTTTCGCGCGCTTTTATGCCTTCAAAAAATAGTAGGTATTTGAATTTAGGGGGATGCTTAAAGGACAAAATTACAAACCATATGCAAAAATATTTATTGAAATTGAATCAATAGATTTCGAGTTATCTATCGAACCGTTTTAAAAAACTAGTTTCAAGGAAATCACGTCTAAAGCTTTTGTTTTTCGAAATTATGCATATATTATAACAATAATCGGTTGATAAACTTACTATTATTTAATCTGCAATGCCAGGTATCGTTTTAAAACATGTCTGAATATTCTAGAAACTATGAAGAACATATTAACAAACAAAAAACATTTTTTTTTTAAATTTACACGTATAAGGTTTGTTTCATATATATAACGCCACTTCGAAATTTAAAATATTTTTGTAACGGCCAGTTTAAGCAAAAGAGAATGTTTAGCGAATTTGGTCATCTATGCACAACAACAATAGTGAGCAAGAGTGAAGTCTATTCTAATAACGGTACATTGTTTATTGCTAAATATTACTTTTAATGCTGTTTCCTATTCATAACGCCTCTTGCAATTATTCATTCTGCTGCGTTTGAAGTGCAGAGATTAATAAAATTGTGTATTCAGTTTTCAAGACCTTAACAATAGAAAAAAATGTAGACCGGAATGCCTCGTGCAACCTAACTTTCTTGTGAAAAAATTGGAAAAATAAAGATTCTTAATGAAGACGGCTATGGAATTCGGGCGTAGAACTAATCGCAGCCATAGTCATTCAAAATTTTTTTAACAATCCTCAAAATTACGGCAAAACAAAATGTTCGGGCCAAAAAAAAAAATCATCTAGCCGGGATCAGCGGAAAATAATCCAAGCTGCGAGCAACACAACACACAGTTTAAAAGAGTTGCGGAGTGTTGGTGCTGAAGAAGTTTCCCGAACACCAGTATAGAGAGTGCTACATCAGTGTAAACATATCTGCAGTGAAGTTATGAAGTGTGTTCCTGCTCTTACTAGCAAACATAAGATAACGAGCTTGGAATTTGCAAGAAGGAACATAGGAATAAATTGACCAAGTCAGCTTTTCAATGTTTTAAAAAAGACTCCCACGTTGGGGGTTAATTTTTACATGACATTTTTCCGATTTTTACATGACATTTTTCCGAGGGAACAGGGGGGCGAACCTTCACATGGCAACGTGTCTGACCGCCTCAACCTGGCGAGGCCAGCATTATCCATGTCAAAATCGTCTCAAGTCGACTCAAGCCTCCACGTGGTGTTCCCTGGGCAACGGCAAACTGGCATCCGTCAGTTTGACGGCTAATTTGAGCGGCGGGTCACTCCATAGACCTTAAACATGGAATGTGCGCAGGGTTTGGGTCCCGCCACATTACTACTGCCCAATGAAAACTAAACCAGCCTCGGATAAGAACCCCAATTACGTTGACGACCACCGCAAACGAAAAACGGACAATGATTTACGGATATGCACCTGGAATGTCCGAACCCTTTATAGGGAAGGTGCCGTTATCCAATGGCGGAAGCCCTCAAAACAATAAAGGCTGACATCACCGCCATCCAGGAAATGCGATGGAAAGGGTAAGGCTGCTCTAAACAAGCACACTGTGATATCTACTACAGCTGCCATGCGGAGAGGCGCGAATTTGGATGTGGATTCGTTGTTAGCCGGAAACTACGCCACCTTGTTTCCCGGTTCACACCTGTGAACGAAAGATTGGCCACGATCCGCATCAAGGCAAAATTTTTCTCCATCAGCCTTATTTGCGCGCACGCCCCGACGGAGGAAAAGGACGAAGCCGTCAAAGACGCTTTCTACGCTAGTCTTGAGGACGTATACGATCACCATCCGGTCCATGACGTGAAAATAGTCCTCGGCGATTTTAATGCGAAAGTCGGAAGGCATCTTCGGCCCCACTGTCGGTCAGTTCAGTCTTCATGAGACCTCCACGAACAACGGTCTAAGACTGATCGACTTCGCCGCGGCGCGAAACATGGTAGTTAGTAGCACCAGATTTAAGCACCTCGACATCCACAAGGCCACCTGGCTGTCACCGGATCAAAAAACGCGAAACCAAATTGATCATGTTGTAATCGACGGAAGGCATGCCTCTAGTGTTCTAGATGTGCGTACATTTCGGGGTGTCAACATTGACTCCGACCATTATCTTGTTGCAGCCAAGATCCGCATGCGATTATGCAATGCGAAGAACATACGCACAGGAATGCAACGAAAGCTAGATGTCGCTAAGCTGCAATTACAACGGACTGCCGAAGCCTACTCCGCTCAACTCTCGGTTAAGCTCAACCAACCAACCTCTGGACCCGACGACGCCGGCGGACTTTGGGGGCATATATCCCACTCCATGCGCGCTGCCGCTGAAGAAGTCATCGGTTTCCGGCGCCCGCAACCTCGGAACCAATGGTATGATCAGGAGTGTCGCATTGCGACTGCAGTAAAAAACGCCGCATATAGAAAAACGCTGCAGTCAGCTGCAACGCGAGCCGTGCGAGAAAACTACAGCGAAAAGAGGAAGGAAGAGAGGCGCCTTTTCAGACGCAAGAAAAGAGAGCAGGAAAAGCGTGAGCGTGAGGAACTAGAGGTATACCAGGGCAAGAAGGATGCACGAAAATTCTATCAACAGGTTAAGCGTCTAACCCAAGGTTTCAAGCCCAGAGCATCCACTTGTAGAGACGAAAATGGAGATCTGAATACGGATACGCAGTGTCTGCTGAGATTGTGGAGACGGCACTTCTCCAATTTACTTACTGGCGACGATTCCACCAATGCCGCCCATGGAGAGCTCAGTTCAGAGCTACCAATCAACAATGACGGAGTGGAAGTATCACCACCTAGCCATGAAGAGGTTCGAGTTGCTATCCAACGACTCAAAAACAATAAAGCAGCGGGTGCTGACGGCCTGTCAGCTGAATTGTTTAAAACCGGCGGCGATGAATTGATAAGGCGCATGCATCAGCTCATCAGCAAAATATGGTTAGAAGAAAGCATGCCCGACGATTGGAACCTCAGCCTACTGTGCCCTTTACTTAAGAAAGGAGACCCAACAATCTGCGCAAGTAATAGAGGTATCAGTCTTATTTCCATCGCATATAAGGTTCTCTCAAGCGTACTGTGTGAAAGATTAAAGCCGATTACAAAAACACTGATTGGACCTTATCAGTGTGGCTTTCGACCTGGTAAGTCCACCATAGACCAGATTTTCACGCTTCGACAAATCCTGGAGAAAACCCACGAAAATCAAATTGACACACACCATCTCTTTGTCGATTTTAAAGCTGCGTTCGATAGCCCGAGAAGGGATTGCCTATACGCAACAATGTCTGAGTTCGGTATACCTGCAAAGTTGATTAGACTTTGCAGAATGACGTTGAGCAACACACGCAGCTCCGTCAAGGTAGGAAATGACCTCTCCGAAACCTTCAATACCGAAAGAGGTTTCAGGCAAGGCGATCCACTGTCTTGCGAGCTCTTTAACATCATCATGGAGGGGATCGTACGAAAGGCCAGTGTGCATCGTAATGGCACCATTTTCTACAAAGGCGTCCAGCTCCTTGCGTACGCTGATGATATTGATATTGTCGGCAGAACCAAGAGAGATGTTACCGCTGCTTTCGCCGCTATCGAAAAGGAATCAGCCAAAGTGGGTTTGACGATAAATGAGGGCAAAACAAAGTATATGCTGTCTACAAACAAGGGAGCTCGGCGTTTAGACTCTCACGTTTCATCCGGCAGCTATAACTTTGAAGTAGTCAAGGAGTTCGTTTACCTTGGCAACGTCATTAATACCAAAAACGAAATCAGCCTGGAGATAAAGCGAAGAACAATAATTGCTAATAGGTGCTACTACGGGCTCAGTGGGCAACTAAGTTCCAGAGCCCTCTCTCGATCGACAAAACTAACACTCTACAAGACGCTCGTTCTACCTGTGCTGCTTTATGGCGCTGAGGCATGGGTAGTTTCGCAAACTGACGCAGCCGCTCTGGGGGTGTTCGAGAGAAAAGTTCTTCGCAAAATCTTCGGTCCTGTTCGAGTCGGCGATGACTACCGCATCCGAATGAACCACGAGCTGTATGAGCTCTACGATGACAATGACGTAGTTCGGCGTATAACTGTGCAGCGACTACGCTGGCTGGGTCATGTCCATCGTATGAACGACGAAGCTCCAGCGAAAAAGGTGCTCGAGGCGAGGGTCGCTGGTCAACGACGACGAGGGAGACCATGCCTCCGATGGATGGACCAGGCTGAGGAAGCCCTAACCGCACTTGGTGTATCCGATTGGAGAAGGCGCGCGCAAAGCAGAGGCGCCTGGCGAGAGCTGTTGTTACGACCACCTAAGTAAGTAAGTAAGTAAGTGTTTTTCCGATGCGAAAAATTAAATCTTGATGGCCAGAATGGATTTATTTATTTATTTATTTCTTCATCTAACAGAGATCAACTCTTACAGACTAACAATACAGAAATGTATCTTAAAACATTAATTAATACTACAATACAATGTTAACACAAGAAATGAAATCATATTACTTAAATTATAATAACTCAAATTATATAATAAAAAGGAAGGGAAGTTACGAGGTGTTCACAACATTACGCGCCAACAGGTGCAAAAATAATTGATTTCTAAGTTGTTTTCTAGAGCAATTATGAAATAAATCAATGAAGGCTAAAACTGAATTAGTCTGCCTGGTACATCGAGCTAAAGGCATATTAGAAGCATAAACGGATCTATATAGCGATTCACTGAAGTGAAATTGGCTTCGGAGGTGCCTTAATGGAAAATGTAAGTTTAATTGAGACAACAGATCATCACACTGAACATTGTGGTGTATAAGGTCCCAGATGAACAGGATAGAAGACACTTTGCGTCTTAATTCAAGCGAGCAAATGCCAATTAGCGCACAACGGGTATTATATGAAGGCACGGCGGGTAAATGCCAATTAAGCTTGTATACCACAAACCTTGTAAATCTTCTTTGAACATTTTCAATGCGATTTGAATGTATCTGAAACAATGGATTCCAGATAGTGGAACAGTATTCTAAATGTGGCCTCACAAGCGCGGAAAAAAACGTCAGTAGAGCATAAGGGTCCGAAAAGTCTCGAGAGTTTGTTTTAAGGAAACCTAACATCGAATTAGCCTTAGTTATTATAAAATCAATGTGATCACAAAAATGAAGACGCACTTCCAACAAAATACCTGTCTTTTTTGATGAAGACCCTATTAAGAATAGTTGAGTTTATAGAATAGTCCCAAAATAATGCAGAAGAGACCCTACAAAAAGTAAAACATTGGCATTTAGAGATGTTTAAAGGTAACTTATTAATCTCGCACCAAGAAATTACATCGTTAATGTTATTTTGTAATAAGTGAAAATCATTGGCAGATGAGATAGCTCGAAATAATTTTAAGTCGTCAGCAAACAAAAGGGCATTAGAATTTTTGACAAAACTAAGAAGATCATTAATAAAAAGTAAGAGTAGAAGTGGACCCAAATGACTACCCTGAGCGACTCCAGAAGTGACAGAAATTTTCTCCGATAGGCGATCACAAATAATTACTTTTTGACTAGGATTTAAAAGATACGATTTAATCCAACCTAGGAAGTTTGAGTGAAAACCCAAGGAGGAAAGTTTAAAAAGTAAAATATTATGATCTACTTTGTCAAAGGCTTTAGCGAAGTCAGTGAATATAACATCAGTTTGCTGACCCTTGGTAAAGTTCTTTAAAATATAGCTACAAAAGATAGTAAGATTAGTTGTCGATCTGCCAGGAATTAAGCCATGTTGCTGCGGTGATATGATGTTTTCCACAAGAAAAATAAGTTCAAACAATCTGTTCAAATAATTTAGGAATACAAAGGAGTTTACTGATTGGTCTGTAGTTGCAGACGTCATGTTTAGGTCCCGATTTAAAAATTGGAACAATATGCGAAACTTTCCAAGGTTCCAGGAAGTGGCTAGTTGTTAAAGATTTATTGAAAATTATAGCCAGTGGAAGAGCGACTGATATGGCACAATTTTTTAAAACAATCGGATCGATGCCGTCGTGACCTTCTTTAGAATTTGAATTAAGAGCTTTTAAGGCTAATTCAACTTCGAACGAATCAATAGCAAGCATACCAATATCTAGGATGGTATTGTGATGTTGGAAAAAGTCAGTAGCAAGAGCCTCAAAACAGATTTAAAATAATCAGCAAAGAAATTACAGATAGTGATAATGTCCTCCGAACTCATATCCTTATACGCCATGGATTTTGGAAGGCCATTGTTATTTCTTTTGTTATTAACAAAGGTCCAGAAATGTTTGCTATTTTGTTTAACTTTACTTTCAGTCGAAAATATATATGATTTAAATAAGAATTTATTAAGAACATCGAACTCCTTTTGAAAGGATAGATAAGTCGATTTGAGCATTGAATTATCACGATTCTCTCTATAGCGCTAATAGGATTTATTCTTTTTATTTTTCAAATTAGCGAGTCTATTATTTGACCAAATAGGATTCTTAACGGGAGAAACACGCCTATTAGGGACCCATAGGTGCAAACAATCATTGATGACTGAAAGAAAATAACAATACATACAGTGCTGTGCATATGCTAAGCAACTCGCACCAAGTTTCAATAAACTGATTACTTACTATTATTTTTAATTATTACTTATATGAGTACAAAAAAATATATAATGACCAAAATAACAACAACTTCATTCTCAATTAAATACAACAACAAAACAAAATTAACTTAATTTTAAGCTGTGCATAACTTAAGCAACTTTTCAATATTTTGTATATGACCCTGCATTTTTTATGACTGCAGCACATCTTTTTGGCATTGAGGCAATTCAATTTCTTAAAATAACTTTTGGGATGCTTTTCCACTCCTTTTTAAATCCTTTGAACAAGGCCTTTTTGTTCGTATATCGATAAGACCCCATTCGCCGTTTTACAATAGCAAAGAAGTTCTCGATCGGATTCAAGTCGGGTGATTGTGCCGGCCAATCAAGCACTTGAATCCTATTCGCATTGTGTGTGTTTCGGATCATTATCCTGCTGAAACACCCAACGAAGTGGCATATGCCATCCTGCATAAGGAAGCATTTTTGTTTCTAAAATGTCCTTATACATAAAACGGTCCATTTGATCCACAATTTGATGAACAGGACCAAGCCGGTTTCCGGAGAAGCATGTCCACACCATGACATTACCTCCACCATGTTTCACAGTCTGCTTACAATAACGTGGATTTAGTCTGTTACCCTTCTGATGTCTTACTGTGCACATACCGTCCGAATTAAAAAGGTTGACTTTAACCTCATCGCTGAATAGAACCGTATTCCATTTCTCAACACTCCAATCAATATATTTTTTTGCGAATTCAAGACTAAAAATTAGAAAAACAATGTTGTTGTTGTTTTATTAGAAACTTAAAAATAACAAACCGTTTCTTCATATGCTTCTTTGTCAACATTGGTTTACTACAGGCTTTATAACTTTTTAATCCAAGTTTGATTGCATGTCTTCGTATTGTACTTGAATCAACATTCAAATTAAGAGTTTTAAGTATTTCTTTTGAAGAAATAAATGGGTTTTTTTTAATCAATTTTTTAATTTGAATATCGTCACGATAAGATAGTTTGCGTGGAGGCCCGCCACTTCTTAATGTTGCAACATTACCAGTATTGTTAAATTTATGAATCCATCTAGAAACCATGGATTTATTAATTTTCAATGATTTCGAAATATCAGATTGACTTTTGCCAGCCTGGTACAACGAAATAACATTAGATTTAAAGCTATTATCGTATTTAACACGCTGCATGATTTAATTTTACAGTTTTGTCACAATTGTAACCTTTAGACGACTAAATTGCATTGATATAATTGAAGTGCGAACAAGCAATGCAAAATGAATTGAAAAGAACCGTTATCTACTTGAGAAAAAAAATATGCTTCTATGTTCTCTTTACAGTTGCTTAAGTTATGCACAGCTTAAAATTGAGTTAATTTTGTTTTGTTGTTGTATTTAATTGAGAAAGAAGTTGTTGTTATTTTGGTCATTATATATTTTTTTGTACTCATATAAGTAATAAATAAAAATTATAATACTTGCCGTTTGACTATTTTTTTCAGAGTAAATAATCAGTTTATTGAAACTTGGTGCGAGTTGCTTAGCATATGCACAGCACTGTATCATCAAGTTCCTTACCTAAAAAATATTCCGACCAGGGGACAGCGTTCAGGCATTATTCAATTCATCATAATTTGCTTTATTATAATCTTTAAAAATAGAAACAGTAGAAGTTACAGGTTAATAGCTATAGGTGGAGAATTCCAATCTTAATGGTACGTGATGTTGTGAAACATTCCCGATTAAGGGGGAGGGCGAATCTAGAAAAACAACAAATTCTTTGTCAACAAAGATTAAAGCCAAAATACGATTTAGACTATTAAAGATATTATTAATTTGAACTAAATCAAACTGAGCAAAAAAATCAATTACCAGCGCATCAGTTTCAGTATTAACGTTAAAGGGCACGAGATAGAATTCATCACAAACCGGTTTCCAGACGAGTGTACTTAAGTTAAAATCACCGGCAATAATGAAGTGTTGAACTTGAGTAGCATTTTCTAGAAGAGAGCGACAAGTATTAGAAAGAAGAATTGAACTAGCAGGAGGAATATAAGACACGATAATGAAAAGATCAAAATTAGGTCTAAAGTTTACTTTAACAATGAGTTTATCAATGTCCAACCTATTGACTTCATTAGATTCAAGATAAGGAAGAGTCAAGTGGCAGCTAGAAAAGTCATTTCTAATTGCTATTAAAACTCCACCGCCCTCTCGATAGGCCCGTAGTATTTGAACGATCCTTAAGGAAGACACTGAACGATGCACTATTAATTAATTCTGAGGTTAAATGGTTATTGGTAAGCCAAGTTTCAGTAAGAGTAACTATATTATAATTACAAGAATGAGTGGCTAAGAATAACTCAGAAATCTTAGTCCTTAACCCACCCACATTTTGGTAATAAAATTAATTATAAATAGTGGAGGCAGAACACGATACCGGCAATGATGATGATGATAAATCTTGAACTATATCCGATGACGGGAACGATGATAACAGGCCACTCGGCAATGCTGGAGAGTACGCTTGAGTAGAAGGCGGAATAGTTACGGTAGGAATGAGCATTCCAGATGCTGTTGACGATGAGATCGATGGAGATATAGATTTTGGCATTATTAGTACGACATACGCCGCGAACCACATCACATTTTCAAAAAGAAGTTTTGGTGGAGATAATGTGATGGTGTGGGGTGCTTTTTCTGAAATTTAAAGTTCAAGCATGATGAGCGCTGACTACATTCGTGTGCTGGAGAGTAGTTTGACTCCACTTTTGGAAAAAAACGGACAGACACAACTATTTTTCCAGCAAGATAATGAGGCAATCCAAGTAAATCGAGATGGTTTCAGGCCAATAACATCGATTTATTGGAGTGGCCGGCGGGCTCTTCAGATTGTAATTCCAGAGTTCTTGTACGCCAGATGTATAAAAATAACAGACAATTTGGCAACGTGGAAGAACGGAAATCAGTTATTCTCAAAGAATGGAGCAAAATTGATTCAAATACATTAAAAAAATTAATTGCAAGTATGCCAAATCGCATTTACAATATTATTGGAGTTATTGGAACAGTAATTTAAAAATTTTATTTTTTTTTATATTCAATAAAAATCGTTTTTATTCAAAATTTTGAAACGGCATTATAAATCTAAGCACCACCATTATAAACACCATCAAAAGTGATATTAAGCAATAAGCAATGTACCGTTATTAGAAAAAGACTTCACTTTTGCTCACTATTGTTGTTGTGCATAGATGACCAAATTCGCAAACATTATCTATTGTTTAAACTGGCCGTTACAAAAATATTTAAAATTTCGTAGTGGCGTTATATATATGAAACATACCTTATTATATTATTACCTTAAACAAAAAAATTAAGCTTTTTTAAGCAATAATGAAAATTAACTTAATATAACCCATTTTATGGGTCCAAAAAAAGGACCAAAAGAAATAACATCAAGTATCTCCATATATGTTTCTTCATGTTAGTAAACTTCAATAAGCGTTTCCTAACAGAGCATCTTGAGCTGAAAATTAATTTCTTGCATTGCCACGCAGAAAAATTCGGTAACTACACCAACCGAATCTGATGAGCATGGCGAACGTTTCCATCAGACGACGGCGAGACTCGGGCACTGGTATAGTGGTGAAACCTAGATGCTCTGATAGCAGTTATTTGTTGGAACTTACAAGAAGAAGCAGAGAAAACAGAAGAATTAATTTGAAAAAATAAAAAAAAACATATGATATATGAAAAATTTTATTTCAATATATTTTAACTTAACTGTCCGATTCGAAATTGCCACATGTGTCTAAGACAAGGCTGTCAAATATTAGCGTCTCTCGTTGACATTTGGTAAAGTGACAGTGTTTTGTTTACAACAACTTTTTTCGTGTCTTCGATTTTTACGATGGAAGAAAAAATTGAGCAACGAGTTTGTATCAAATTTTGTGTGAAAATTTGTTTCAACTGCGCCGATACGCGTAAAATGTTGGTGAAATGTTACGGTGACTCTGCTCTATCGTATCAAAAACAAGTGGTTTAACAGATTTGTGAGTGGCCAAGACGAAGTAGAAGACGTCCCTCGTACCGGGCGGCCAACGTGTTAGACTACCGAAGAAAACGTTGAAAAAATCAAAGAAATGTTTGTCAAAAATCGCAAATTGACGATTAGAGATAGCAGAGGACGTCGGCATTTCAATTGGATCCGTTCAGAACATTTTGAAGAATGAATTGTGCTTGAGACGTGTCGCCGCGAAGTTGGTACCGAAAGAACTCAATTTCATGCAAAAGAGACCGAGTTGATATCGCGAAAGACATGCTGGAAATGGTCGAAAACGACGAAACATTCATCGAATCCATCATTACTGGTGATGAGACATGGGTATACGAGTATGACACGCAAACCAGGCTCAAGTTTTTCTTCCATCGTAAAAATCGAAGACACGAAAAAAGTTGTTGTGAAAAAAACACTGTCACTTTACCAAATGTCAACGAGAGACGCTGATATTTGCCAGCCTTGTCATAGACACATGTGGCAACCTACTTAAGTCCGATTCACAGTGTGAATGAACCTTTCTTTTTGAACAAGGTGGTATTTTGTTTAAACAAAGCTTTTATATGAAACACCGGTTTTTTCTGAATTATGGGGTCAATTTTGACCCTAAGGGTTTGGTTTGAGGGTTAAACTGTTCTATGAAATTATTTTCCAGGTAATTGTTAATGTTTTACTTAAAGACATAAAAAAAACCATTGTTGTTTGTTGTAACATGAAACATTATATTAAATAAAATTAGAATCGAAAAAATTATGTAATTAGATATTCAAAACATTCCTTCAAATTATCTTGATTGCAATGAAAACTGAAATTTTAAATTTAAAGTTTTTCGCATATTGTTTGCATATTACTTTTTTAAATATTGCATATAACTTGCATATAATTTGCATATTTTAAGAAATTTTAAGGAAACTATATAATATAGGAATTTATAGGTAAGAATAGTTAAAGCACAGTCAGAAAAAAAATTTTCTGCATAAAAATTCGAAGAAATCCGAAAAACTCATCAAATTCCATGTTTTTTTTTGGAATACTGTGTTCCAAAAATTTGAGAACATAAGCCGTTCGGATTCAGCATAAAGCTTGTAGGTCCAGTTCCCGATCATTTGTGTTTAAACATTTTACAACACGCACAACAAAATTGATCTTCTCCCCTCAGAACTATTTCTATTATATTTATATAATTTACTGATCATTTTAAACTTCCATAAAAACTACTGAACGAAATCAACTATTATACAAAAGGAGTGTCTTAACGTTATTTTCCTTAAAATAGCAATGACGTTGAGGAAAAATAATAGCATCTTTGAACAACATTGAGCAACATACACTTTCTGCTCAATTTAAGAAAATTTAACGAACTAAGTTATTTGTCTGAAAGCTTCCCCAGGATATGCATACACAAAGCTTCTGTACATAATGTCGAAAATTGACTTACAGCCCTATTCTGTTGATTAACAATTGTAAATTTATTGACAACTGTAAAAATGTCTTATTGTTATATATAAACAAAAGCTCATAACATTACAAAACTGCTAGGAACATAAAAAAAATATTCAGAACAAATTAATAAGCGAAACATTTTGAATGTTTTCAACCCCTTTGACCAAAAAATAGCACATAAAAGACTAGCTTGTCAATGAATTTACAGTTGTCAATCAACAGAATAAGGCTATTAGACTTGAATTTTATTAATTATCCTAATGGTATCCAACCACTTATGATAAATAATCTCAGTTCTTTAAATATTAAATTAAGCAAAAAACATTAAGTCTAAACAACGCCCTAATTAGGCTTTAATGTTAACTTACCCTGGATTGGCAATAAAAACAGGCACGTTAAGGCAATATATATAAAGGATATCATTTTCCTATATATTAAACTACGACTGCTTTAAATCTTATGATAAAACAGTTAAAAACACATAAACTAAATAGATAAAATATTTGCTTTCAATTCGACACACCCACATAAGTCACTAAAATAATAAATATAATAGAGATGTGGAAACCATGACAGAATTTTCCGATAAGTGGATTTCGAACTATCGTACATGTACGATGGACAAAGTAGGACGACAGAATAACGGGAGCTTACTCGGGCTTTCAAATATCATACATGTCAGACGAACATGATTATTTTCAGCGTTCAAGATAGCATCGTGCAATGGCACAACAATTCTTACTGCTCTAATAATTTTGGAAGAAGAGGAAGGGAAAATAAAATAAAACAAAGGAGAAACACAGTATGTGAAAAATCTGTCATATTATTATATTGAACTTTACGCTCTGTTTCACTCCACAACGCTTTTTTTAAAATGAGAAAATATATGAAGTTGGATGAACGTGCTTTCACACTTACTTCATGTAGGACGGACCAACAGAAAATATCAAAACTTTTTGATTTACTTGATTTTGGGCCGCAGTCTTTGCTTTCACACTTACTACCTGTCCATCCGACCTGTCAAGCTGATCCTACATGAAGCATAGTCCGAAACCCCTTATAAAATAGTGTTATTAGGAGCTTCCGGACTATACTACATGTAGTATGGACATATAGTACGACAGAATAGCGGAAAAAACTGTACGAGTTTTCAAACTGCACTACATGTCGGATGGACATCATTATCTTTCAGCGTTTAACAAGAAAATATCCTGCGATGGCACAAAAATTTATTGCTGCTGTTGTTTTTTACGCTGTTTTGTAAGATATATTTCAATAAATACTCGCCAAGAAACAGCTTGCGAAACACCGGTCATTTTTATTTATTCCTTTTTGCTCTTTGTTAATTCTCCATTTGTTGTTAACTCGCCAACGGCATGATACAATAATTTTCAAGTTAGCCTTAACAACTACCTTTTTTCTCACGAGCGGTGATCGGGAGTTGTCAAATCAATACAAAGTTTAACTTTCCATCTGTTTTGCTGCTTCTTCGTCTTCTCTTTTTCAATGTGTTTTTGACAACTCCAAATCGCCAACAGAACTGTCACTCTTACCTTGTAAATCATTATACCATGACCGACGGTTGTTTTAGAATGAGAAACTTGCACTGATTCCGATGAACATTCGTTCAAGCTATATTATATGTAGTACGGACCTACAGAAAAATCAAAATCTGTCGTACTACATGTAGTATAGTCAAAAAGCCCTTTTTGATTTTTATACTAAATGTAGCACTGACCGCAGATTTAGCTTTCACACATCCTACATATCTATCCGATATGTTATGTCTTTACTACATGTAGTACAATCCGAAAGGCCCCATTAGGGAGGTTCAGACAATAGCACATATCGACGCGCATGGTAGGACGAAACAGGTTTTTGGCCCTTCGGATGCTCGAAACAGCAGACTGACAGCATGTTGTATTGAAATCAAGAAGTTTTGATTTCGATTTGATGAGCAGTCATAACACTCGTATGAACACGTGTTGGTTGAGCAGGTCGAACTTTGCCATATTAAAAATATTGCAAAAGGGTGAACACATTGATTGTGCTCCTGTAGAAATTTTGAATTAATAATTAAAATTAATGCAGTTTTACATAAAGGTTTTTGGCTAGTGTCTTTTGGCATGGCGACAATTAAAAGCATCAATTATTTTTCACAATATTATCTGCTAATATAGGCTAAATGAACGACACTCTCAGCTTCAAAATTTGTTGCTAAATAAAGATTGACAACATGGTGGATCATTTGGTCACAATGCTAAATTTACAGTTATGCCAGCCATCACACCTAGCTTGACAGCATGTGCTATCGTCTAAGCCCCCTAATTAGTAAAATCGACCAAATATCGTCGCCTCAGTAAAATGAGGTCGTATGTTACATTTCGCAGGTTTTAGGAAATCGCAGTCAGAGCTTAGAGTTAAATTACTCTAAAATTTGACGGTCGATTTCATTCTAGCCCGTACATATTATAAAAAGGACAAAAAACTGTTAGTTTTTAAATCGTTTAATTCACAAATTGAAGTATTTAACAAAATACAAAGAATTTTCTTTTATAAAATTTTGTCGTATGTGTCATTTAGACCATGTTTATATGTTAAGCCTAATATTTTGTATGACACCACAAATAATTATGTAGATATTTTCATATAATTGTAAGATAAAATGTATAAAAAGAAAGCAGAAATATAAATTTATTCAAATTCAATTCGGTAATTAAATATTAAGGAACAATTAAGATCTAAAAACGGCTATGCAATATCAATTTTCATTCATGGAAAAAATTAAAAACGTACGCAAAACTTGATGTCAAATATAGTTGAAGGATTACGTATTATTTTTTCTAACATCTGAATTATATAAAGGACCTCGAATTTAATTTATCAGCTTAAATATTGGTTGAAAATTCCCTTTTGAACTTACATTCTTCCAACAAACATACGACATTATTTTACTCAGCATAAAGAAATCCTAAATTTGTATGAAAAATTGTTTTTTGTGATAGTTCTTCGCACATGAGACAATAATTTAATTCAAAAGATAACTAAGTGCCACATACGACAAAGTTTTTCTGAATATCTCGAAAACTAAAAGAAATATAAAAAAATTCGAAACGCCCTTCGTAAGATCCATGGCAGAATTATAAGGTAAGGTCATCACGGAGAGGAATGGAGTAGAAAGCAGAATAAAGCTACATTGATGTCAAAATCAGCTGTTCATCGCGAATTTCTTTATGCTCACGTTTCGCAGTTGTTTTTAGGTTAAAACTGTTACAGGTTTTTTTTGCAATTTTAAGACTTCTTTCACATTTTATAGTTTTTATTACACTTTTTATATAATATTTTCACTCAAATTAGCACAAATTTAATACCCGCGACCGCACTGTTTGCAACTTGGAAACATAAAATATTTTCTTCATTTGCAGTATCTACGAAATTCGTCGTTTTGACATTAATGTTGCTTCTCATTATCCACTCTTCGTTGACGCGTGAGAGCACTTAGTATCATGGGCCTACCTTATCATTGTATCATGGTAAGATCTCTTCTATAAATAAATGGATCATTAACTCAACACACGCAAACTTACACATACGACCTCATTTAACGCAGGCCACGATATAGAATTACATACGGTAATTTGACATTGGTCAAGAAATAAAAGGAATTTTCTGAGGTTTTTGACAAATTGGCGCACGACACACAAAAAGCATTTTTCTATCAATCTTTGGTAGTCTCGTCACCATTTTTTTTATCGTTTTTTGTTTTGCTCATGGTATGCTTCACATAACATAGCTTTTTGTTCAAAACTTGTTTTCCGCCCGTTTTCGAATGTTTTCGGAACCGTGAGCAAAATTTGTCGGTGGCCTTCTATTTCATGGCGTTTTCTTTTCTCGAAAAATTCTGCATTTTTTCTGCTCTCTTTGAGAGTTCTGTACTTTTGTGTTCTTTTCAAGTAAGCTCTTTTCAAGTCTTTGAAAAGTATAAAAAATACTGAATTTTGCACTCTCATGATCGACGGTTTCAGAGTTTTGTCCTCAAATGCTACCAACTGAAGAAACAAAAAAGTAATATGTTAAGAAAATATTGGACACTGTTTTGACATTTTATTAAAGAGTGAGCTTCCTTACAATTTACAAGTATTTATTATAGTTAAACATAAAATGTCTGATATTAACGAAATAGCCACATCAGTAGTTTTAACGATATTAACGAAAATATTACAGCTAAGTCAATTTACTTTCAACAAAACTTTCGTTGCTAGACATTTTGAATTTATTTTTGTGTTATGCTATTTCGCGGAAGAACTTCGCGTTTTATTTGACGTTTCTCTATATAGCAGGGCAGCCAACACAGCATTGGAAAATTTTTGCATTTTTATGCTTTTCTTGACTAAGAACAGGTCAACTTTTTTTGAGTTCAGGTCAAAATATAAAAATTTCTGCACTCTCAGAGGGCAGTTTTTTACAGATTTTATTACACTGTCAATATAATATTTTCACTCAAATTATCACAAACTTAACACACGCGACCGCACTGTTTGCAACTTAGAAAATGAAATATTTTCTTCATTTGCAATTTCTACAATATTCGTTGTCTCGACAACTTACCAACCTTTTCATTATCCACTCTTCGTTGACGCGTGAGGACACTAAGTGAATCGGCCCTACCGTATAATTCTGCCATGATGCTTTCAAACAACTCAATACTTCTGTTTCCGTACTCGACTGTAGTAATTTGCAATCTGCTCGAACGTGTTTCCGTACTTTTTCTAGCTTAAAAGAGATAAGTAGAACAACCATAAAGTCGCCCTCACAAAGCATCATTGTCAAATTTCAAAGCAAATGTCAATTGTTGTTTGCTTATGTTGTGTCAATATCAGTAAATATCAATATAGAACAACCATAAAGTCGCCCTCTCAAAGCATCATTGTCAAATCTCAAAGCAAATGTCAATTGTTGTTTGCTTATGTTGTGTCAATATCAATAAATATCAATACATATATACCTTAACTGGTACACTGGTTTCTGACGTATCTTGTGTATTGTTATGTGACCAAATATCTTTTATTTCTGATCGTCTATTCTGTACATTTAACGTTGATCTTTCATCTGTTGTTATTGATTAAACTATCACTTTACGGGACTATAAGTCTATTGCTTACGTGTCTTTGTATTATGACTTGACTACTTTAAATTGGTCCGAATGTTGGGTTCTAAGTTCTGTTAACGAAAAGCTTAATTTTTTCATAAATAAGATATTAGCACTGTTTGATGAGCATGTTCCGGTAATAACTCGCCGAGTATCTAATAGATGTTGTCCGTGGTTTACCATAAATGTTATGTTAGCCATTAAAACTCGAAATAGAATTTACAATCGCTGGAAAAAAAATCCAACATCATCTAATAGGGAGCAGTACAAAAGAGCACGAAACGAAGCTAAATCAACTGTTAAATCATCTAAACGACTATATTTTATGAACAAATTAAATTCTACATTGCCTTCTAAAACGCTTTGGAACAATTTAAGACAGGCTGGGGTATGCAGTGTTATACTTGATATTTGTGACATTGATTCTGACATTCTAAATGACTATTTTATTGTTAGTTCAGGGTCTTCTAATAATTTGTCGACTAGTTTTTCATGTACTTTACCTTCTGCAAGTTTGTTTAATTTTGAGTTTGTTGCTGTTAGTGAGAGTGACGTTGCTCTTTGTGTTAATAAAATAAAATCAAATGCCGTGGGTGAAGAGGGTTATCTATTAAATTCATTAAAATTATATTACCGCACATTTTGAGTCCATTAACCCACATTCTAAATCACTGTTTCACAAGCTCTTGCTTCCCTGAGGTCTGGAAATCAGCGACAATTATTCCCATTGCTAAAAAACCCAATGCCCGTGATCCATCTGAATTTCGGCCTGTAAGCCTGCTATTATCGTTATCTAAAGTACTTGAGTCTCTCATGGCGGTACAAATCTCGGAACACATTAGAAAATATGATCTAATGTCTCCACTTCAGTCCGGCTTTCGACCTCTGGAAGGTCTCTAAGAGTAAGGGTGGGTAATAGTCTGTCTGCTTTTCGTAATTTAACCTGTGGAGTTCCTCAAGGCTCTGTACTTGGTCCGCTTCTATTTACAATATTTATTAACGACATATTCAGTAAATGTCGGTATGTCACCATGCATGCATATGCTGATGATCTCCAACTGTACTTGTCCAGGCCTATTAACCTTGTTGATGATTTATGTAGTAAGATGAATGAAGTTTTAATGAAAATAGCTGTATGGTCTAAATCTAATAGGCTCAAGCTCAAAGCATGACAAAGCAACGAAACTTCATGCTTTTATGTCCATTCGCTCCAAGAAAAAAAAATGTTAACTGCAGTCTGCAGTGTTGAATTTTTTGTATACTTAAAATTGCTATAGTATAAAATAATATTTTCATTTAATTGATTATTTTGTTTGTTAAAATTCTGTTTTTAAATTAAGAGAAAAATTCTGTTATTTTGGTTGAAGCTTATTTATATAAATATGTGTTATTATGCAATATAAATAAATAACTAACTTTAACATCACAACAGCTAGTAACACAATTTTTGTAACTATATATTGGATCAGTAGCTATATATATTTGCATTATTTATAGGGCTCTCGAATTTTCGGCTAAACGAGTAGTTCAAATTACCTGAGCCATACCCGGATACCTAAGAAGCTTCGGGAAGTTTAAAGGCTTTAAGCTTATTTATGAAAGAAAAGGCGCGTTTATGTTGCGAGATTGCTGCTTGTGACAGGTTTCTGTTTGTTTTAATTTTTTTCTTGTGTTGCATTTTGTGAAAATTTTGGAATAGGAAGAGTGTGAAAGAAAAGGAAATAAATAACTTGCGGTGGTTTTAAATAAACAAAAAAAAACATTGCGTTGTTGGCAGCTCCTAACGTTGAGAACATAGTGAACGCCAGTTCAGACAGACTGGCAGATCAAATCAAAATTTCACATTGGAACAATAAAGAAACCAAGTCATGCATCTCTTTTGCTAACAGGGCTATGAGTATTTGCATCGGCGTGTGAGGTTTTTTGTTATTGGGCATGCAATTGTTGTTGTTGAGTTGAAAATGTTAATGGGTCAAGTGCAATTTGTGTTATTGTTGCTTGTACATGTGTTTTTCAATAACAAAGAAGACAAAATTGATGATAGATACAAAACAACAATAATAAAATGTTATTTTTGCATATAATTCCACGAACAACGCTATGATCAATAACAAAAAAATCAAAATAATAACAAATGCGTTCAAAAGAACTTGAAAACACAAATCAGAACAGCGCACAGTGTAACGTTTTATCAATCTACGAGGACAAAAGTCTACTACTAGAAAGAAATACTACTAAAAAATTTATTTTTTTTCTTGCAAATAAGGCTAGTACAGAAAGCTATGTCAAATTTTGCTTTATCCGATATATTTAAATCGGCAGTCGAAAAAAGGGCTTTTTGGGTATTTCAAAATTATTTCCAAGCGTCAGGAGAGTAGTTGTTGTATTAAGTGCCCTGATTAAAGTTGTTAACTTTTTAACTTATTTTGCAATGGAAAACTGTTGTGAAAATATTTAGATTAATTCAAAATATAATAAGTCTCATAATTAATCAAGGTTTTATTAAAATTAGCGATGGAAAATGTAGCATAAATAAGAAAAGATAAATTCAGCTTGATGGATTGGCAAAAAGTTTGTATGCATACCATATATATTGGGGTGTCCCAAAAAAAGCCGAAGCTGTTTTTTAAAGCGCCTCAATTTTTTCGTATGATGTTGAAATTGTCTCCGCGAAAAAATTATTTTATTTCTAAAATTAAAGTAATATTTTGAAAAAAAATAAATCGCTGTGATTAATTTACAATCGGTTAATGCAAATTAAAAACAATAATATTGTGAAAATTAAATAATAAAAACTTATAAAGCAATTAACAAGCAACTAATGTGTTTGTTAAAATGCCGACGGAGTGCAGAGATTGTACTGCAAAACTCTTGCAATTAGACGATATAATATCATGTTCTGGTGGATGTGGACAAATATTTTGTTTAAAATGTAGCAACATAAAAAGAGTCGATTTGAAAGTGCTAAATGAAAATTTAAACCTTAAATGGTTCTGTAATCAGTGCAGCCTATCTGATACAAATACAAAATTTATTGAAATAAAACACCTAATTGAAAAAAATTAACAAAAACAACTAAAAAGATCTGATGTGAGGGAAATTATAGAAGAGCTGATTTCAAATAAATGTAAAAAAGTTAAAGAGGACATAATTAAAGATGTGTACACAATTATTGAGCAAAACTTAGAATCCAAAATTAATGAAATGAAGAATCAATTACTAAATGATTTATCGAAAGACATTAAAAATAGCAACGAAAAAATTGGTGAATTGTGCGCGCAAAATATGTCTAAAAAAGAAAACCAACAAATGTCATATGCTCAAATACTAAAAAATAAAGAAAATAGAATCGTCATAAAACCTAAAAACAAAGAGAAACAACCAAAAGAAACAAAAAAAGCTCTAGCAGCTGTGATCGAGCCTACAGACGGATTAGTGAGTAGTGTTAAAAACATAAACAATGGAGCAATTATAGTTGAGTGCAAAAACGGAGAGGCTTACGAAAAAGTGCAGAAAGAAGTTAAAGAAAAAATTGGAAACGAATATGACATCGAAAAAGCGCATCAAAACAATAGAAAAAAATTATTAAAAGTAATTGGCCTCACAAATAGATTAACTAGCGAAAGAATAATTGAGTGTATACAAAAACAAAATGACATTTGCAATGGAAAAGAGATAAGGATTATTAAAATTTATGAAAATTACAAAACTAGGGAAGAAAACTATAACATTTTAATGGAAACCGATACTGAAACATACTTTAAACTAATAGAAAATAAACGATTAAATATAGAGTGGGATTCGTGCAGAGTATATGAGCACGAGAGCGTTCTCAGATGTTTTAAATGCTTAGGGTTTAACCATAAGGCCAGCGAATGCATCAATAAACTAGCTTGCAGCAAATGCGCCGGTACACATGATGTAAAAGACTGTCAAACTAATAGTATTAAATGTGTTAATTGTTTTGAACTTGTAAGCAAAAAAGTATTGGAAGTTGACTTTAATCACTATGCCTTTAACAAAGAGTGCCCTGCATATAAGAGAATGGTCAAAAATAAACTTAAAAAATAGCAACAAATTAATAAATATGAAATTAATTGTATATATTTAAATATAAACAGTATTCTATCAAATAAAATTGAGTTAGAACGATTAATTGAATTAAAAAATCCAGCAATAGTGTTGTGTTCTGAGACGTGCGTTACAGAAAATATAGGTGAAAACGAGATACATATTCTATCATACAAAACAATAAGATGCAACTCGCATAGTAGGCACACTGGCGGAGTACTGATGTACATCCATAATTCAATAGAGTTTAAAGTGATTTATAATAAATGCATAAGCAATAACATATGGTGTGCAATAATTAAATTAAAAAACTGTGATAAAAAATGGCAAATTGGGGTGTTATATCACTCACCAAGTACAAGTGACTCAGAGTTTTTAGACTATTTAAACGAAATTGCAACTGATATCTTTGATCAATCAGAACTCAATATTTTAATTGGCGACTTTAATATAAATATGAACAACTCATCATTATTCTCTAAAAGACTAGATGACATATTTTTGACGGTATCAATGAGGCAAAAAATTGATTTTAATACACGAATAACAACAAATACACAAACGAAAATAGATCTCTTATACTCAGATACAGATGAAGTGAAATGTGAAAGAATGGCAGATCATAAAATATCCGATCATGAAACAATTTATTTTAGAGTTAATACCAATAAAAATTACAAAATGAGATCAACTAAAAAAATAATATCTTGGGAAAACTATAACAGTGAAAACTTAATGTATATGTTACGCTATTTTAACTTCAACGAACTAGATAAAATGCATATTACCGGCCAAGTTGATTTTCTTAACAATGTCTTGTTAGAAATAATGAATAATTTGACATTTGAAAAGACAATACATGTAAAATTAATAAATAAATGGTACGATCATGAACTAGCAAATCTAAATAAATACAAAAACGAGCTTTATAAATTAACTACACGTATTGATGTGTGGAATGAATATGAGAGTGTAAAAAAACAATATAAAAAACTCATAAAAATTAAAAAAATAAAATACATGGAAAACAAAGTCATTACAAACAAAAATGATAGCAGGCAAATGTGGAAATGTTTAAAACAAGCTATTAATATGACACAAGAAAACAATTCAATATCAAAAGTAAAAATAAATGGTGTAATATTAGAAAATAAAACAGAAATCGCAAATGGCTTAAACAAATTTTTTATAGAAAGCATACAAGAAATAAATGAAAGCATTGAACAAGTTGAACCACACACGACTAGTGACTTAAATACTAATAATATATTAAAATTTCATCAAATTTCAACAAATGATATAATTGAAATAGTAAAAGTGTTCAGAAATAAAACAGGTGGAAAGAAACTATTATCTGAAGGTGTGATAAAAAACTCAATTGAATATACCGGTTATTTTTATGCAAAGATTATAAATAATAGTTTGCAAAGTGGTGAAATTCCAAGTACATGGTAATTATCGACAATAATTCCTATAGAAAAGATTAAAAATACATTAAAACCTGAAGAAATAAGACCGATAAATACGCTACCCTGTGATGAAAAAATATTAGAAACTGTGATAAAAAATCAACTTGTGCAATACCTAGAAGATAAGAAAATAATTATACAACAGCAATCAGGATTTAGAAAAAAACACTCCTGTGAAACAGCATTGAACATGGTTATAAGTGATTGGAAAGATGAGCTCAACAAAAAAAAGGTGATAGTATCGGTGTTCCTCGATTTGAAACGAGCATTTGAAACATTAGATAGAAACATTCTTCTGAAAAAGTTGCACAAAATTGGTGTTAGAAATACGGAACTAATGTGGTTTCGCAGTTTTCTCACAAACCGAACTCAGCGTACTGTTATCGAAGATGAAGTTTCGGATGTAATAGATGTGAACATAGGTGTACCCCAGGGCTCTGTGCTTGCCCCCATTTTATTTATTATTTATATAAATGATATTATAAGCGCAATTGACCACTGCAGTATTAAATTGTTTGCCGATGATGCTTTGTTAACTGTTAGTGATTGTAATAAAAATGTAGCGTTAGATAAAATACAAGAAGACCTAGATAGTTTATATATATGGCTGTGTGGTAATAAACTTAAACTTAATGTACAAAAAACTAAATATATGATTATAACTAGAAACTGTATAAGCGATGAAGGAGTAAAATTAAAGATAAATAACGAGGAGATAGAGGAAGTAAATATTATAAAGTACTTAGGCATACAAATTGATAACAAATTAAAATTTAATGAACATATAACATATATTGCAAATAAAATATCAAAAAAAATCGGTTTTATGCAAAGAACATGTAAATATATAAGAAAAGATCTTAAGATACAAGTGTATAAGTCAATTATAGAACCTCATTTTATTTATTGTCCATCAGTATTATTTATTATAGTTGATAGTCAAATTGATAAGCTGCAAAAACTTCAAAATAGAGTAATGAGATTCATACTTAGGAAACGTAGAGGAGCTCATACGAGTGAAATGTTAAATTTATTAAACTGGCTTAGTATAAAGCAAACAATTTTTTATCATACAATGAAATTCATTTTTAATATAAAACATGGAAGGTTACCAGATTACTTAAGGAACAATTTTACATATGTAAATGAAGTCCATTCAATAGAAACAAGAAACGGAAACGATTTTAGATTGCCAAGGTTCAGAACTGAAGCAGATAAAAGAAATTTATGTTATAATGGTTTAAAATGTTTTAACGAATTACCAGATGATATTAAGAATTGTGAAAATATAAACTTATTTAAGTCAAAATTAAAAACTTATTGTAAAACGTTAGCTATAAGATAAATTATGTAAACTTTTTCTTTTTTATAAATTCATATTAATGTAATTTCAAACTAAGCTTAAATAGAAGCTGTAATAAATTTATAAATAAATAAAAAATAAATAAATAAATGTAAGAACATTTTGGTGTACCTAGGACTACGGGTACCAGTGCCGCCTTGCTTTGGTACGTCAGTACTTGGTTATATGGGGAAAAAATGCTAATTTCTTCAAAAAACCCCAAATAACTTTTGTATAAGGGTAAATTTTGAAAAAACGGGTCCGCATTTCGTTTTCTTTTTAATTTTTCTTTAAAATAAGCTATCAAATATGAAAATTGAACGAAAACCTCCAGAGTTGTGATTTTTTACTTTTCGAAAAAAAACTCTTTTTTGTTCTTGTTGTATTAAAACAAATCTAAAAAAATCCATATTAGGAAAAATTTCAATGAAATCTTGTGAAAACATTTTCTTAAACTATACCAAATGTAGATACAAAAAATTGTCTAAATGTATGGAATAGCCTGGTCGTTATGATTTAAAAAAAAAAATAAAATCCCAAAAATACAAAAATGTAATATATGGAAAAACTAGGACGGATGATTTGAACATAGTCTTGAGCTACTTTCTGCAAGAAATTGAAAAAACCGAAATTCGGGGAAAAAAGTAATACCTGTTGAAACTCCACTTTTTTAAAAAAAAAAATTTGAGTGCCCTTTTCTAGCATTTCGATTACGAAAAAAATTATAAAAAATCGAAAAAATGTATGTCTCACTCGGGGTAACTTTAATAATTCTAGAAAAATATTTCTGATTTCCATTCGAAAAATTTTTGAATTCCAGGCCAACATACCGTGTTTTCCATTCTATTTTTTACTATTTTGGATTTAGGTATTTTAACAAAAAGTCCTCAAAAGTCAAAAAATGCTCTTGTTTTGTATATTTTTGTATTTTTAAAGCTTTTTTAATGAAAAATAAATAGGTTTTCTTTGAAAACCGAAAAACCTGCAAGTTCTTCCAAACAGGCATTATTTGTAATAACAGAGAAGAATGTTATAAAATTTTATGTTGTTCGGGTGTGTGTCAAAAGGAAACTTTTCACTCGTGGTATAATAGGATAGGTATAATAACCCCCTTTCAAAGACCCTTGTAGCACCAATCAAAAACGATTTAATGCGGCTCATAGCAAGAATAACCGTTGAATGCGCATTTGGCATGTTAAAGACTAGATGGAGGAACATTTTTAATAGAGATTTAGAATTAAACGTGAAAAATTGCATAAAAACTGCTTTTAGAGCATTTGTGTTGCACAATATTTGCATTCTACAGGAGGATTTCGAACCTCTAATCGAACCAATTCAGTTAGAAGATGGATATTTTAATGAAGGAGAAGCTACAATTGCTGACTCTGCAGATGGATTAAGATTTAGAAATGAAATGTTTAATGAATTTTTAATGGAATCTTCAATTATTGAATAAATATAAAAATATTTCAAATAATTCATTAATGAATTCCTTTTTTGAAGAATATTAAAAAAATTAAGTTATTGAAATAAAAGTTATTTCAAAAGTTGAAATTAATAGTAATAAGGAATATTCAACTAGGCCGAAGGTAAAATACCTCCACAGCCATGTGTTAGCATATTCGAACTTAAAATACTCTCATTATTTTGCTGACGTTACTTTGTACGGAGAAAAGTTTTGAATTGCATTCAATTTTTGCAAATCCAAGTTCTATCTAATTCGCTATTCAATTCTAAATTGGCCATGATGACGAGCACATGCAACGTTTTCCATTTACTACTAACATTGGCAAGCATGTCAATACACAAAAACAAATGAGAAACTATGTAATCTCATAATACGCCAGAGCATTTTTAATGGCAATATGCAAAAAAACCATTTTTGATTTATATTTAAATGTCGCTCACAACGTTATTCGCGTCTACGCTTCATATGCTGCTAGCTTAGCTTATGCTATGCGGCTGCAGCAACCTAGTAAAGGGTATCAATAAATTAAATTATGAATCAAGGGTAATTCGAGTGCCATGACCGATTGGATTGGAAGAGACATATACGACGGCTTCAAAGGCAGCTTTGTTGTTTACCTGCTGGCGGCATTGCATTTGGCAGCGGAGCGGATGTATGCTGTATGGGGAACAGGGGGCGAACCTTCACATGGCAACGTGTCTGACCGCCTCAACCTGGCGAGGCCAGCATTATCCATGTCGAAATCGTCTCAAGTCGACTCCAACCTCCACGTGGTGTTCCCTGGGCAACGGCAAACTGGCATCCGTCAGTTTGACGGCTAATTTGAGCGGCGGGTCTCTCCATAGACCTTAAACATGGAATGTGCGCAGGGTTTGGGTCCCGCCACATTACTACTGCCCAATGAAAACTAAACCAGCCTCGGATAAGAACCCCAATTACGTTGACGACCACCGCAAACGAAAAACGGACAATGATTTACGGATATGCACCTGGAATGTCCGAACCCTTTATAGGGAAGGTGCCGTTATCCAACTGACGGAAGCCCTCAAAACAATAAAGG
Source organism: Coremacera marginata (assembly GCA_914767935.1). NCBI lineage: Eukaryota > Metazoa > Arthropoda > Insecta > Diptera > Sciomyzidae > Coremacera > Coremacera marginata. The sequence continues at coordinate 78,112,364 of OU612047.1, forward strand.
CTGACATCACCGCCATCCAGGAAATGCGATGGAAAGGGCAAGGCTGCTCTAAACAAGCACACTGTGATATCTACTACAGCTGCCATGCGGAGAGGCGCGAATTTGGATGTGGATTCGTTGTTAGCCGGAAACTACGCCACCTTGTTTCCCGGTTCACACCTGTGAACGAAAGGTTGGCCACGATCCGCATCAAGGCAAAATTTTTCTCCATCAGCCTTATTTGCGCACACGCCCCGACGGAGGAAAAGGACGAAGCCGTCAAAGACGCTTTCTACGCTAGTCTTGAGGACGTATACGATCACCATCCGGTCCATGACGTGAAAATAGTCCTCGGCGATTTTAATGCGAAAGTCTGAAGGGAAGGCATCTTCGGACCCACTGTCGGTTAGTTCAGTCTTCATGAGACCTCCACGAACAACGGTCTAAGACTGATCGACTTCGCCGCGGCGCGAAACATGGTAGTTAGTAGCACCAGATTTAAGCACCTCGACATCCACAATGCCACCTGGCTGTCACCGGATCAAAAAACGCGAAACCAAATTGATCATGTTGTAATCGACGGAAGGCATGCCTCTAGTGTTCTAGATGTGCGTACATTTCGGGGTGTCAACATTGACTCCGACCATTATCTTGTTGCAGCCAAGATCCGCATGCGATTATGCAATGCGAAGAACATACGCACAGGAACGCAACGAAATCTAGATGTCGCTAAGCTGCAATTACAACGGACTGCCGAAGCCTACTCCGCTCAACTCTCGGTTAAGCTCAACCAACCAACCTCTGGACCCGACGACGCCGGCGGACTTTGGGGGCATATATCCCACTCAATGCGCGCTGCCGCTGAAGAAGTCATTGGTTTCCGGCGCCCGCAACCTCGGAACCAATGGTATGATCAGGAGTGTCGCATTGCGACTGCAGTAAAAAACGCCGCATATAGAAAAACGCTGCAGTCAGCTGCAACGCGAGCCGTGCGAGAAAACTACAGCGAAAAGAGGAAGGAAGAGAGGCGCCTTTTCAGACGCAAGAAAAGAGAGCAGGAAAAGCGTGAGCGTGAGGAACTAGAGGTATACCAGGGCAAGAAGGATGCACGAAAATTCTATCAACAGGTTAAGCGTCTAACCCAAGGTTTCAAGCCCGGAGCATCCACTTGTAGAGACGAAAATGGAGATCTGAATACGGATACGCAGTGTGTGCTGAGATTGTGGAGACGGCACTTCTCCAATTTACTTACTGGCGACGATTCCACCAATGCCGCCCATGGAGAGCTCAGTTCAGAGCTACCAATCAACAATGACGGAGTGGAAGTATCACCACCTAGCCATGAAGAGGTTCGAGTTGCTATCCAACGACTCAAAAACAATAAAGCAGCGGGTGCTGACGGCCTGTCAGCTGAATTGTTTAAAACCGGCGGCGATGAATTGATAAGGCGCATGCATCAGCTCATCACCAAAATATGGCTAGAAGAAAGCATGCCCGACGATTGGAACCTCAGCGTACTGTGCCCTATACTTAAGAAAGGAGACCCAACAATCTGCGCTAGTTATAGAGGTATCAGCCTTATTTCCATCGCATATAAGGTTCTCGCAAGCGTACTGTGTGAAAGATTAAAGGCGATTACAAAAACACTGATTGGACCTTATCAGTGTGGCTTTCGACCTGGTAAGTCCACCATAGACCAGATTTTCACGCTACGACAAATCCTGGAGAAAACCTACGAAAATCAAATTGACACACACCATCTCTTTGTCGATTTTAAAGCTGCGTTCGATAGCCCGAGAAGGGATTGCCTATACGCAACAATGTCTGAGTTCGGTATACCTGCAAAGTTGATTAGACTTTGCAGAATGACGTTGAGCAACACACGCAGCTCCGTCAAGGTAGGAAATGACCTCTCCGAAACATTCAATACCGAAAGAGGTTTCAGGCAAGGCGATCCACTGTCTTGCGATCTCTTTAACATCATCATGGAGGGGATCGTACGAAAGGCCGGTGTGCATCGTAATGGCACCATTGTCTACAAAGGCGTCCAGCTCCTTGCGTACGCTGATGATATTGATATTGTTGGCAGAACCAAGAGAGATGTTACCGCAGCTTTCGCCGCTATCGAAAAGGAATCAGCCAAAGTGGGTTTGACGATAAATGAGGGCAAAACAAAATATATGCTGTCTACAAACAAGGGAGCTCGGCGTTTAGACTCCCACGTTTCATCCGGCAGCTATAACTTTGAAGTAGTCAAGAAGTTTGTATACCTTGGCACCGCCATTAATACCAAAAACGAAATCAGCCTGGAGATAAAGCGAAGAACAATAATTGCTAATAGGTGCTACTACGGGCTCAGTAAGCAACTAAGTTCCAGAGCCCTCTCTCGATCGACAAAACTAACACTCTACAAGACGCTCGTTCTACCTGTGCTGCTTTATGGCGCTGAGGCATGGGTAGTTTCGCAAACTGACGCAGCCGCTCTGGGGGTGTTCGAGAGAAAAGTTCTTCGCAAAATCTTCGGTCCTGTTCGAGTCGGCGATGACTATCGCATCCGAATGAACCACGAGCTGTATGAGCTCTACGATGACATTGACGTAGTTCGGCGTATAACTGTGCAGCGACTACGCTGGCTGGGTCATGTCCATCGTATGAACGACGAAGCTCCAGCGAAAAAGGTGCTCGAGGCGAGGGTCGCTGGTCAACGACGACGAGGGAGACCATGCCTCCGATGGATGGACCAGGCTGAGGAAGCCCTAACCGCACTTTGTGTATCCGATTGGAGAAGGTGCGCGCAAAGCAGAGGCGCCTGGCGAGAGCTGATGAGGTCGGTTGAAACCCGGACACGGGTTGTTACGACGACCTAAGTAAGTAAGTAGGATGTATGCTGTAGCCGTGCATCATTGCAATAGCCTTTTCCTATTTGCATGCACCAGCAGTTCCACGATATCCACGTGAGTGTGCCATCATTCTTTGTTATCTTCCATTTGCAATATTTTCACAACACTCGGATTGCCCTTGGTTGGTACTCGCGTAAAACAAAAGGAACAACACTTTTAAAGCACAATTTACTTTAAAATATATTTAACTGGAAATAAAAGGAACAACTAAAGCATCTCGCGTTAAAAGCCACAATTTATCATCAACTTTACCGCACAGAACTAAACACATAAAAATGCAGCTTTCACAAAAACTCACAGTTAAAAATTATATTAGTTTTTATTTATTGCGGTTTTATCTTTACGTTAAAAGAACGATAGTTTAATTAAAAAATTCACAAATTAAAATAGCTAATCAAATCGAAATACAGCGCGGAACTGAATGTAATGTTTTTTTTCTCACTTTTTGGATATGTCAAAAATTCAGTTTTCGATTATATTCACAATTTTATTCACCTTACAATTGCCAAAAATTACTCTAAAGATCAGAGTGAAAAGTTTCCGATTGACACACACTCTTCTAATGCAATTTAGTGTTTCAAAGTCAAAGCATAAAGTGTTCATTTCCCTCTATAGGCAACTCAATGAAATGCCCTGTAATTAAGAGGGTGTTTGAGATAGACCCCAACTCCATTACAATTTTTTTAGGAATGAACCAGGGAATCCTATCACGATAATTTAGAATTTTAGAATTTCCCAGATTGGTCAAATCGCACACGGTTGAACGGTTGAAAGTTCAGAACTCTTTCTTTTATGAGGTTGCGAACATAATGATTTCCGATTTAGACAGGCAGGCATATCAGATCAGAAAACACATTAAAGCAAAAGAGATGCATGACTTGGTTTCTTTATTGCTTCAATATGAAAATCTGATATGACCTGATCAGAAACAAGCGTTCACTATGTTCGCAACCTTAAATGTTAACGCAAGTTCTTTGTTTCCTTTGCTTTAACCTCTGTCCGGCTCTTCATCACATTCTTTCCACTTTAAAAGTTTTACAAAAGACAACAAAAAAAAAAGTAAAAACAAACAGAAACTTGTCACAAGCATCAACCGCGCAAAATAAACGCTCCTTCACTTCCAAATAAACACATCAAAAATTCCAAACTACCCGGGTAGCTCGAACGTTCAAAAATGCATCTCTTCTAACAGAGTTTTTAGAAATTTCAAGAAAAAATATTTTTATTTTTGTTTGTTTATCTATATACTGAGCTACTACAAGTACTGTATAAGTTTGTTTTGTTTCGTTTATGAAGACTTTTTTATTAATATCAATGTAAAAAACAAAATATTATATTGATTGTTAACTGAAAAAATCTTAATCTGAACTTTAATTGAACTGAATCTTAATTCTAAAATTATGAGTTTCATTAAAAATTAATTGAAAAATAAATGATTATATAAAATATTGCACCGGAGCGTTGAATATACTCGTATTAACTTAGAATAAATAAATAATAAATTTGTCTCATCTTCTTTTTCTTGAATGCTTATTGAAAGCAGAACAGTAGTTTGTTTACCAATACGCTGCTAAAAACCGGAAGTGAAGTACGAAAACAAAAACTCATGCAGCAGCAAAAACTCGGGCTGCGGCAAACACTCGAGCTGCGGCAGACACTCGAGCTTTAAACGAATTTTCCGAATGTCTGCATTGTCTGGATGATGCCTTTGTTTCGCTTCGCAATCGTGAAAAGCTGTGCTTAGCAGCAATCGTTGCTTACGAACTCGAGCACCATGCATGCATTAATTTTTATGCGCGATTGTGGCTGACGACGTATGTTATTCGAGTGGCAAGTAATGACGAATGGTCATATGTAAATCTCTGTTAGATATGTTAATGGAATTCGGAAGATTGCCCGCATCAGTCACATGGTCAATCAAATACTTGGTTGCAATATTTTTAAATACCTGGATGCTAGAAACTGCATATTCTTACACAATTTGATACATACTAAAACTCCCAATTACCTGTATGAGAAGCTTCAATTTTGTAGATCCAATAGAAACTTGAACCTCAATATTCCTGTTTATAATTATTTGAACTCCAGCATACTTTTTTTTGTGAACGCTATCAGATTGTGGAATTCGCTGCTCTGATTTGTTACTTATTTGTTTTTTATTGTTATAACTAGCTTATTCGCTGCGCTCAGCGCTTATCCCATAAAATAGGGCGTAGCTTTAGTAAAGCAAATTCGTACCCAGTTTCATTGATGTGTGACTTATTTCGAAAGCTATACCCAACATTTTGGATGCTGAAAAAATTCCATGCCCCTCGTACAACACCCATAGAATGTTACCTGTGGAACGGCATGTGTAAATTGAGGTCGAATACTAAATGCCGAGGCTGTGCGACCTATAATTCCAAAACTGTTGGATATCGAAAATTTTACGTGTATTTAAGGTGCCATTTACGATCGGCACCAGACTCCACAGGAACCCTCTCAACGGCTTGGTATAAAAATTGGCTTAGCGGTTTCGAAGTCTTTACGTGATGTGCACATATACCCACATACGTATATACATTAAGTCGCCTCACGCTCTTTAGGAAAAAAAATTGTTCAGTCTCGTTCTTCAAAATAATCCATGGCTTATGTTATGATGATCCCCAAAATATTTCGACTAAAAATATTGGCTGGTATGGTAGTTAGAAAAAATACAAACGGTCAGAAATAAGAGTAAAGAAAAAAAATTTGCATCAAAAAATCTTAAATTTTTTCCGTTGGACCAAAGATAATGCGGTTTTTTATGGATTGTTTTAACTTTTTCCATATTATTTTCACTAAATTCAAACGAATCTTTTCTTAAACTACTTTTAGTCAAATGAATTCTACAATGTAAAAAATGTGTAAATTTTTTTGTAATTTCATTCAATTTAATTATTCACTCTACACTATATTTTATCATCAATAGATAATTTATTTGACTAAAAGTAACATTGCAAAACAAAAAAAAAATGTAATTTTAATTTTAGTGAAAATTAAAAAAAAAAAAATGAAAATCTGCATTATCTCTGGTCCGACTGTAAAAATTTTAAATTTATTGGTGCAGATTGGAAGAACTTTTTCATTACTATTATTTCTGACCGTTTGTTATTTTTAACTACCACACCAATAAATATTTCAATAAAAAACTCGATTTTTAGAGCATATTTCAAACCTTTCCGTGGCATACTGGTTGAGGTGCGTGGCTTGTATGCCATAGAACCCAAGTTCGAATTCCACCTGACACACAAAGTTTTTTCAATTGAATTAATTTTTCTGTTCGGCCGTGATCTCTATGCAGACAATGGCAAACCTCAGAGAGTAAAAACTGGCATGAAAATCTTCTTGAGAACATAAACCGTTCGGAGTCGGCCTAAAACTTGTTGATCCAGTTCTCGATCATATGTGTTCAAACATTTCACAACACGCACGCATAAGAAGCTCGGTCAAGTTCTTTTCAAGGGCTGAAAGGCCATTTCGTTTTGTTTTTTTTTTTTTTTTTATTTCCAACCCTTCCAGGTCAGGGATGGCTATCGCTACAGTCGAAATATTTGAGGAATCATTATAACATAAAGCAATATTTTGAGGAATCGACCCGAACACCTTTTTTTTATGAGGAGTCTGATATATATCCTTTTTATGGATTTGTGGGCGTTAAAAGTAGGCGTGGTAACATTTATGTATAAAGTGACCGCTACTTTGACCCATAGCACCTACACACCAAGTTTGACTATCAAAACGTTCACATCTCGGGAATTAAAATTATTTCTAACCGATAGCCCTGCCAGCTAGTACTTAGTTATAATTTTTAAATTGTAATTAATTAAATAAAATTATTTCTGAAGAGTGGGCACAGATATAGTGCTACCATGCACATGTTTTGCAAAGCTGTATGAGCTGTATGAAGAGTAAGCTTATGAACTTAATTACCAAATTTTAGTATTAAACGATGAGAATCGTCTGATTTATAGAAGTTCTATTAATTTCTGGCTAAAAAAAGTGGCGACCGTGGCGTAGTGGGTAGAGTGTGTGGCCCATACGCGAGAGAACCCTGGTTCGAATCCCACCTGACACGGAAAGTTTTTCAATTGAATTAATTTTTCTGTTCTGCAGACAATGGCAAACCTCAGAGAAAAAACTGCCATGAAAAGCTACTTGAAAACATAAGCCGTTCGGAGTGGGCATAAAACATGTAGGTCCAGTTCTCGATCATTTGTGTTCAAACATTCCACAACACGCACAACACAATTGATCATAAGAAGCTCGGTCAAAGTGCTTTCAAGAGCTGAAATTGGCCATTTCGTTTTGTTTTTTGTTGTGGGTGGTACAAGTGGGCGTGGCAAAATTTATATATATATGTATCGACTGCCACTTAGAGCACCTGCATATCAAGAGTTACTATCAAAACGTGTACAACTCAGGAATAAGCATGATTTCGAAAAAGTGGGCGAAGATATGTTGCGAACACGCCCATTTTTTAACAGTTGCCGACAGTGACCATATGAACTAAATTACCAAATCTTAGTCTTCTACGGCAAAAGCCATCTGATATAAAGCATTTTTACTTATTTGAGGGCGGAAAAAGTGGGCGTGACAACGCTAATATTTACATAGTGACTGCCGCTTGAACCCATAGCACCTGCATACCAAGATTCACTATCAAAACGTGTACAACTCAGGAATAAGCATTATTTCGATAAAGTGGGCGTAGATATAGTGCGGCCATACCCATTTTTTGTACATTGGCTTAGTCTTCTACGGCAAAAGCCGTGTGATATAAAGCATTTTTACTGATTTGTGGACGGTAAAAGTGACAACGTTTATATTTACATAGTGACTGCCACTTGTATCCATAGTACCTCCAAGATTCACTATCAAAACTTGAACATCTCAGGAATTAAAATTATTGCTGAAAAGTGGGCGTAGATATAGTGTGACCACGCCCATTTTTTTACAGTCACCGAAAGCAACCATCTGAACAAAATTACCAAATTTTAGTTTTATATGAGTAAATCCGTCTGACATATAGCATTTTTTTTTTGGTTTGTGGGCGATAAAGCCAATTTGGGTTGTATGAGAGGTACCACGCCCCCTTGTCAAATCAACACCAAACTTCACAGGAACTCTTCCAGAATGTTGCTTCAGTATCCCTAAACATTTCATAAAGTTTGGTTCGGTGGTTTTGAAGTCTATACGTGATATACATATATATCCACATACCCACATACATGCATTCATTTTTATATATATAGATTAGTTGCTTATTCAATTCATTTATTTTTAAATATTATATAACTTGTTGAAAATTTGATAATTCCTTTTGCATTTAAAGTACTATGTCATACATGTGAACATTATTTTATATAAATAAAATAAAAATAAATACATACACATGGTCTATGGGACCGTGCTAAAAAAAGAAAAGATAATATATCTCTCATTAATTCACCATCCATTCTCTTACGCTCAGTGCATTTCAACCTTTAGGTGTGTGCATGCTTTCGCATTGATCAGTCATATTGTTAGGCCTGTTTCCGTACAAATTGTCGAGTAAAAGTCAAATAAAGTTCAATGTGAGAGAGTAAAATGAAAGTTGAGAATAGTGCCAAAAGCATGATACAATAATTTACAAGGTAGCTTTGTTAACTACCTTTTTTCTCACGAGCGGCGATCGGAAGTTGTCAAATCAATACAAAGTTTAACTTTTCATCTGTTTTGCTGCTTCTTTGCTTTCTCTTTTTTAATGTGTTTTTGACTCCAAATCGCCAACAGAACTGTCACTGCTACCTTGTAAATCATTATACCATGGCCAAAAGTACGGAAACCAAGAACGATTGAGTAAAGATCACGCAATAGGCTGAGCAAAAATTGCCTCTCTCTGCACATTACGTCATTTGTTGCTTATTTTGAGAGCACACCATAGATATAATATGAAGAAATGTAAACAAACAATAGGGCTGTTCACAATCAGGTGCAAATGGTCTTGCATCATAGCATTTGTAAAATGGTAGAGTATATTTTTACTCTACACTAACAAAGTATGCAGAGATGCATTTACTACGCTTGTGTAAATATGCAACACTTAAAACCCATAGCTTATATTATGCAATACTGAACATATACAATACTGAACACTAAGCTAACAGCTGATTGTCAAAAAAATAAAGTCAAAAAAATAAAAGTATAAAGCAAAGATATGGGAAATATGTAAATAAAAAAAGGAATTAAACGGGAGAAACCCAATAAAAAATTCATTAAAGAGTCAGTGAGTTATCAGCCGTTAATTTTATTCTTTGCAACAAGTATTGCAAAGTAAACCGAAAAATACCGATCACGGTAGATGGCAAATTTTTACAATTGCATAAATTTGCAATGTCAAATACTCAAGATTGTGAATAGCCCTAATGAAATGTTTTCAATAGTGTTAGTGAAAAAAAAATTCGAAAAATTATTTAAAATACTATTTATACTTATTTTAACTTGAATCATTTAAGTTTTCATTAAGATATACTGTTTCTAAATAAATGTGTTGTACATTTATTTGACAGCTTTTAAGGCTTGATAAACAGGCTCAACACCAATGCCCTGATCCTGAAGGAACTATTTTAAAATAAAGCATAACTGAAATGTTGATAACAATTTTTATTGTTTCAGTGTTAAAAGAATTAATATAAAATAAATTCATAAAATACTGTTAAATAAATTGAGTGGTTAAAATATTAACGCCGGCAGTATAATTGAAGGCATCCCAAATCGAAATTTTTTTATTTTAAATGACTTAAAAACTTCTCAAAAATATGTAACAAAATTTTATAAAGATATCTTAAATACATATTAAAAAAGTTTTAAAGTTGACAACATACCAGCGAGAGAGTTCGATATAATATAAAAATCAAGCTACTATAGCTGATATTTTATTATATTATTTATTTTATCTGCTCAAACTTTACATTTTTCTTTCATTGTTGCAATTCCACACAGCACACTTCTTTTTTAACAAATAATTTTATGTCTTTATTTATTTAATTTAATGTAAAATTATCACAAACCGAATGTAAACAGTCATTTAAGGGCAACAAATGACGTGTAGAAAACAGCGGAAACGACTTCTAGCTAGTTTCAAGCACAAACCAGCTTGTTTATGCACAAACATAAACAGCGCCAATTTTAACATGTAAAACAATTTTTTACAAACGTAAACAGCGCAAATTTTTACTTGATATTTTATATTTACTTATATGTATTGATATTTATTGATATTTAAAAATTTGTTCATTCATTTTTTATCGCACAACATACTATGCAAACAAAAAATGACAAATTGGCATTAGCTTGTTCTACTTGATGCTTATTCTTCTTGATGCTTGTTCTTATTGTAATAATAGGCAGGATCGCCATGAAATAATATGCAGGATTTAAAAAAGAAATCAAAATTTAAAAAGGACCTGCCTATAGGCTTGCCGGCATTTAAAAACGCCTCGGCAAAGAGTATATACATATATTAAAGCAAGAGAATCCAATTCGCTCACTCAATTTTACTCGCTCAAAATCCAGCATACAAATAAGACTCCTGGGGAAGTGTTTTCGAAATGTGATATTCGAAAACATTTCTGCCGGTATTTGTGCAGTCGCCGTTGTTGTTGTCAGATTCTATACACTGGCTGAAACTGGCTTGACTGGTTTTTATAATAAATTCTGCACAATGTTTACATTTTGCATTATTATTTTCAATACTGGTTTGACTGGTTTTTGTGTTATTGAAATAAATTTTCACAATGTTTAAATTTTTGACTGGACGGGCTTGCATAGACTTATTTCTATAACACAATTAGATATTTCAGATATTAGATATTATTTTCAGGATATGTATGAAAATAAATGCTTTTTTCCGAATTTCTTTGTTTTTAATTTTTTTAGGTCAAATAGGAAATTTTTCATATAATTCAATTTATGAAATTTTACAATAAATTTCATAATTGAATTTGTTCAGTATGTACAATGTTACATTATTTTTCTGCTTTTGCTTGCATAGATTTATTTCATTTCATTTCATACTTATTTCAAGTTGAAGTATGAAAATACGAAATGTTGTTTTTTCAAAGATTTTAATTATCTCAACTTAATGGAATTTATTTTATTTCTTAAAAAAAATTGGAATAAATAAAATTGTTTTTTACCACTTTTTTTGCCTGGCTTGCTGGTATATTTCATGCATTTATTTCAATATGCCAAATGGAAATGAAATGCCAAAATGGATATGCCAAAAATATGAAAGGATTTTAATATATAATAATTTTTAATATTTGTAATTACCTACATAAAATTTTTTCTTAGATCAAAAAGAAAATCTTGCATTTAATAGCAGCAAATTAAAAAAAAAAAACAAGTAATAATCAATGCGCCGTCACGTAGCCGCGAACCCAGGTATTTTGCGTACAAGGAAAACGCGTAAGCAGTCTGCCACATATCAATTAAATAAATTTTTCTTAACAACAAATAACAGCAAAATGCATGTGTGTGGGTAGCTGAAATGGAAAAATGCATGCATCATTTGCAGGAATTCTAATCAGTCGACTGGTTTGACTGATTTTTTTTGTTTTTGCTGTCTGCTTGGATTTTTTGCTGCTTCTCAGCTGCTTTTTTTTTATTTTTTGGGTGGATTTCGATCGAAAAATCGCTATAACTTCTTCATTTCTGATTAGATTGAAATGCACCCAAGGACAAAATGCCAGCAAATTTTATTATCTTTAAAATGAATATTTTTTTAATTTTTTTTACTAAATTTATTCATTTCTTTCATGTGTATATATTTATTCATTTATTTATATGTTCTAGTTTCTATGTTTAAACTATGCTAACTAAACAAACTAATATCTAATAAATAAAATTTTATTATGCTAGCTAAACTAATGCATATATATGCCAGAAAAGGGCACTTCAAGGATTTTAAAAAAAAAATTCAACTTGCAACAGTTATAACTATTTTATCCGATTTTCGGTTTTTTAATTTTTTGCACAAAATAGCTCAAAACTGTCCTTTGTGCATTTCTTGTTTGGATTTTGAAAAATTTAAATTTTTGGATTTTTGTGAATTTTTTTCGTAAAAATATTCAAACTCGAAATTTACAAAAAGGCGTACTTCTTGTTGTTTTTGTATCTATATTAGATATAGTTTTAGAAAATATTTTCATGATATTTCACTCAATTTTTTTTTTAATTTGCATTTTTCCAATTTTTTTAATAGACCACTGTACTGTAAATACTTACTTTGTTTCCACTTAAGTATACATGCCAACAGTACAAGGCTTTCCTCCATTCTAAAACATTATTGCGAATAAAAATAAAAACAAATAAAATAAGGAGAAAAACACATATATAAAATTTTATTTATTATATTTTTTTTTTTTATATTTATTCAAATTTTAGAGAATAAATCTGGATAATATATAAAAATATTTATATTTATTATTATATAAATATTATTAAATATAATATTATTATACATATAAATATTATAAAAAAATAATAACAAGTTCTCGACACGCTAAGGAAAGTGAACCTAATTTTGTAGAATTTATAAAATTATATTCGTTCATAATTTCATAATGGGTTTTTTATCGAAGTATATACACCCAAAGAAGTATTTCATCTTTTTCACGTTTGCATTGTAAATTTGATAAAAACCTTTGTCGGTATGAATAAAGAATGTTTCATCATAGAAAAATGCTTTTCTGTTGATTACATATTTTTCCACCAATCATATAAAAAGGTTTTGTTGTTCTGATAAAAAATATTTTATTATTTCAAGCAATATATTTTGTTGAATTTACAAAAAAATTTATTGTTTTAAAATTTTTTTAAGCATATTTTGCAGTTTTACAAATATTACAAAATAAAAGAACATAAAAATAATACAGTAGTATTAAAAAGTAGTAGGAAATAATATGAGGTCAGAAAATAGTAGCAGGAAATTGTAGTAGAAATAGCTGTGGAAAATAGTAGAATTATGTAGTAGAAGATATAGAAATTTCACTTACAAAAAGACTTCCGAATATCGGCCACCGTCATGTACATATATACATGCACACTAAATACAAAACATTCACAACTCAAAATTTACAAATTTTTACTTTTTTATGTAAAACTGTTCGTAGTTTTAAAAGGAAATGGTTCCTTTGACTGTCAAAATGTGTGCACATCTTCTTTCTCTATAATTTTAAAAAAGTTTTGTCTCATTGTTTTGTATGGAATTCCTTCAAAAAAAAAATAATTTTTAGAAATTTAAAAATTTTGAGTTGTTACTGTTTTGTATTAAGTGGGTGATATGTTCCTTTTTTTGTCGATATACTATCGTTAAAAAACGAATTTTTTAATCTGATCGAAAAAATTATCGGTCGATGATTAATTTTTATTTCAGATGCAAAAAATATCGACCAAAAAAGAAGTTTTATTTCTGATCGGAAAAAATAACGATCACAAAATAATTTAATTTTATTTTGTAATTAATTAATTTTATTTTGTAATAATTTTATTTTGTGATACAAAAAATATTGATCAAAAAACAATGGCTATGAAATATAAAGAAGACATTGAAGATATTTAAATAGTTTCTATATTAAAATAAATTTTGTTATATTTAATGGCAATGTAAAAGTAATGCAACTCGCCAAGGTGCCCTATCCTCCAACTGTGCAAAAAGCAGTGTACACTAAATATTGTGTACATATACAGTTTCCGATTGACTCGCATTATAAATTAATTTTTTACCTATAAAAAAGAGTACGCAATTAAAAAACTTAATTGCTTCAAAATATTAAATTTTTAAACACTTTAAGTGAACATGAGGTTTTCAATTTTGTTCACACAAATTTTGTACACACTTACCAAGGAGAGCCCTTGGTAAAAAAAAAAAATGGAGTGAAATATCATGAAAATATTTTCTAAAACTATATCTAATATAGATACAAAAACAACAAGAGTACGCCTTTTTGTAAATTTCGAGTTTGAATATTTTTACGAAAAAAATTCGCAAAAATCCAAAAATTACAATTTTTCAAAATGCAAACAAGAAATGCACAAAGGACAGTTTTTAGCTATTTTGTGCAAAAAATTAAAAAAACCGAAAATCGGATAAAAAGTTATAACTGTTGCAAGTTGAATTTTTTTTTAAAAATCCTTAAAGTGCCCTTTGCTGGCATAAATATGCATTAGTTTAGCTAGCATAATAAAATTTTATTTATTAGATATTAGTCAGTTTAGTTAGCATAGTTTAAACATAGAAACTAGAACATATAAATAAATGAATAAATATATAAATTAACAAATTGTACCTTTGAATGAGTTGAATCTTTATTTCGAACTGAACTTAAAACTAAACAGAAAAATACTAGAAGCTATCCGTACGTGATCGCTGCCCGAAAACGCTGCGATAAGCTGCTGTTGGCGGAAGAGCTGCAGACGCTACGTCAGCAGTTTGTCAAGCGCTAGCTTCAGTTATATCGTTGATTGTGCTTTATTTGCATGAATGATTGTTGTTTCTGGTTTTAGTTTTCATCGTAGGGGGTTTGTTTGCGTTAACTCCTCCCCTCCTAAGTTAGGAACGTCCCCGGTCCTATTAATTGTTGCCTTGACGATAGTTTCTACCGCTTTCGCCGTTGCAGCATCCAGTTTTCTTTTTACTAGGAAAAAGATGAGGAGCAGCAAAACGCCAATAATTGCTATTGTTGCCAAGATGGATGATGTTGCAGTCAATCCCGTTTTAAATTCACTATTAAGGTCATTCATTAACTGAAGATTCTTAAGCGCATGGTGTCGCAGGTAGGGTAGGCCTATTACGTCATCGTGTCCCGTTATATTTATCTGGGTGGCCCAAGGGATATCCGCAGCTCTTATGCGGAGTGCGTTTCTGTTCGTGAATATTGTTTCATTCACGCTAGCTTCGCCCGAGAAAGTAAGTAGATAGGTGCCCTTTCGAAGTGTAGTCGTTTCGTTAGCAATCGTTACAGTTGCGGCTCGGTCGTTAATGACGACAAGACCATCATCGATCTCTTGGACCGGATCAAGCAGACCAAATGTTTTCCTGCATTGGGCAACAGAACGGGATATAAGCTGTTGCGCACAAGTTGTAGCGCGTGATTTTTCGCAGAATTGCATAGTTGTCCCCAAACAATTTGCTACTGGGTAAACGTCTTTTCCACAGAGTGCGACGGCATTGTCTAGTAAGGATAGCATCTGATTGTCGTGTGATACTGGAAAAATGGTTATCTTACTACAAATTAACTTAGGTCTAGAATACTTAACTAAAAAGTGAATTAAATTATTTTCATGGTAAACTTTAAACTTAGACACTAGTAACAAATCTGTTATGGTTAAATTGTTGAGAGACTCGATTTTTAACAATGATTCTACTTCAATACTATCCAAAATAATTGGGTTTAATAATCCCAACTGTGCTAGTGCTATTGATAAAATTATGTTATCTAAATCAGAGATAATTGCTCTATTTCTAGCCAAAAGAATTTCGTAGAGGTGCTCGGTATCAATCCGATCTTTCTTTTCGACTTTGAGGATTTTATTTACCACATCGGTTAGTTCGTTAACCTGTTCATGCAGTTTTGAGTTTATTACTGCCGGTTGGTTATTGTTATCCTTAAGTTAATCTAGTTCTATTGTGACTTTCATGAGTCGTCGAAGTCAGGCGTGCCTGCTATAACTTTAAGTGTGGTTCCTAAGAAGTTCAGGCTACGCTTGTGTCTTGGTGGACCAGTTATTGTTCGGAGAAGTTTATCTATCTGTGCCAGGTCAGCATTCATGAGTCTCTTCATGTGACTCTGAGGATACAGTTTGAGTGCAGAGTTGGTTTCGTCTAGTGTTTCTGCATATACTGATAGGTTGGTCGTATGCCTCAGGTAGCCATAAGCGTCCCATATGACAATGTCGCCATCCTTAATTGGGACGTAGTCCGAATGCGAGTAATCTATTATTTTGCAATCCGTTAGGAGTATAGATGCGAACAGTCCAAATTTTAATAGTCTGAAAAAATGATGAGAACGGAATTTATCTTACTTAAACTTTTTCTTTTTTTTTTATCTTTCTTAGCGAATATTATCTTTATGAACTAATTTCCCATTTATCCTAACCGTGGAACCCAGATCCTCTTGTACAGCTCCCTCGTTGTACAAAGGTGTAAGCTTATTTCCTAAACGCCGATTTGACTTAATGTGCACCCTTTCACCCACCAAAAAGGTTCTTGCTTTCCTCCCTTTATTGTGGTTCTTAAGGGTTATATCTTGGGCCTGCCTTATTTTATCATGTGTTTCTTCAACTATTTCTGAGCACGAGTGGAAGACATCTAATGGCCTCTTTTCAGTCACAGAATGAATAGTTCTATTATACTCAATCGTGGCCATTAATATTAGGTCAGTAGTGTCATCAATTCCTTTCTCCAATTTCAGACACCTGGCTATTTCGCTCATGGTGCTATGGAACCTCTCTACCTGCCCATTCGATGTACTGTGCAAAGGGGGTGCATTAACAATTTCAATGTTGAAATTATCTCTAAGACAAGACCTAATGGTATTAGAATTTAGAGATTTTTCGTTATCGCAAAAAATAGTTTTCGTACCCGAAAACAAGTTCACTAATTGCAGAATGCATGGTTTTATATCAATAAGGGTGCGAGAGGGTATTGGTTGCACGACGGCAAACTTTGATAGCTTATCAATGCAGGTCAGAAAGTATGTTGCATTGGTTGAGAAGATATCAATATGGAGGATTTCCCCTGGAAATGTTGGCACAGGCGTTTTTTCAATTGGGTGTTTTACCGGGTGCCTTTCGTATTTGGCCCTTATACAAACTCTGCAATTCGATGCGACTTCTTTAGCCTTTTTCTCCATTCTTGGGAAAAAGTAATCATTCAGTATTTGCTTCACGTTTTCTTGGGCAGCGCGGTGAGCCCTATTATGTTCTTGGTTTATGATCTCTAATTGTTCATTGGGGTTAAATATGCCCGTAACAAATTTTGTAGTGTGACGGAAAGTTGTGGTGGGGAATATATTTACTAGTTGATGTTGGATCTGCGCCAGCAAAGGCAATTCACAGTGAATGCAGTTAACCACATCGGTTTTTACTACCTCTCCTAGCATTTTAAGCAAGGCCTCCTTATCGGGAAAAATAAGGAGATGACGAAGTTTGTTTCCAAAAATTACGAATGTCCTTTTGGATGGATGTTGACCCGCTTCCAAAATAATTTGGTTTTTATAGACATTAACTGGTTTTAAGACAGTTTCTATTGTGTAAGTTAGAGATTCCTCACTGTGAACAGTCGCAGCAACCGAATCAGTTTCGGATTCTAAGGCATTCATGAACTGGCGTGACAAGGCATCTGCAACCAGATTGTCCTTACCCGGTTTATAATGGAGCTTAACATTATATCCTTCGATAAAGGCCTTCCACCTTTTTATTTTTGGATTTGGGTTGCGATCTGACACCGCAAAAGTCAGAGGCTGATGATCAGTGTAAATGTTTAAATCTTTCACACCGTACAAATAATGCGTCAGACTCTTTAGAGCCCAAACAATGGCCAAAAGCTCTCGCTCATTCGTGGCAAAATGTTCTTCTTTTTTGTCTAATGTCCTCGAAATCATTGTGATTGGTCTGCCTCCTTGAGACAGAACCGCACCTAACGCATGCGAAGAGGCATCAGTGGTGAGGTCGAAAACCTTCTGGAAATCGGGATAGGCTAACATGACATCCTCAGAAATCAGTATTTGCTTTAATTTATTAAAAGCCCCCACCTGATTTTGATCGAGCGAAATTTTAATCTTTTTTGACTGTGAAGCTGATACCTTACCAAATTCGCCTCTGAGGATGTTGGTTAATGGTTTGGCAATTTTAGCGTAGTCACGAATAAAACACCTATAGTATCCAGCCATACCTAAAAAGGATCGAATACCTCTTAAAGTTGTGGGTTGAGGAAAATTTTGGATTGCGGTAACCTTCTGCGGGCATGTTCTTATTCCATTTTCAGATATTGCGAAACCAAGGTACTCAAGTTCCGTTTTAAAAAACTTTGATTTCTCTACGGAAACTCTCATATTTGCTTCCAATAAGCTTTTCAATATAGCTTCAATGTGTTTTAAATGTTCATCTGCATCGTTCGAGAAAATTATAACGTCGTCAATATAAACAAAGCTGTACTTGCCGAAATGTTCTCTAAGAACATCATCAATGGCCCGCTGAAATATGCTGGGCGCGTTCTTTAGGCCGAAGGGAAGGCGGTTAAATTCATATTTACCATTGCAGACTGAGAATGCGGTTTTCTCGTGATCTCGCTCTGCAAGCTCAATTTGGTGAAAACCAGCCTTTAGATCTAAGGTTGTAAAGAGCTTTGATTTTCCCAGGTTTGATAGAATCATCCCAACATTTGGTATTGGGTATGAATCTTGAATTGTTTTATCATTTAGCTTGCGAAAATCTATCACAAGCCTTTTTTTCTTGATCCCATTTTCGTCAATTCCCTTTTTATCGACAACCCATATAGGGTTGTTGTATGGCGACCTCGAAGGTCGTATTATATCATTTTCAAGAAGGTTTCTTATTTCCGATTTTACGAAATCGGCGACACCCAGTGGATATGGGTAAAATTTTGCGTAGGTTGGTTCATTATCCCTAGTGCGAATTGTAGCTACAACATTCGTGTTATAACTTAGTTTTTCGTTTGGGTCTGCAAAGACTGCTGAGACACGCTTTATCATGCTTGAAAATTTTTCTTTCATGCTCGCCGGGACTGACTCGGTCTGAAGCTGAAGATGGCTGACATCTTGACCTTTGAGGAAATGAATAACTTCTTTCCCAGAATTATATTCAATCAGGTTTTTTTTAAGTTAATATTTGCTATTAAGTAGGTCAAGGCCCACAATGCCGTCAAAGATAGATAGGCTCGGTAAAATGAAAAATTCTGATACAAATCCTAATAGATGTACCTTACATTTTTTTGTGATAGTGGTAACTCCTTGTATGGATTTTACCTTGAAATTTTTGTCGACAGACCTGACTCCTTTTAGACCCTCTAGAGGACCGATGTAGCTTTTGGAGGCGCCCGTGTCGACAAGCAATTTTATCTCCTGCCCCGCTAGTGTTTTGGAGATCCAGGGCAGGAGGGAGCTTCCCCTAACAAATTTATCTCTTCTGTTTCGTTTTAATTTCGACGCCTGGCGTTTTTGAAATTGGTCATTTTGACGATTCATAAATTTTGGGTTTTGTCTCCAGCGGGACGAAGTCGGATCTATTTCCATTGGTTCTATACGTGACTGTACCTGTCGATTGAATTCTTGATGATTCCGGCCAACAAAATTGCCTTGACGGAAATTCTCATTGCTTCTCCCCTGTCTAAAATGCTCATTCCCGCTATTTGGTCTATATTGCCTAGAGAAATGGGGGTTCTTGTAGTTAGCAGTGGTTTCCCTGTTGTTATTGATTTGACTATCCAAGTTAACCCTGTTGTTGCTCCGCTGAATATTATTGGTTTTTCTTGCGGCATCGGCCGCCCTATTCGCAGAACTAGCAGCGAACACATAGCGCTCATGATTCGCGTCTACTTCCTGTGTCAGTACTAGTGCAGATGGCAAATCATTTGGCTGTGACGCAAATAGTATATCACATAATGGCTTCTTAAGCCCAGAAATAAAAACTCTTAGGGCATCGGCCCTGTATTTTTCATTAATTGCATTCGCAATGTCTACCCTGTAGAACCCTGTCTAAGAGTTGATAGTTCCTGTTCCACCAAGTAGATTGGTCGCTTATCAGAAAAAGTAAAGTCTAATCTAGCTATGATTGCTTCAAAATTTAATACCGTGTTGAAAGAGGAGAGGAGTGCGTCGGCAGCACCTCGAACTTTGTTTCTTATTATTGTAACCGCTTGATAGTGCTTAGAGCTACCATCGTATGTTTTAAATAATTCATAGGCATTATGAGCCGCTTCGCGCCACGATACGTAAGATTCAATCTGACCCGAAAATTCTGGTAACGTCTTCACAACGTCAAGGGACTCGTCACATGATATGCCCGGTATAATCCTGACCCTCTCGTACTTTGCTATAACTGACACTGCGGAAGCACTAACAATCTGATCCTGTAACACTTTTAAATTTTTTTCAAATTCCTGCCTTTGCATCGAAAGAGCAGCAGACACTGAAGCGTTTATCACTTGCGAAAGCTGTGTTTCGTTCATTTCTATGCTATTTGTTTGCTGTTCTGATAAAGAAATATTCTCAAGACTGGCAATTAAGTCCGATACGTCTAAGAACGGATTGACTGAGCTATTCATAAACACCTGAACAATCTTATGTTTCACTTAAGCACAATTTCCTCTTAATTTATTAAGTTTTTTATTACGTTAATTAAAAATTTTGTAGCGGCAATTTTAAATTTTAAACAATCAACAATTACAAAGAAATTTTATCAACCAGTCAGCACAGTTGTTTAGATTTATTTGAAATTTAGCACAATAAGCTGCTCTTGCACAGTTTGTTATAAAATTATTATTTAAACGAGAAAGCGAGTCAATCAACTTACATTAGTTTCATTCTTAATAAAATGCGGTGCTACTGCAATTATAGTTGTAATTTATAGATGAATTTTATAGTTGAATTTTATAGTTGAATTTTTATAGTTGAATTCTTAAGGTTTGAATTGTTTCAATATTCTGTACTTTATTGCCCCACGTTGGGCGCCAATTAACAAATTGTACCTTTGAATGAGTTGAATCTTTATTTCGAACTGAACTTAAAACTAAACAGAAAAATACTAGAAGCTATCCGTACGTGACCGCTGCCCGAAAACGCTGCTATAAGCTGCTGTTGGCGGAAGAGCTGCAGACGCTACGTCAGCAGTTTGTCAAGCGCTAGCTTCAGTTATATCGTTGATTATTGTTGTTTGTGCTTTATTTGCATGAATGATTGTTGTTTCTGGTTTTAGTTTTCATCGTAGGGGGTTTGTTTGCGTTAACTTATACACATGAAAGAAATGAATAAACTTAGTAAAAAAATTAAAAAAATATTCATTTTAAAGATAATAAAATTTGCTAGCATATTGTCCTTGGGTGCATTTCAATATAATCAGAAATGAAGAAGTTATAGGGATTTTTCTATACCTTCATACTTCAAAATAGACAAAATCATAAAAATATCATTTCTGGCTATCGACGAAATCCACCCAAAAAATAAAAAAAGCAGCTGAGAAGCAGCAAAAAAATCCAAGCAGACAGCAAAAACAAAAAAAAATCAGTCAAACCAGTCGACTGATTAGAATTCCTGCAAATGATGCATGCATTTTTCCATTTCAGCTACCCACACACATGCATTTTGCTGTTATTTGTTGTTAAGGGGGTCCTCTGGTAATCCGAAAAACAATTTTTCGATTTTTTTTTTTTCATATTTCTATTGCTCAGATACTCAAAAACATTTTCCCAAAAGGATTTTTCAAAATTCAAAATAGTTTAGGAGATACAGGCATTTTTGTGTAGGTATGTTTTCGTCAAAATAACGCATCAGCAAAGTTGTTTATTTGCCTGCAGTCATTAGTCGAAAATTCTGTGGAATTCTTCCAAAATATGTATTGATATTACAAAATATACACACACAGTATGTATACATGCAGTATGTATACATGCATGTTTTGATTTAGGGGTTGAAATGATTTTGAGCCCAGGTGTTCACATGAAAGAAGCAAACGAACGAGATTCAGTTTATTTTCGAACGCTGAAAGCTACGCGTGCGCGATAACTGCTGTTGTAAAATAAAAGAAAAATCGTTTTGTGTTTTTTTTTTTGCTATGGATAAAAAAAGCCACCCAAACGCGCCGCGTAAGTACGCGTATCGAACAAAAAAGAGGCATTTCCGTGGAAACCAGCACTCCCAAGTAGAGGACACCGACTTTGCCAGCACATCGGCCAAAAAATTGAAGAAAACGCAAGACAATGAAGTCATCATCGAAAACAACCTCCAGTTCTGTTTCTTGGAATTTTTTTCATTTTTCCAAACGCTTGCTGCTCTGGTTATCTGCGCCCAATGTAAACAAAAAATTCGATTTGGAAAAACATGTATGCGTGGAGTCGGCTTCAAAGTGAGTCTGCAGTGCCAATGTAAAGCTACACAGTATATTAATTCTTCGCCGGTGGTCGGTAAATCTTTTGTTGTAAATCGCCGGTTGATATTTGCCATGAGATTGCTTGGAATAGGGAGAGAAGGTATTAATATGTTTTGCGGATTAATGGACATTTGCCAAGGATTGTGCCTTGATGCGTACTATGGCACCTTGAAAAACATGCATGTGTCTGCTAAAGCAGTTTACAAGCAGTGCCTGTTGAATGCGGTTAAAGAAGAGCAGGAACAGCAGAAAGAAAAAAATCCTGACTGTGACTCCTCATTGCTGACCGTTTCAGGGGATGGCACCTGGAAAAAACGGGGATTCTCGTCTCTTTTTGGTGTCACTACGCTCGTCGGTAAACATACCAAAAAAGTGGTTGACTCCGTTGTCAAATCAAGCCTTTGCCAGGCATGCAAAATGTGGGGAAAAAAAAATGACTCTGCAGACTTCGAAGAATGGTACGAATTGCACCAGAAAACATGCACAAACAACCACAGTGGGAGTGCGGGCAAGATGGAGGTAGATGCCGTGAAGGAAATGTTTGCCTCATCGATCGAAAAATATGGCATAAAATATGAAAAATATATTGGCGATGGCGACAGCAAAACCTTCAAGGCCATTATAGACCTTGATCCGTATAACGGCGACCCCGTTGTCACAAAAAAGGAGTGCATCGCTCACGTGCAAAAACGCATGGGCACACGGCTGCGCAAGGCCAAAAAAGAAAACAAAGGCATCGGTGGAAAAGGCACTGGCAAACTGACAGACAAAGTCATAAGCGAGCTGACTACTTACTATGGACTTGCTATTCGACGTAATAAGGACTCTGTGGAAAACATGAGAAAAGAAATATGGTCAACATATTATCACAAAAGTTCAAGTGATAGTAATCCACAACATATGTATTGCCCACCTGGTGAGTCCAGCTGGTGCGCCTATCAAAAGTCAGCAGCAGAAGGCTCATTAGCCTCATTTCACCACACGTACGCCCCACTTGATGGAAAGGTTCTGCAAGTAATGAAGCCCATATACGAAGCGTTATCATCCGACGATCTACTCAACCGATGCACTGGAGGTGAAACGCAAAATTGTAACGAATCGTTCAACTCGCTTTTGTGGACCTTTGCGCCGAAACATATCCACTGTGGTGCTACCACAGTCGAAATCGCAAATTTTCTGGCAACCTGCATTTTCAACGAAGGCTTCACAAGTATTTTAAAAATAATGTCAACAATGGGTATTGTCATCGGCCCACAAGCCGAGATGTATGCTGAATCTCGCGACGGAAAACGACTTCAACGCTCAGAGCTAAAAACGTACGCATCATCGAAAGAGGGTCGCACAGCCCGCAGAGCCCAAAAAGCCATGGAAAACTCGTTTTATGAGATGGAGGAAGGCACACTTTATGGGGCTGGAATTGCCGATTAATATTCGTAAGTATTGTATTAAAAAAATATGTGTTAATGTCATTTGTGTGCCTCAAAATTGAAGTCAAAACTTTAAACGCGTTTTTCTCGAAACCATGTTTTTCAAAACTTTGCGCACGATAACTCAAACAGTTTTTGACCGATTTTGATATATGAGGCATGAAACGACTCAGAATTTACGCCGCTATAGCCCGTACCTCAAACTTGCCGAAAAAATAATGTTTACTATTTTTTTTCTACACTAGACTACAAAAAAAAAGGTCGAAATTCGATTTTTCATTTTCAAAGTGGCGGCTCCCCCCCTAAAAAAATTTCGATTTTTGTTTCCGAGGTAGGGGCTATAGGGACATTCATTCTAAGTAACTGAATATTTTTTTTTTTTCAGACGATGTTTACACTTGGAATCGTGCGCAATTTGGACCCACCTTTTTTCCGGAGAACCTCGTTACCAGGCCGAGAACTTTCTGAACGGTCCATAAATTCACTTTTTCAAAATTTTGTATTTTTTTCAATAAATTAAGCTACCCAAATCAAAAAACGGAACTAAAATATCTTTACTCGTTCTCTTTCCACAATATTTTGAAAAAAGGCTAAAATTTGGCATAGATTACCAGAGGACCCCCTTAAGAAAAAATATTTTTAATTGATTTGTGGCAGACTGCTTACGCGTTTTCCTTGTACGCAAAATACCCGGGTTCGAGGCTAGGTGGCGGCGGCGCATTGATTATTACTTGTTTTTTTTTTTTAAATTTGCTGCTATTAAATGCAAGATTTTCTTTTTGACCTAAAAAAAATGTTATGTAGGTAATTACAAATATTTAAAAATATATAAAAAAATCCTTTCACATTTTCATGCAAATACCTGAATCTTGCAAATATCTAATTGGAATATTGAAACAAATGCATGAAATATACCAGCAAGCCAGTCAAAAAATGTGGTAAAAAAAATTTTACTTATTCCAATTTTTTTTAAGAAATAAAATAAATTCCATTAAGTTGAGATAATTAAAAACTTTGAAAAAATAACATTTCGTGTTTTCATACTTCAACTTGAAATAAGTATGAAATTAAATGAAATAAATCTATGCAAGCAAAAGCAGCAAAATAATGTAACATTGTACATACTGAACAAATTCAATTATGAAATTTATTGTAAAATTTCATAAATTGAATTATATGAAAAATTTCCTATTTGACCTAAAAAAATTAAAAACAAAGAAACTCGGAAAAAAGCATTTATTTTCATACATATCCTGAAAATAATATCTAATATCTGAAATATCTAATTGTGTTATTGAAATAAATCTATGCAAGCCCGTCCAGTCAAAAATGTAAACATTGTGAAAATTTATTTCAATAACACAAAAACCAGTCAAACCAGTATAGAATACAATAATGCAAAATGTAAACATTGTGCAGAATTTATTATAAAAACCAGTCAAACCAGTTTCAGCCAGTGTATAGAATCTGACAACAACAACGGCGACTGCACAAATACCGGCAGAAATGTTTTCGAATATCACATTTCGAAAACACTTCCCCAGGAGTCTTATTTGTATGCTGGATTTTGAGCGAGTAAAATTGAGTGAGCGAATTGGATTCTCTTCCTTAAATATATATACTCTTTGGCCTCGGTCTCTAATGTTGCCGTCACTCGAAAGTGCAAACAGGCAACAATTAATATTTTAATGCCGTCACTTAAAAAGTGCAAACATGCGTGAAAAAGAAAGATTAAGTGCAGCTTTGGAGCTTAAAACTTAATTGACTTTATTTGACAAATTTCTTCTTTTATATAGTAAAATAACGGTACTTTAGTCTTCACAATATAAATAACATTTTTGAGTGTAATTGAGTGAATTAATATAAACAAAAATCATATGTTCTAAAGTGTGAATATATCAACATAGTGTGTGTGACTGAATACAATACAAGTGATTAACATAAACATGTGTTGCAATGAATAGAGTGTAAATAAAACAAAGAAAGAAATGTAAATGTTAACATCATATGTTCTAATGTGTAATAAAAGAAAATGTAAGTAAATGATATGAACACGTGATAATATTGAGTGTAATAATATAACATGAAAAATTAATTGCAGCATAAAAATGAAATGAGCGCAAGTGAACAATTCTGTGTTAATTGAAATGACAAAATTAGTGGCAATAGTGGTTGGGTTGATACTATATATGAGAGTACCCTACATTATGCAGCTGGAACAAATTTCTTCTAGCACACTTCGAGCAACTTTCGAGCTCGATAGAGCGATTTTATGCTTGTTGTTATTTGAAAAAGTACGGAAACACGTTCTAGCACATTGCAAGCTACTACAATCGAGTATGGAAATAGATTTGTTATATAAGGCGTTTTTGGAAAAAAAGCATAACGAGGCCTTATGTTCATTTTCCTCTATCTGCAAAAGTACAAGTTTTCAGGAGAGCGAAAAAAACCATTTCATCTTCTTATATAACAATTTTTGAAAAATCGATCTTCTACAATGTTGTTCAAAGGTATCCACGGACCACTGTGCACACAATTTTTTTAAATTGTTGCGCTAGTTTAGCTGCTATGGCAGATAGTGGGCTATTTCCAGAAAAAAAGTTACTATAAATGCAGATAGAGGTATTTGTATAGTAGTAAAAAACGACTTTTCTTGTAAGAATCAACAGTTAGAACTTACACAGTTACATGGGAATCTCAAGTAAAGTTGTTTTTATTTTCTTTGTATTTATTTTGTCATAAAAATTAAGTTATTCGGTTAGAATTACAGCTTGAAGTTCCCAAAGATGTTTCCACTTCTTCGATTGAAAATTGAGTTGTATGCAACTGGGCAGGTGTTGTATGTGTTTTCAAAAATCAATCAATCCCAACACAGAACACTTAACAACCACAAATTTTGATGCCCATTTTCATAAACTTCACATTTTTGGTAACAACTTCATTCAAAGGAAACGAGTTTAGCTAACAAAATCGAAAATCCTTCCCAAAGTCCTTTGTTATTTATGTGGAGTCCATAAAAGACCATCTAAAATAAGAGTTGCACCAATCTCTAAAACATTTGTGCTAGTGTAACTCAAAACTATTTGTATCAACATATGAAAATGTTTCAAAATAAAAAAATCTTCATAGAGTTTTTCAAAACTACTTGTTATTAATGCAGATACAGGAGAATATAGGCCCTCGATAAACTTGTTACTAAATTTTTTTGAGGTGTACCAGTTAAGGGATAAATATATATAAAATGTCAAGTTAAAATTGGCGCTGTTCACGTTTGTAATGTTAAAATTTGCGCTGTTTTCATTGGATAGGCAACCATCTGTTTTTGTGCTTGAAACTAGCTAGAAGTCGTTTCTGTACTTTTGGCACTGTTCTCAAATTTCATTTTAAATCTCTCATATATAAAAATCCCGGGATTGTAGTTTCAGATCCCGAAAATCACGAAATCGGAAAAATCCCGAAAATTGACATCCCTTATCACATTTTTCAAAAATTTTGATTCATTGTGGGACTTATTGTGGTATTTTTTAATGCATATGGGATTTTTTGTCGAAAGACAAAGCGAACAAATTAAATTTGTGAGATTATTAGAAACAATTTCACAAAATAAAATCAAAATAAGTTTGCCAGATCGATTGCTCAACTAAATCGTTGAACAAATATATTTGGTTTGTTCAAAAGCTTCTCAATAGTGCTGTCTACACTGGCCCATGGCAGAATTGTAAGGTAGGGCCGATTTGCCGCGTCAACGAATAGTGGAAAATGATAATGCCGGCTAGTTGTCAAAACGACAAATTTCGTAGAAATTGCAAACGAAGTAAATATACAATGTTTGAAACTTGTAAACTGTTCTGTCGCGAGTATTAAATTTGTGATAAATTGAGTGAAAATATTATACAAACAATGTAATCAAAACTATAAAATGTGGAAGAAGTCTTAAACTTGCAAGAAAATTTGTAGCAACTCTAACCTAAAATCTACTGCGAAACGTGAACATAAAGAAACTCGATATGAACAGCTGACTTTGACAACTAGCCGGCATTTTCTCTGCTGTCTACTTCATTCTTCTCCGAGTCGGCCCTTCCTTATGATTCTGCCATGCACTGGCCTAACTCAACCGAACTTCTTTGACGTCTACAGAAGAGATGAGGAAGTGGGAAGGTGAAATATCAGTGAGGGAAGAATTTTAAAATTTTTGAAAATTCTGCGACTCACTTTAATTTGACATTTGTCATTTCTTGTGTCATTTTTTTGTGTTAGTTGTGCAAAATTCCTTTGAGAAAATTGATTTCAATTTCAATTAAGATATTTAAGGGCAATAAAACCCAAATTTAAGCTTCAATAGAACTCCAACAGCGAAGAGTTCTTGGATTGAATTGCCCAAGGTTGAATGAGGCAAGTGATGTGTGTGAACATTCGGCAGCTGCCTCACATCAAAATGAGTTGGTGAAGTTAGACTTATGTAAGCAGGCACAAACATTTAATTTATAATACCTGTGACACATTGGCAGACTTAAGCTTGTTTAAATCGATTTTCTAGTTTAATTTACTGCTAAACTATGATCGAACTCGTTTAGTTAAAACTAGTTTCCGAAAGTCGTTTATAGCAGATAGTAATTAAAAACAGCACTGATATCCCTCTTTTTGACATACACTAGCCGCTGCTGTCAAAATCCACTGGAAATTCTGTGCCAGTAGCGATGAAATTGGCGTGAAAGTGTATTTGTAAAAAAGTGTGAATGTATTGAGTTTTTCGAACTTCCCTGTAGGAAGATCAACTAATTTAAAAGTAGTTGAAAAAGTAGTTTTTTGTCAACCACAACTAGTTGAAATTCTGACTTTTTTCCATAGAACGAACTAACATATTTCGTTTGTCCGCTAAATAAGTCAATTGACTTTCGTCTGCATATATTTTCAATTACTTGTTAAATTAGTTAAATTTAAATTATTTTTTAATTACTTTAAAATAAATCAATCGAAATCTAGTTAATATTCCACTTAATGAAGATGAATATAAAAGCATAAAAATTTTAAATTTCTATACCTCAAAGAGATCATTTATTGGCTGTTTTGAAAAATACATGAACCATGTCAAAAAATCATGCCTGGTCGACACAAATAAATTCTGAAATATAAAATCTGAAAGCAAAATGTAAACAAAGTTAAAAGTGATCAGAGTTTTTTAATGGAAAATTGTGAAATGTCGTTTTTTGTGGTGTTTAAATTGATTTTAAAATACTTCAAAAGTGATTCATGCCAAACTTCACTGCCAGTTAATTCAAAAAGGACTAGTAATTACATTCAAGGAGCGCAACAGAAGTACGTTGCGAGGGAAGATATAATTTCATTATTCCTTTCTTTATTGGACTATTTCTGCTTCCAACAGGTGATAGCTTCAGAAGCTGGAGGAACTCTGCGCTTATATGAGAGCATGCGTACCATGGAAGCAGTTTCCAAAAACGGGCACGCTACCGCCCGGGTACATGAGCGAAGGTGCCGATCCAATTGATCGCAATTGTGTGGATACTGCGCCTGTTATTTAACACGAGCCAACTTTTTGATGCTTCATTTCAAAATATGAGCTAAACAAGAGTGTCAGCGGGATTTTCCACGCTTTGCAACCATCAATCATGGTCGATGGACACACCGATATTTTGCTTAGTGCTTCTTTTAAGTGTCAATCGCAATGGAGTGATGAAACAGACTCGACGCTACGTAGGGAAAGGCGTGCGTCTTTACTACTGAAGTGATGAGGTGTTTGCTGAATGGTTAAGCAATCAATTTCCGTACAGAGTAAACATTTTGCAATGTTTGCTAAACACTACCAGTTTGTAATTTGAATATCTTAAATAATAAAGAATTTTTAATCGTTCACAGGGTTTTGAGGCAGTCTATCATTTTTAAAGTGTGTTTACCACGTCTGTCTTGCAGCTCAATGTTTGTAAATAAAAAAAATGTCTTTTTGAAACAAAATGTTATTGAAGCCTAAAGTTAATAATATTTGATGAAATAACATGGTTAAATACATAAAAATTTGTAATCTAATAAAAATTTGCAATTAAAACATGCCAAAGACAGAGTAGTTGCCGCCTTAATATAATTCAAAGTAGTTTATCAACCACTTGTTTTTAAGTAGTATTTTAACTACTTCATAAATAATGCAATAAAAACTTTTTAGAATTGAAGTGGATGCCGTCTTTATATAATTCAAAGTAGTTCATATACTAGTTTATTTTACATTAGTTTTTTAATTAGTGGTTTTTAAAAACAAGTTAGTTTGTTCCTATAGGGTACAGCGCCAATATACTGGCCTGTGTAGCATGCCTGTAAACGAGTTTTAACCGCTGATTTTTACATTCATCTTTCTACACTTTCGTTGATAACTACTGTGCTCTCACTCGAGCAATCGCGCTGAAATTTTACGATTATAGTGTTACTCGCTCACCCTTTGCATTTGTATTTTTCGTTATTTTTTTGAAGTAGCTAAGAAAAATATTCCCAATATTTTTATTATAAACTAAAAAAGATAATCAAGATTATCTATGTGTCAAACACAATGACAATGTGTTTATGTGTATAATGTCAAAACAATGACATTATCATTGTTGTTGACTCAGGTGCTTCGGAGCACATGACGAATGATAAGTCATTTTTCAGCGAGCTGTGCAACTTGAGCAATCCGGTCGTCATTGGCATTGCGAAAAATGGTGCGTCAATCACAGCAACGAAATGTGGCACAATCCTGGGAACTATTATCGTCGATGACATCGATCGTCAATGTATGCTCACGAATGTTTTGTTTATCGAAATCTAAAATATAATTTGCTTTCTGTGAGTCCATTAGAAAGTGCTGGATATCAAGTAATTTTCGATGGTGGTGAAGTTCGCATCACAAAGGATAATTTGGAGATGGCCGTAGGAAGGCGCAATGGCAAGTTGTATGTGTTCGGGTTAAAGCGTGTGCGACATGAAACAGCGAATATAATGACATCATTAAGCAAAGGCATTGTTTCAAAAGAGTTTAGTGGATTGGAGATTACACAAGTGAAGTCGAAACAAAGCATTTGCCTGTGGCATCGTCGGTTGGCACATTTGAATTACGCTGATGTTAAGCGTTTGCCGACTTTGGTTATTGGAATGGGTGCCATGAACAACGATGCTGATGCTGTTTGCGAACCGTGTATTTTCGGAAAGCAGTCTCGAAAACCATTTAACGGTTCAGGCGGAGCACGATCGAGTCGTGTATTGGAACGTGTACACAGTGATGTGTGTGGTCCTGTGACGCCTGCCACGCGGGATGAGCAGCGATTTTTGGTGACATTTATTGATGATTACACTCATTTCGCCGTGGTATATCTAATTAAATAAAGTCTAATGTTCTTAAAATGTTTCAGAGATATAAATCAATGGCAGAGACACACACTGGAAAAAAGATTGCAAGAATCCGATGTGACAATGGTGGCGAGTACAAATCCAATCAGTTCAGGGCGATTTGTGATGAAGCCGGGATTCAGATCCAATACAGCGAACCGTACACACCTCAATATAATGGCGTCGCCGAGCGAATGAACAGGACATTGCTTGAGAAGGCACGCTCGATGATTGCTGACTCTAAGATGAACAAGAATTTTTGGGGCGAAGCAGTGTATTGTGCTGCATACGTAACGAATCGCAGTCCGTCGCGCGCTATTAGCTCGAATGCGACACCAGTTGAGCTTTGGACAGGCAAGAAACCCAATCTGTCGAGGCTTCGAGTTTTTGGATCGCCGGCGTATGCGCATGTACCAGATCAATTACGCCAGAAATTGGATTTGAAATCAACCAAATTGGTCATGGTTGGCTATGGTGTGAATGGCTTCCGCCTGTGGGACTCATGGAAAAATGGAATTATAACACGGTGAGATGTTGTGTTTGATTAGTCGCAATCAAATTCTCCGAACGTTTTCTTCGAGACAGAATCAATAACGGATGGTGTTGACGAGGCGGAGAGATCAGCGGATAGCGATGCGAAAAATGTCTGGCGAGATGATGCTCGATCTACAGGTGCAATTAACGATCAACCATTCAGCGATACATCGCGACCGCAGCGAAAGCGTCAACTACCGAAGCGCTACAAGGATTTTATTGATACGGAAAAGTTTGGATTGCATGAGGACAACGAGGAAAAGTACTTATCGGAGTTTGCATTGAATTCTGGCACATTGGACTATGCACTTGGTGCCGTGGCGTACGTCGACAATGTTCCACAGTCATTTGGGGAAATAGCAATACGAGATGATGCAACTCAATGGATGGAAGCGGTTCATAATGAAATGGATTCACTCAAGCGGAATGAAACTTGGACGTTGGTCGAACGTCCGCGGGATAGATCAGTTGTCACCTGCAAGTGGGTGTTTTCTTGAAAGCAAAATGATGTGGGCAAGTTGGCGTCGTACAAGGCTCGACTTGTGGCTCGTGGATTTACCCAGCGAGAGGGACTTGATTTCCATGAAACCCATTCACCGGTGGCGAGGATAGCTACATTGAGGGTCATGCTGGCTCTTGCTGTGAAACATGATTTTGAAATTCATCAAATGGACGTGAAAACAGCGTTTCTCAACGGAAAACTTGAAGAGAACATTTATATGGAACAGCCGGTTGGATTCGTGCTGGGTGAGTTTGTTTGTAAATTGAATAAATCACTGTACGGATTAAGGCAAGCGTCACGTGTGTGGAATGAACGATTTCATTCCAAAGCAGCGAAACGTATGCTTCGGTACATCAGGGGAGCAATTGACCTGAAGCTGGAATATCGTTACGAAGAGAATTCGGTTGTGTTAACTGGATATGCGGACGCTGACTGGGCCGGCGATATCAATGATAGAAAGTCGATTTCTGGAAATGTGATGAAAGTGTTTGGCGCAACCGTGACTTGGATGACACGTAAGCATACTTGTGTTTCGCTGTCGTCTACTGTAGCTGAATATGTGTCACTGTGCTTGGCAACATGCGAGATTATGTGGCTGCGTGGTCTATTAATAGAAATTGGAGAAGCCCCCGACGAGCCAATAATATTGCACGAAGACAATCAGGGTGTAATTGTGATCTCATCTAAGGAAAAGGAAATGCAGCGAACGAAGCACATTGACGTCAAGATCTACTTTGTACGTGATTTAGTAGGAATAGGGATCATTGAGGTCAGATACATTTCAACGAATGAACAATTGGCTGACATCTTGACCAAAGGATTACCGAAACAGACGTTTGAATATTTGCGATTTAGACTAGATTTGATTTGTATGGAATAATTATTTTCTTTATTTCATTTAAATAATTTATTTATTTCATTTAAATAATTATTTTTTATTTTTATGAATTGATTTGTATTCGAAATTTATATAAAAACGACTTAATATTTGCAATTACCAATCGAACTTGAATTAAATATCGATAGGAATTGAGGCGGAATGTTGGAAGTCATAGTGTAAGCTTGCTCTTATGAAGATGTTATATTAAGAAGGTGGTAGCTCTGCTATAATATTACAAATAAAGTTTAGAATACTTCTCTTGAATCTCTTCTAGAATACACATCGTGTTTTCTTTATTCTGGATTGCTGCTGCTATAATACAACAGGTTTGAAGGGTGGCTTGTATGAACTTTATTTTGTATAGGCTCAATCACTTTTTAATATGACCTCAATAACAGGAGTGGAGTGTGTGGCCCATACGCCAGAGAACCCTGGTTGGAATCCCACCTGGCACAGAAAGTTTTTTGATAGAATTCATTTTTCTGTTTGGCCGGTACCTCTCTGCAGACAATTGCAAACCTCAGAGAGTAAAAAACTGCCATTAAAAGCTTCTTGAGAACAAAAGCCGTTCGGAGTCGGCATATAATATGTAGGTCCAGTTCTCGATCATTTGTGTTCAAATATTTCACAACACACACAATACAATTGATCATAAGAAGCTCCGACAAAGTCCTTTCAAGGGCTGAAATGGCCATTTCTTTTTTTTTTCCATAACAGTTTTAGATGTAAACATTGATTTGATTAAAATTTTGATCGATATTATTTCAACCAAAATGTAATTTTTTTATTTGATTAAAACATATGGATAATTGTTGGATTTTATTTCTGATCTAAAAAATATTGATCAATAAATTATTTTAAAATAAATAAAGTTCTAATCGAAAAAATGACGACAAAATAATAATTTTTATTTCTGATCGGAAAAATATAAATATAAAATTAATGTTTATATCTGATTGAAAAAATGTCAACACAGCACCAAACTTAAATGGGATAAAAATGGGGAACTAATTATGTGTGTATCAATATTTTTCAAATTGAAATGCAACTTATTCTTATTAGGGAAATTAAAATAATTGCATATATTCACTACAAGACATGAAAGAAGAGTGCATATTTAAAGTTCAAATGTTTTAAGGAGAAAATACAACACTGTTTTCCTTTCTTCGATTTCGCACTGGCTGCGATTGTCAAAATTCACTATATCAGTAAAAGTTGTATGACATCACTGTATCAGTGATGTCAAGGTGTGAGTGTATTAGTGAAAAGTGAGAGTGTATTGAGTTTTTTGAACTGGCACGTGTGTCTAGGGGGTTAACCAAAGAACTAATAGATAAGGAAGCGGTGTTTTGCCACAAAAGTGAGGTATTTTTCTTATTGGTGTTGATTCACACACACATAGAAAAAATATTACAGGGCCACATTAAGGGCGCATGAAAAAAGAAGGCGCAAACTTTACGATTTAATAAATGATTTAAAAAATTTTTTTTGGTAGTTTAATGATTTGAATAAACGAAAAATAACAAAAAAACTGTCTTGTATTTCCACACCACCCTTGAGGTATACAATTTGGTGCGTTACCGATTTTTTAGGGTGTTCGGTTCCCCGGTAGGCCTATTGCACCCATAAAGAAAGAAAAAATTAGTGAATGATTTGACTAAGGGAAGAATTCATTATAATATAAATCAAAAAATCTTATATTTTTATATATATTTAAAATAGAGCACATGCATGTAATATTAAAACTACTATATATAAAAAATTTAACACATACATATAAGATGAACTACTAAACTCCTTTGAAATGAATTGTTTTATGGAGCTTTTGTCTAATTGAAGGCTTTTCGATATTTTTTTTTGTTATATAGAAATATCTCAATTTTAAAAATATGTCAATAACAGATTTAACTACAATATTATAGTGGACGGAAGACTTTATATGGCCTTCAAATAGACTTTCGCCAATTAGGGAGTGTTGTGTATTTAATAAAATTCTATTATAATATATTTTATGCTAAATAGATTTGTTTTTATCTTACAATTTCGTTTGTATACGAAGTTCCTTTTTAGCAATCATGCAAACTGTGTCTAATAAGAAATTATATATTTACGTTATATATTTACATTGAAATGTAGGTAACATTATTGTTAAGTTCCTTACTTTTGAATAGCTATTTCATCAAAAACTAAATTCAGAATTATTTTTCCTGATCTCGCTTTTGCTTCATTTCATTTCCGTTCATTTCCGTAAATTCAGTTCAGAATCCAAAAAATTCTGCATTTTGTGAAGGCAGAATTTTTTCCAGAAAAGAATGCGCTATTACTTTCATATACTGACAGAGGGCGCCCTGAAAATGAGTGGCGCCTTCAAAAAATGAATGCGCCCCTGTACCTGCGTTTCTTCTTTGACAGATCTAATCGCTTAAAAAATGCGGGAAATTTGCAAACTAATTTTTCACTTTTTCTAATAATTCTACTTGGAAAACGTTAATTTCCAACTAGAATTCACTTCTAAATTACATATTAAATATAAATAACGCTTCTCTGAGTTTAAAAATTAGATTGTATTGCAAGAATTACCTGTGAAAGGAAATGTCCTTGTTCCTTAATTTCTGGCCATTTAAACACTTTTCTACAATGCAGCGCATATTTAAAAAATCTTTCACCACTTTTTCTTTATTATAATCACAAATTTTAGCTATTAAAACAGCTTTTTAATTAATATTTTTTAATTTCTTTTCAAGACACTTTACACTGTTTACAAAGCGATTAGATCTGTCAAAAAACTCACTCACACAATTCTTAAAAAGCGCCGCACTACACGTACACTGTATGTGTACGAAACACCATTTCCTTATTTTTTATTTCTATGGGGTTAACAACCATGAAAAAAATTATGTCGCAAACGGAATGTCTGACTCTACCCTGCAGCGTCAAGAACTGGTACAAAAATAGTGAATTCACTAGTACTAAGAAGACAGCTACTAGTACCTCGCCTATCTCCAAGCAATGCTTTTGACTGTCGCATTTAACATGGGCTTGTCCTACGAAAAGGGTAAATTTTCAACCACTGCATCAACGCGTACTAGTGTTAGAACTGGTTCATTGGGAAATATATTGCACTAGTGCCTTGGGGCAGATATCGCACCAGTTATAAATTTGGGTCTCTCGGGATAGATATTCGACATTGTTTTTCATACACATTAAGAAAATTTAAATTTAATTTAATATATTAATATATTTAATATTAATTTTAATATAAATATACATATAAACACATTTACATATTTATAGTATAACAAACAACACAACAAACTCTTGGGACTGCAGTAGGTTGTCTGCATGCAGTTAGCAATTAAACACACACTCCATCTCCATTGAGTCATTTATCTCCATTGAGTCATCCACTTAATTTTTTATTTTCGTTTTTCTGGCCTAACTTTATTTTATTCAATTATATTTCGGTATATTTAACACTTTTTAACAAAATAAAAGAAATGCCGGCAAAAAGAAGAAAACAACAAAATTCAAGTTGAAGCCAAACCGGCATGGATATACGTTTATACGCCAGCTCGCTAAATAGCTTTGTTTCACTTACTCTAATCGAATTTACTAGCGCGTTTTTGTCTACTAGGGTACGATAGATAACTAGTTCGTATATAACCTTTAAGTACTAGCACAAAAATAGTGCACGGTGAATATTGTCTACCAGCTCGCTGTAGGGTAGCGTCATATTGCTGCATTTGAAATTACTTTACAATAACTTTTAATACATGATCTTTTGAACTAAAAACTAACAAATAATCGTTATTTTCCATCTCTGGGTAGATGTAAAAAAAGTCTTAGAGATATAATCAAATTTCTATTAAGTTTAATCTAGGATGTCCAATTTTCTTTTTGAAGGATTGACATTTTTTTAAAAATTGATATTTTTAAAATTGTGCACGTATTTCTTTCTACTTATGTATAAATTAAGTAGATATTTTTTGTTGCAAGATCTTTTATTTAAAAAAGGTTTTTTTTTGGCACCATTTCATAAAGTTTACTATATTGAAAATTAATATTTGTGACTTAATGCATATGAAAATATGTGGTACATTTTCTTTTGTGTAAATTAAAAACTCCCTGCTTTTGGCAATTTAATTACCACTATCCAACTAGTGGTAATACAAATTAAAATTGCATTACCATTAATATGTATTGGTAATGAAAGAAAAAATGCCATTACCATTAATATAAAGGGTGGTAAAAGTTTAAAGGCCGATGTTGAATGTGAACCACACCTAAACGTCAAGTTTTTTTTTGCATTTCATTTGACATTTTACAATTTCGGACTAACTCAATTTGAACCATGGAAAGATACACAATCGAGCAACGCGTTAAAGTTATTCAGGCTTATTATGAAAATGGGCGTTCAAATCAAAATGCATATGGTGCACTTCGTGATTTTTTCGGTCAATTTAATCGTCCAAATGTGCGTACAATCGGAAAAATCGTGCAAAAATTTGAGCAAACCGGGTCTGTAGGAGATGTGAAAACACCAGTGCATGCTCGTTCAGCATGAGGAGCCGTCCACCTCAACTCGTCGTCGTGCTCAACAATTGCAGCTCTCAAGCTCGTCGTTGATGAACATTATGCATAAAGACTAACATTTACACGCTTACAAGGTGCAATTGACTCAACAACTAAAGCCTCTTGACCATTTCAAGCGTCGTCAATGGTCAGAATGGTGGCAAGAAATGGCAACAGTGGATGATCAATTTTTGAAGAAAATCATCTTCAGTGATGAGGCACATTTTCACATCAGTGGATTCGTCAATAAGCAGAATTGCCGCATTTGGGCGAATGATAATCCAAGAGTGAGTGTCGCACCCACAAAGAGTGACTGTTTGGTGCGGTTTATGGGCTGGCGGCATCATTGGGCCGTATTTTTTCCAAAATGAGGCCGGTTAGGCAGTTACTGTGAATGGTGTTCGCTATCGTGATATGATAACGAACTTTTTATGGCCCGAATTGGAAGATATGAATGTAGACGATATGTGGTTTCAACAGGATGGTGCCACTTGCCACACAGCTAACGAAACAATGGCTCTTTTGCGCGACAAATTCAATGGCCGTGTTATCTCACGTGGTGGCGATGTCAATTGGCCGCCAAGATCATGTGATTTGACACCGTTGGACTTCTTTCTTTGGGGTTATTTGAAAGAAAAGGTGTAGAATGTCATGGGCACCTTAGCGCAGTTTTAATTTTTTTTTTGACACTTGAGAGATCAAATGTCAAGCGCCACAGACTTTTTTTGGTGTACCTACGACATTTTGATTGGTGGTCCGTGCAGACCGACCTTTATAGCCTTTTTACGCTTTCCTGTAATGTTTTTGTTTAAATTTTCTACCACACCATGATATTCTTGCAGTTTATTGCATACTTCTCAGTGTCATAGGCAGTTTGACAGTTCGGTCACATGAGATGTCAAGTTGAGTT
Organism: Coremacera marginata; assembly: GCA_914767935.1. Lineage (NCBI taxonomy): Eukaryota > Metazoa > Arthropoda > Insecta > Diptera > Sciomyzidae > Coremacera > Coremacera marginata. The sequence continues at coordinate 78,150,603 of OU612047.1, forward strand.
GATTTTAAATTTTCGTAACTATTTCCGTTCATGCGCGGTAAAAATACATTTTTATTCTCCTAGGTTGAGATTACACCTAACGGAGCCAAATAAATTTCGAGCAGCGACATCTGGCTGTCAGTTGAGATTATAAAGCATCGAAAAGCTTCGGCGAATAATTTGTACCGTTTGGCCTTTTAGCCTATCTCGTCTTACCTTCTAAAATGGAATGCTCGTTTATGTATTTCTCAGCCAATCACGGCCAAGCTTCTAAACGAGCATTAGTTTTGGGTCGTGGCGTGATTCGAGCGGGACCCGAAGCTTTGTCGGTGACAGTAGGTTTTTATGGACGAAAACACGGCGTCCGACAATTTCCCGTGTAAAAGCTCACTAATGGGTACAAATTTGGCACCATTGGCCAGAATTGTTTCGAGAAAAATACACCCCTGGGTACACGTTGCGCAAGCAGCGAAGACTCATGAAAATTAATCGTTTTATCTTAATGCAAAGCGAACAAGTTTGGTCATATTAAAATAATTTTTCAGTAAAATTAAAATGGTATAGAATTATTTCAATAATTCTATAGTGTTAAAAAAGCGCGTGTGTTTGTGAATATTTAAAGAAATACATTGTTAAACAGTAACGGTAAAAAAATACACAGGAAGTGAATATATCCTGCAGCTAAAGAGAAAAGTTTGGACCAATTAATAAATCGTTTGAGAAAGTGAGAAAAATAAAAATCAGTAAACCAATCGGAAACATCTTGCTATAGCTAAAATTTGTGGAGATTTTGTGCATTCATTGAGTGAAAACAACCTGGTTGGAAAGGAGCAGAAAAAATACATTCTCTACAAAAGACAACAGCGGCTAACTAAAGAATTCACAACACAAGAAAACACGAAAAGAAAACTCTTAACAGCTATTATTCTGGTCTATTAAAAATATCTCTATTGAAAGTTTACTCAAACGGCACAACGGAATTATATGTATTTACCAACAGAGCATTAAAATTATCTGAGTTTTAACTTAAGGCAATACCAAATTCCTAAAAGTTCAACTCAAGAAAAATCAATAATAAGCCAATTATTAAAAGGGTATTAACAAAACTCTTAATCTTTTCTTTTTTTTTTTTTTTGTTTTTATTTTTGATTTTTGTTTTTAGCAACTCTTAAAAAAATTAATTTTTAAGAATTACACTAAGAGCTTTATGTCAAGTACTTTCATGAAGCAACAGGTTGCCACAACAACAATGTTCTTTACAGAACAACCACCAGCAGACTAGACAGCTGTTTCGTTGGTCGCTACACCAACTCATCAGTAATCTTCTGTGGGTTATGCAGTCCATTAACTTTGAAAATCTTATAAGCACACCTTCTGCTAAAACCAAAGCGGAATTGCAGTTGTGTGCTTTCCAATTTAAAAAGCAATGTTTTTCTACTTCTAAGCACAAAGGTTCAAAAAATTGACTACATTAATTCTGCAAAGAATTGTTGTTGCGCTCTTTGTTTACTTCTTATCACGATTCCATTCTTTGGCACCAACAATTCGTAGGTATTAAACCATAGAAGGCGTGAGAAGTTTTTTGAAAATAAGATGACTCATCTTATTTTCTGAGGTACCGGCTCGTACCAGTTTATACATGAAAAAGAAATGGTGGCATTTTTTAATTTATATTTTGTTTTAAGCAATTCTTAATGTGTTGGTGTAGCGACCAACGAAACAGCTGTCTAGTCTGCTGGTGGTTGTTCTGTAAAGAACATTGTTGTTGTGGCAACCTGTTGCTTCATGAAAGTACTTGGCATTAATCTCTAAGTGTAATTCTTAAAAATTAATTTTTTTAAGAATTGCTGAAAACAAAATATAAATTAAAAAATGCCACCATTTATTTTTCATGAAAACTCGTAATCATTACCTAAGAGGAAGCTACACAACATCATCATCTAATCTCAAACTCCGCTGTCGCTGGAGAAAACGACGAAGAAACCATTGTTACATCTACATCGAATGATTTGTTACAGTCATCGCCCGCACCCGGGTAACAGCAGCAACAACGACATAACACGACGGCACCCACAGTCATCGAGCGCAGCAGGAACAACGAATACAACAAAGTCGAACAGCCTTAAAAGCAGTACCCACAACAACAACGACAAAGCAAATCACGGTATGTCCCATGTTTTTTATATAGGATTGTTAGGTTGATACAAAGTGTACAACCAAAATAATTGGTATTGATATTTATGGAATCTTTTTAACAAATCGTTAGAATATAAAAACCGTAGTCATCAGTCGTAGTTTATACGGTACAACGTTATATTCGGGTCATAAAACTAAGAATAATACTGGAACTCCTCTACCTCAACAATCTGGAAGGAGCAGCCAGGTAAGCTTCTGTGTTAGCCAATATCCCAGTGGGGCTAAACGTTTTTTTCACCTCAGCAGCAAAACCTACAGCCAGCGTCATCCTCAACGTCGGCTAAACAACATCAACAGCAAGTTATCAAACTAGAACGAGTTCCACATCAAGAGCATTTTGAGAGCAATACAATTATTGCTACAGCAAATTGTAGCAGCAACAACAACAACGAACAACGAAGAGGTGGAAACGCTGTTAAATATATTGACGATCCTACAAGTAGTGGCTATCAAAAGAAAAAAAAAACACGTCAGCAATTGTCGCAAATTGTTGAAACATCAACTGAACGAGTTATCGTTGCAAGTAATACCAGCAATACTAGCAGAACGAGCAACAACAACTACGGTGAGAAGTCAAAACGTGTAAGTGCAGCATCAACGAACGAAACGAGCGTTGTTGTTGTTGTGCCACCAAAACAAGCAAGCAACAACAACAGCAGCAACAACAACAACAACAATATGGAAGGAGCAGCCAGGTAAGCTTCTGTGTTAGCCAATATCCCAGTTTGGCTAAAAGTTTTTCACCTCAGCCAGCAAAACCCACAGCCAGCGTCATCCTCAACGTCAGCTAAACAACCACAACGGCAACATCATCACGGCACACCACGGTAGTTGCCTTCCCTTATAAGCCATCTCTTGACTTTCAGTTGGGACTTATATGATAGATTAAACTAATACCGCAAAGTACTAGTACTAGTTACCACAGACAAAAAAACGTACGTTCGATCGGTATTTCTTGCACCTAATTTTTCGTACGGTCTTAATTTATTTCTTGAAAAGATAATCAAGCCTGATTGAATTAATTACTAAATATAGCTCGATTGTATTAACATTTTTTTTTTCTGTTTGCATTAAACAAAAATTTTATTTTTTTTTATTTTTCTTAAAACATAATTTAATAATTTTAACTGTTAAACAAAAACTATTCTAAGAATGAAATTCGGTAGAACTGAAAATTTTCCAATAGCTCCATATTATTTTAATCTACTAATTAGTTTTAGTGTAATAGTCCGGTGTTTATATATTATTAACAAATACATTTTTTTGTAATAAATGCTTTTGATTGTCATTGTATGTATAATATACATAAGCACAAATTGTATTTTAATTAACCGTTTGGAAATCGTTGATTAAAATAATTTTTAATGTGACTATATCATATATACAGCGACAAACGAGACCATTTTTTTATCCATATTTGATTATATATATTTATTTAACACAACACACAAATGTCTAAAAAGAATTATATTCAATAATAATTTCTTATTAACAAGAAATATGCTATATATATATATACAGAAACATATAATAATAATAACAATAATTGAAAAAAAAAAAATTTGAAAGCGTGCAAAATACATAAAAAAATAAGCAGTTGGATGAAACAGAAAACCTTTAAATTAAGAAATAGTTATATACTAATCTATTACTTACATACATGCATAAAACATAACATTTCGAAATAACTTGAAATACACCAAAAAAAAAAACATTCACGAAATCTAAATATTAATCATATTACACTACTTCAAAGTGTGAACTACAAGAAAATAAAACTTAAATTTTCTAAGATAACACATAATACCCTACAAGAAAATAAAACTTAAATTTTCTAAGATAACACATATTACACTACAAGAAAATAAAATTTAAATTTTCTAAGATAACACATATGACACTACCAGAAAAATTAAACTTAAAATTTTCTAAGATAACACATATTACACTACAAAAAAATAAAACTTAAAATTTTCTAAGATAACACATATTACACTACCAGAAAATAAAACTTAAAATTTTCTAAGATAATACATACTACACTACAAAAAAAATGAAACTTAAAATTTCTAAGATAACACATATTACACTACCAGAAAATAAAACTTAAAATTTTCTAAGATAACACATATTACACTACAAAAAAAATTAAACTTAAAATTTCTAAGATAACACATATGACACTACAAGAAAATAAAACTTAAATTTTCTAAGATAACACATATGACACTACCAGAAAATAAAACTTAAAATTTTCTAAGATAACACATATTACACTACAAAAAAAATTAAACTTAAAATTTCTAAGATAACACATATTACACTACAAAAGAAAACAAAAAAAAGAACGCTCATAAAGGCTAAACCTTAGTTATACTACCCTGCACTACAAAATAAAACATAACATTTCGGAACAAATTGAAATAAAAAAAAAAACGTTCATGAAATCTAAACATTAATCATATTACACTACAAAAAAAAAACTATAACTAAAATTTTCTAATATAACCAACATTACACTACAAAAGAATAAAATATAAAACCTAAAATTTTTAATATAACAAACATTACACAAAAAAAAAGATCTTTTAAATTTTCAATACAATTTGATAAAATGTATTGAGATCTTTATTATATATATATTTTTGTATACAGCTAGCATTAGGGTAGATCCCAGACGGGGAAATAAATAATGATGTTTGTATGGGCACAAATTCCCTTCTTTTTGTTTAATAATACGACTATGTAGGGGTAAAGTTACCTCAGTACATAGGGTGACCTGAATCGAGGCAAGAGGGTCACCATGGCTGGTATTTTGGGGCCAGAAGGGGAGGGTTAGCCGAGGTCGATGAAATCACATCTACCATCGACCACAGGCGTAAGACAGCGGTGGGCAACTTCAGGGTGTTGTGCGTGCTAGTGCAACCCAGTAAGCTAACGGTGGCTTTCACAGCGATTTAAATCGAGCTGTGGGTTTTTTTCCTTCTTTTCTTTTTGAGTTTTTTAGGTTTCCAGGCATTGGGTTCTTTTTTTCACCGCGGTAAATAAGAAAAAAAACTGGTACGAATTATTCGTGTGTAGTTTCCGCCTGTCGACCAGGGCTGGAAAGAACACCACCCCCCCCCCCCCCCCGGCGAGCTTTAGCCGCGCAGTAAGCCAGCGTACCAGTTCTGCCAGCAGGACGACAGGGATGCAGAGCAAAGGCTACCTTGCCAAATGAATGCATTTCCACGATGGTGGACGGTAACATGACAAGAACCTCACTTATGCCTCAGCTTCATCAAAAATTTGGACCATCGGATGGAGTTGTGCCGCTGAGGTCGCGGTGGCCATTTGGCCGATATTTTGTTCTATACATAATTGAACCATACCAATATTATCATAATAAAAAGATATGACAATAATTTCCTAAATAATTTGTGTTCTATTCAAAATCAACATCGGCCCTTAAAATTTAACCACCCTCTATAATGATATTGGAAAAAATTGCATAACAATAATTTTGTAATGGTAATGTAAGAAAAAATTGCATTGCCACTAAAATTTTGTGGAATTGAAAAATTTTAATAATAATGGAAAAATTTTGCATTACCACTAAATTTTTAATGGTAATAAAAAATATTTACAAAATTTAGTGGTATACCATTAAAATTTAGTGGTAATGAAAAAATTTTAATTGGAGTCATTTGTTTTCATTACTATCAAAAATTTAGTGGTAATGCAAATTTTTCCCATTATCATTAAAATTTTTCATTACCTCTAAATTTTAGTGGAAATGTAATTTTTTCTTCCATTACCGTTACAAAAAAATGGTAATGCAATTTTTTCCATTACCATTACATATTAATGGTAATGCATTTTTTCCCCAATACCATTACTTATTAATGGTAATCGAAATTTAATTTGCATTACCACTTGATGAACAGTGGTACTGACATTTTTAATGCGATATTAATTCAATGCACTATGCCCATTTATAGATTTCTCCAATCTCAAATTTTTCTAATGAAAATATTTTTAATTATTTATTTTTATATATTACTAGCTGAATATCCGGAGTTTCTCGGGAGTTGGTATAAGTATTTTTGAACTCATTCGTCGATTTGAAAAAACTTTTCACAATTTTTAAAAGGAATAAAACATCTTTCAAACAGGTAACTTGAGTGGAATAAGCAAAATTGTAGCTACAACATCTAAGGATTATGAGAAAAATTTAAATAAAATCGTGATTAATGGGTGCATGGCGATAGCTTCCAAAAGAATATTTTTAAAGTTTATATTTTATTTGATAGATTGGAGATTTTGGAAAAAATGTCGTAAAAATCAGACCAAAAAATTTTTGGAAAGTATTAATAAAAATTATATATTTCAGATGGTGCTGGTCGTTTAGGTCGTTGGTCAAATTAAATTTGATGATTGATTTCGTATGGTTACTATCGACAAAATCCAAAAATGGGCGGGGTCAAACTATAGCTACGTCCACTTATTCAAAAAACAGGCGTGTGTCAATTTTTCTCTAAGCTATACCGTACTCGAATAAGATTTTCGACCAAAAATTTAGGACAATCGGCCCAGCAGTCAATTTAATGGTTTCTGAAAAAGTGGGTATATCTATAGTTTGACCACGCCCATTATTAGAACAGTTTCCTACTGTTGGAGTCGGATGACATCCAGAACTATTCACTGGGTTATAAAAATATATTCCATGTGGCAATGCTGTACATTATATTATTTTCTTTTTTCACTTTGATACTTTTTAACACGCTTAACGTACTTATTATTCTTCACTTTTATCAATTACAATAAAACACTGAATTAAATTGAATATTAACAAAAAGCATTATTTATTTGATTTATCTGGACCACAACACCGACAATAACCATACGAACTAAATAACAAACTCTAATATGATAAGAAACGTTTGAAATATAGCATTTTAATTGATATTTGTGTGGGAAACTTATTTTTAGTACAGTTGCCAACAGTAACTATACAAACTAAATAGCCTAATTTTAGTCTTATACGACCAAAACTATGAAATATATAATTTTTATTGTTTAAGACTGTTTAAAATCGAATGATTTATTCCCCGGTATTTTTATACAAGCCAATATTCAAAAAATGACGCAACGTGAAGTTGGCAACTGTTCTTACAAAAAACTATTTTTTAGGGTGCAACCACAGTTAACGTCATTGCCATACATACAATTTCAGTTTGTAAAAATATAAAGGATATTCAATAAATTGTTTAAGTTTACAACTCGGCCAATCTGACAATTGATCGGCCTCGATCAAAAGAATAAAACATATTTACATACTAAAGTCTTATACATACATTAAATACTTCATTATATATCACTGTCATTGGTATTGCTTACTTCATTAATAGTTACAACCTCAGCACTCCGACCTAATAACCATCGTCTCAATCGATTAGCTTCGATCACTCCATTATAAGGCAATTGAGTCAATTGACAATTTTCTATGTCCCGTATTACGTAGCGGTCATTTCCCAGAACTTGATGCACAACATATGGCCCTTTGTACGTAGGCACAAATTTTTTATTCGTTCCTACTACCGAGTCAACATTCCTTACCACCACAAAATCACCTTCATTATATTTTTTTGCTTCCGTACTATGTCTCAGAAAATAATTCAAATTGTAGGCCTGAGATTTATCAATTTCGGTGGACGCATCTGACCGCAGCTTCTCCAAATCGCGTGGAGAACAAAAATTATTTTTATCCACTAAATATTCAGTAAACTCGTCTACTAGGTCTCCTCGCTGTTCCACGCCAAACAAAAGTACACTGGGCATCTCCTTTGTCGCACTTTGGACGGAATTATTCATTGCATATTCTACTTGCAACAACTTATTAGACCAGTCTGCGTGACTTAGGGGTTCACTTAATTTTCCTAACATTTTTTTTATAGTCCTATTGACCCTTTCTACTTGACCGTTCGCCTGTGGTGCAGCAGTAGCTACCTTGACATGGGTTATATTATGTTTCAGTAAGAAATTATCAAATTCTGAAGATGTAAAACACGCCCCCCTATCCGAGACTATTCGCCTTGGCCGACTATAATAACAAAAATATTTTTCTAAAGCGGCAGTTACTTCACGTGTACTCGTCGAGTTTGTCGGATATAATTTAACAAATTTTGTAAAGGCATCGATAACAACTAAAATATGTTTCCTTTTAGAAATTAATGACGGCAATGGACCAAAATGGTCTAAATGTAGCGTATCAAACGGCAACGGCTTTTTGGGTATATTATACAAATTTCTCTCATTAACACGTATCGGCATTGCATACATTAAACATTTTAGACAATTTTTAATAAATTTTTCTATCTTTAGGCGCATCCCTGGAAACCAATAATACCTGCTTGCCTTATCGTAAGTTTTGTCAACCGCTTGATGGCCAATTTTCTCATGAATTACTCTTATCACATTATCTTCCATTTCATAAGGCACATAGAGCTGTTTTTGTCCGTTCGAGTTTATTCTATAAACAACACCATCAACTAAATCAAAGTCCTTTACTTCTTCTGTCTCAAGACGATTTATCAATCCCTTTATGCTCTCGTCGCGTCCCTGTGCAATCTGAATCTGAAAGTCTACCTCATTTGAATCTAACACAGCTGCAATTTGACATCTACTTAACGCATCCACATGACCCATAGCAGCACCACGTCTATGGTGTATCGTGAAATTGTAATTTTCTAACTCCAATGCCCATCTGGCTATTCGAGTATTTATTTGTTTTCTTTCTAAAGTCATTGTCAGTGAATTACAGTCCGTCACTATCTTGAAAGCTATTCCTTCAAGGTACACTCTAAATCGTCTTAAGGCATATATTATCGCTAACGTCTCTAACTCAAAGCTATGGTATTTAGCTTCGGCAGCGGAAGTTGTCTTTGAAAAAAATGAAATGGGGTGTAATTTGCCATCATTTTGGCGCTGGAGAAGAACTGCACCAAAACCAATGACGCTAGCATCACAATGGAGCTCTGTTTCCCTTGCAGGACTGTATATAGCGAGCACTGGGGATTCAATGAGTCTCGTCTTCAGTTCTGTAAACGCGTGAAGGCACTGTTCATCAAAATAAAAATTGCTATTTTTCTTTAATAAATTTTGTAATGGTTTTGCTATTCTTGAAAATGACGGCACAAATCGTCGAAAATACGAAAAAAGTCCTAAACACGAATGTAATGTCTTTTGGCTAGTCGGCACGGGGTATTTTCGTATTGCGGCGATATGAGACTCACTAGGTGAGATTCCAAAAGGAGTTACGGCATATCCAAGATACTCTATTTCTTCGTAACAAATTTTACACTTTGATAAATTTAGTTCTAAATTTCGTTTAGTTATCCGGTGTAATACAGCAAGTAACAAATCTTTATGTTCAGCAAGATTGGAAGTAGCAATTAAAATATCGTCCATGTAAACTATTATCTTTCCTGCGTCAATAAAATCCCGAAAAATAACGTTTACAAATCTCTGAAATACGGCAGGTGCATTTTTTAGTCCGAAAGGCATTTTTAGAAATTCATATTGTCCAAATGGCGTCACGAAAGCGGTATATGGAATAGAAGTACTAGAGACATTTACTTGATGAAACCCACTCTTCAGATCTAAAACAGAAAAATAATTCTTCCCTTCAAGATATTCCAAACAGTCCTCAATAAGCGGCAAAGGATAATTGTCACATATGGTAATTTTATTCAGTCCTCTGAAATCTATACACATACGCGTCTCTCCATTCTTCTTCTTTACTAACACTATAGCCGAAGCATATGGTGAACTACTAGGCCTTATAACACCATCCTGCAGCAGTCCATTTACAATTTCTCTTACTTTTGTTCGATCTAAATATGACAAACGGCGCGGAACACAATAAAGCGGCACGTCAGTCGTCAAATGTATTTGCATCTCATATTCGAGGGGCTCAACTTGAATATTTTTCGGAGTAACATAAGTATCTGCTATTAATTGTTTTATTTCATTAATATTCAACTTATCAAGCTTGCAATTTATATCTAATTCTTTGTCATCATGGGAAATTTGAATATTAAAAATGTCTGGAATGTTGACGTCACCGGCATGTTCAGAAACGTCAATTGACCCAACTGATTCAATGGGCACATCTCTTAAATTACTTAATCTACAAATGGCTTTCGGCAAAGAGCATTCTTTTAAAAGGCTATAACGATTAATAACTACTGTAGAATTGTTACTTTCAAAAGTGCAAGTATCTTTTATTTTATCATTAATAGAAAATAAACTGTTGTTTGAATAACTTAAACATTTGATTTCTTTTAAATGTATAGAAAAAATAGATAGGAAATTCCGTCCGAGAATCACTGGTGAGATCATTTCCTCATCAGGCAAAACAAAAATATAAATTGACTTCATTTTTTTTTTAAAACTAATTAAACAGCGTATATTAGCAATGGCGGAAATCTTTTGTCCACCAATTCCTCGAAACTTAGTTTCTGTCAAAACTTCAGGCAACTCTAGCGGCACTAATGATCTTTTAATAAAGCTGATCGGACTACCGGTATCAAAAAGAGAAACAACTTGTTTAAATTTTGCACCCTTGAAAGAAACACTAAAAGCAATACCAACCATGTTTATCGCATTCAACACCTCCGATGTATCGTCAGGTACGTCACTCTCTGTTGCGGCAGCTTGGGCACTTAATCCGGCGGCAATTTTATTTCCTGATGTAACTGAAGTACTTTTGGTCAACATCTTACGAGGGTTCGGGCATGATCGATGGTCGTGACCCATCTTCCAACAGCGAAAGCACGATCCATTTGGCCTGATAGGGTATGGGCAGTTGGGCTTTATATGCCCCGTCTGTGAGCAATTGTAGCATAATGGTCCTGCACTTAATTCTGGTTTCTTTGATGTTGTTTTTGTAACATCAGACGGCTGACTACTTCGTCTAGTAGCGGCAGCTATTGGCTGAAAATATTTCTGTTGAAACCGTGCGACTCGATTTTTTAAATCACCAACTGAAAGTGCGCCCACCAGCAGGTGCACATTTGGCGTTTTATCGCCAACACCATCGATAATGAACTCAACTAATTCATGCTCGCTGACATCCGAACGTTTCGCAATGCCCTGCATAATCAGCACGTAGCACTGCAAAGATTCTTCTCCAACTTTCCACTTACGCCGTGCGAGCATCTGGTAAACCATTTGGCGCGTAATGGTAACATCAAATTCGTCAAGCAGCTCTTTCTTGAGCGCTTCATAACTCAAGGCAGTTGTTATTGACAGAAACACTTTAGCTGTCCCAGTCAATGCTCTACGAAGGCACAAAAGTTTCATGGACTCGTCGGCATTTGCAGCAGCCATGATTTCTTCGAAATCTCTTAGAAAGTTTTGCACGGACTGTGCTATATCATCGCCACTAAATTTGGTGATAGCGTGTTCGACGTCCGTAACTGAGGATTTAACACGACCTGTAGAACCACCAGCACCAGCACCAGCACCACCTGTAGAACCAGCAGACATTTCCAACTCGCGTATCTGGCGCTGAAGCTCCAAAATGTCACGTCGTTTTTGAAGCTCACGCAATTGGACGTCAGGGGCGCTCTCCTGAGCACAACGCATTTCAGCAGAACGGCAAACCGCTGCTTCCCCAGCCGGCACTTCAAGATGCTCAATCTTATCTTCAGGATTCGTATCGGCAGCGGCAAAGGCACCAGCATCGGCACTATCAACAACATTGGCATCAGCATCAGAATTGTGTTCGCCATCTTTTGCTTGCATGATTTCATCATGCAACCTTTTTAACTGCATCGTTGACGCTCTTGGTGGAAATTCAACACCAGCTGCAGTTAGTGCTTCTATAAGGGTTTGCCTGGTTAGGCGTGTGTCCATTTTAATGAAATACTTGTATATTTACTGTATTTATGACTTTAAAATTTATCGCGTGCAGAGTATCAAACCCCACATCTGAACTTTAAGACTGTTTAAAATCGAATGATTTATTCCCCGGTATTTTTATACAAGCCAATATTCAAAAAATGACGCAACGTGAAGTTGGCAACTGTTCTTACAAAAAACTATTTTTTAGGGTGCAACCACAGTTAACGTCATTGCCATACATACAATTTCAGTTTGTAAAAATATAAAGGGTATTCAATAAATTGTTTAAGTTTACAATTGGTTAAAGGGCGGTGAAAAGGGGTGTGGCAAAATTTATCGAGCTTATGTAGAATGGGATAGTCAAAACGAACACAACAAAAAAATTCAGAGACCGTACCAATTATGCATTTTATAATAAAAAGCAAAACATAATTATATTTTTATTTTTTAAGGCAAAAATAAAAAGCAAAATGTGGATCTAAGTTTACGATTGATCCAAAGTTTTACTAATTTTAACAAATTTTAAGGCAGAAAATGCACGCTTCATGCATGATGATGATAATAATGACGTATGATGAACTTTAAGCTTAGATCCAATTTTTGCTTCTTATTTTTGCCTTAAAAAATAAAAATCAAAACTTACCAGTTATTTAGTGCTCAAAAAAATATCGGTCAGATTTTGCCTTTAATTTTTGCTTTAAAAATAAAAAGCAGAAATAATTATTATTTTTTGCTCAAGATTTTAAGTCAAAATTTTAAAAATCAATACGAAAACATTTCTACAATGTGAAATAAGTCTAATGGTACCTTTAAAACGGCGGTACAACAATTTTTTCACACTGCTTTTTTGGTTTCAAAATCTAAAAATACATATTATTTACAGTCTCTGAAAAAATTCCCAAGCAAATCCGACTCTTCGTTCTAGAATTATGGAATTAGTAACACACTTCACGGCTTTGTTTGACTTGTTTGAGAAAAAAATGACCGTAAATAAGTTTTCTTTGTCAATGTAATAGGTCTGTTTCCGTACACAACTTCGAGTAAAAGTTGAGTAAAGTTCAATATGAGAGAGTAAAATTAATTTTTTAAAAAGTGTCAGAAGTACGGAAACGACTTCTAGCTAGTTTCAAGCAAGAAAACAGCTGAATGCCTATCAAACGTAAACAGCGCCAATTTTAACTTGTTACAAATTCAAACGGTGCCAATTTGAACTTGGTATTTTATATTTATTTATATGTATTGATATTTAACAATATGTAAACTTATTTTTTATCGCACAACATAAGCAAACAACGAGTGACAAATTGACATTTGCTTGTTCTTCTTGATGCTTATTTTTCTTGATGCTTGTTCTTATATAGCTGGAACAAATTTCTTCTAACAAACTTCGATCAACTTTCGAGCTCGAGAGAGCGGTTTTATGCTTGTTCTTCTAGCTAGAAAAAGTACGGAAACACGTTTTAGCACATTACAAGTTGCTACAATCGAGTACGGAAACAGACCTAATAGGTGTGTACTCTACACTTTGTAAGATTTTTGTAAGTTCAAACTGAGAGAGTAAAAATTAAATGTGAGAATAGTTGCAAAAGTACGGAAACAGCTTCTAGTAAGTTTCAAGCACAAAACAGCTGATTTTGACTGCAGATATGTCAAACGTAAATTGCACCAATTAAAATTATCGTCAATTTGCTTGTGAAGTTGACGCTTGTTCTTCTGGATGCTTGTTCTTACTTTACTCGGAGTCTTGAGTTCTAGCACTCTCTGTGCACTATGTGTGCTCGAGAGAGCGGTTTTATGCTTTTTTTCTTCTCCCATTTTAAGCACAGAAAGTACGGAAACAGAAAATAATGTCCCACAAGTTACAGAGTGTGAGTACGGAAACACACCTAATATGTTGAAGTATACATAAAAACAAGTATGTAGAGCAGATTTTTAGGTATGTGTAGTGCGTGATTGCCATGTTATCAGGGCTCAATTTTTTCGCAGTATAATTTTCAAATCGCCATATCGCTTTTCCATATCAATGGATTTAAAAATTTACAAGTGTCTTTTGAAGAGAATTTTCTAAACTTTCGAATTAAATTATTGATTACTTAAAAAACTTAAGTTTTGTCAAACAAAAAAAAAAACAAAAAAAAAATATTTTTTAATTTTGTCCCCTCTTTGTCCCCTTTAAATTTTATCAAAACTACCCTAAAATGTTTCTTATTTATAAGCTTTTTATTACCTAAGTTTCATTTTCTCCATTTTCTCCTGTAGTCATTAATAATTTTGTTAATTTTGTTAATAATATGTTAATGTTATTAATGTTAATAATAACATAGTTGCTTACTTATCGTTCGTTTTCAAAAGCTTTAAATCTTTCGCTCGCTGACTCTCTTAAAGCTTTAAAGAGGATTTACTATAAATTTTACTGTACCACTCGCTTTTATGGCGGTGGCGCATTCTTATATTATATGATCTCTGCTTAGAGGTTTCATCGGAATCACCATCGAAATCTTCAAATTTTGTAATGCAATATCGTGGTGGTCAAATCGAAGTTGACAGCTCATAGAAAATCTGCAAGTGCTCTCTATTATCATCCGTTTTTCTTTCGTAGTCATTCGCAAAATTGACTGGTTTTTTACAATTATGGTTACTGAGAAGAGAGTGCGATCAGCCCTGCGACAACCTTATAAATCAACCTTGACCGTGGTGGAATAATAATAAGGTGTTAGTGAGTTTGACATTTCTCTCTCAAAATTATAAATTTATGTTTCCCCGATCTTGTCAAATATAGCTGATGGTAAATTGGAATGAAAATAGATATTGTTAAGTTCGTGATTTTTGTGCAAGTAAACAACATTTTCAGTTTATCAAGCTCTAAACTACTATCAATTGAGGCATTGAACATTCTTTCATGGCATTCGTTATGTTCTTGAAGCAGACGATGTAAACGCAAGACAATTTCCATGCTGGCCAAGTCTTCATGTCGGTGGCTCCTTCCATCGCACGTATTTGATAAAATGGCAAAACTATTCAATGGCGAATTTGGCAAATGGGCGGAAACAACTGGAATGACTTTTTTCCAACAAAACACGCCACAATTAATATAAAAGCTCTAACACATCATTACCTTGCAATTCAAGTCAATAATACAATTTGACAACTATCAACAATTCCGCTCTTTCGCTCACAATTTTTTGACAAAATGAAAGCACCTTATTATTATTCCACCATGTGCAATACCAAGGTTGATTTATATGGTTGTCGCAGGGCTGATCGCATTCTAGTATCCATAATTGTCAAAACCAGCCAATTTTTCAAATGACTACGAAAGAAAAACGGATGATAATAGAGAGCACTTGCAGATTATCTATAAGCTGTCAACTTCGATTTGACAGTTATGGATACTCGCTCTCTCCCTTGCGACAACCTTATAAATCAACCTTGAGCAATACTATGTTTATGTTTTTTTTCGTAAACACCAAAAGGAAATGTCCTATTAAAAAATTTCGGAATAAGAAAATGTCGTAAGTTGACTTCGGAAAAGTCAGACTTAACCTCCCAACAGACAGTGTAAACAGTTTAGAGGTTACGAAAACTTTTTTAGCAAAATCTCGAGTTTAATACTATGTTCACACTGAGAGCTAAATGCGCATTTACAGAATTCAACCTATATATTTGTCTCTTTAACTCCTACAAGGAGCATACGGCCACGCATTCTTAATTGCTAATGCGCATTTCGTTAAATGCGCATTTAGCTCTCAGTGTGAACATAGTATAAGCTGCAATGTAAACGTAGTATAAGGTTGATAAGCGTATACGTTTTATACCATTTACTAGATATTCCGTATGGAGTTAGAACGTCAAAACAAATAATATCTATTGATAGGTAATCTTGTTTTTATATTAAGGACTATTTCCACCTTTGAACCAAGGATTTCATAGATAACTTCTATGTTTCTGTTGATTTAAGTAGCCCATTTATTACTTATCATAGCGTTATAATAAAAATTTATCACATAGGCTGAGTTCCTAAACGCATTTATGCAAAGCATCAGTGATTTTTTCTCTGAATTGGTGCTTAGATGATTCACCAAAACTGCGCAACTAGATTGTCATTTTTAAGCACGCTTAAGTTGCGCTATTTTGGGGAATCTATTAAGCACCAATTCAAAGATAAAACCACTGATGCTTTGTATAAATGCGTTTAGGAAAACAGCCATACTTTAAGGCATCACAAAGAAATTTGGTTGTTTTTCATAGAGAATTGTTTCAGCGTTTTGTAAAAAATATACAATATTTAAGAAAAAACAAGACCATATTGCACATCTACAGAGCAAGACCTTTCAATTGCAACCCTATTTATGAAAATCCCGACTATAGTATAGATTTGATAGTCATCACAAAAAATGCGCTTGCGTAATAATAATATACATAAAGGTACTGCCCATGAATACCATTAACCCTTTGAGTGCCAAGGAACGCGCTTGTTAATACACTGAGATGTTAATACACTCCTTGGTACTCAAAGGGTTATTATGTTTGTGTTGTTATAATCGAATACTCATACAAGTCTACAAAAATGTGTACGGGAAATCATAACAGAATTTTTTCATAACTGATTGTGCCGGATAGGTCTGATTTATTTAAACAATATTGTATATTTTTAAAGTATTTAAAAATAAATTAATTTTGGGGCACCAAGGAAAAAAGGGTATCTTTTGGTGGATAGGATATCTCGGATTTCGCAGGAATTCTGAAAACAACAAAAAATACTTTTAAAGAACACACTTAAGCGTAGGGATGGGCAAGTTTTATAAAATTTTTAATTTAAAAAAATATGGTGGCTCGCGGAAGTCCAAAAAATACTTATAATTTGAGGTTGAAAGTAGGTAAATACGATTTCGTAGACCTTAAAATACAACTTTTCGACTTGATGTTTATCCCTTAAATCCTTAGACCCAAAACATAAACTATACTAAACTAATTATTACGAAGAAATGACGCCACAAAAATATAAAATTTTTAAAATTAAATACTTTAAAAACATGCAGAAATTTTTAAATCAATATGTCTAACCGTTATTCCGTAATCCTCTCATAAAGCACACATAGGGTTTATTCGAGGACACGCAATATTGCGCAAAAAGAGCTACTACACCGGCCTCACTTCACATGTAAAAGAAAGCCGGCTTAGTAAGTTCAGTATAGCCAGCTCTTTTTGCGCAATATTGCGTGTCTCGAACATGCCCATAAGTTTTTCAGAAAAAAATTTCTCAGAAAACACCTAAATGCTGTCGCATGAAATCAATAGGAAAAAAGTGATTGTCAATTTGATAATCACCTTACATGGAGTAAAAGCGATGATTTTGATTATCAGCTATCAATTATCACTTTAGCTGATTCCACCCCTGTATTCAGAATTTTGAGCACCCACTTATATAGGGCGGCCCACTGTGCGAAGTCATTTAACAAGGGACTATTTAAACTGGTGTGGCAATGCTACGAAACATCTAAAATCATGTGGAATTTATAGTTTAAATTTTTGAGTTGGCCGCAAATATGGGAAAAAAAGATAAAAAGGGCAATAAAGGTAAAGGGGCTGAAAAAACTGCTTTGAAGACCGATAAAAAATTGCTTGCTAAACAGAAGAAGCTATTGGAGAAACTAGGAGAGGTAAGGCTGATACCGTTGATGCCATCAACTAGTGCTCTTTTTATTTTAGGTTGACATCGCTGAAGTTGTTGCTAAATTAGAAGCAGAGGAAGCACGTTTGACTGCTGTGACCGAAACTGTTTGCCAACCACCTAGTCCACGTTCCAGTTTTACACTAGTAACGCATCCAGAGAAGGAGGAACTCGTGCTTTTCGGTGGTGAATTCTTCAATGGTCAAAAGGTTTTAATTTACAATGATTTGTTTATATATAACATCGTGAAAAACGAATGGAAGCAATTGCATTCACCATCGGGTCCAGCTCCGCGTAGTGGTCATCAGATGGTTGCAGTAGCTACCGATGGTGGACAGCTGTGGGTGAGCAACTTAGCATGCCCAACCTTTATACAACCCATTAAGCATATTAACCATTACGAATGATTTTTTCTACTTATTATCTGTAGCTTCACGGGGGCGAGCACGCTAGCCCTTCGCAGATGCAGTTTTACCACTACAAAGACTTGTGGGTAATGAGACTGAAAACAAAAAAATGGGAAAAAATAAATGCACCAAATGGTCCTAGCGCACGTAGTGGCCATCGTATGGCTGCAGCTAAAAAAAAACTTATTGTCTTTGGCGGTTTTCATGACAACAACCAGTCGTATACTTATCATAATGATGTCCACATGTTTTCATTGGAGACGTACACGTGGCTCAACATCGTTGTAGAGAGTGCGTCGATGCCACCTCCTAGATCAGGATGCTGCATGACTGCTTATCCTGATGGAAAGATTATAATTTGGGGCGGCTACTCCAAGTCCCGAGTAAAAAAAGACGTCGACCGTGGGAAAGTACACACAGACATGTTTGCTCTGATACCCAAAGGCATGTTGATTTATTATTTTTAGAATTTCTTCCAAATATTAATTGCCACTTTTTCAGACAACAAATGTAAATGGTCAACTGTCAAACCAGGTGGTTACAAGCCACTGCCATACAGCAGCGTTGGGTTTACAACAGCACCGAATGGCAAGATGTACTGTTTTGGAGGTGTTATGGATGTAGATGAGAATGAAGAAGATGTTCGTGGCCAGTTTGGCGATGATTTATTGGCTTTTGATTTGGCTACGCAAACTTGGCGCCTCCTTCAAATAGCGAAGAAAACTAAAACGAATAAAAGCAGCGATGTTGATATGGAAACGTCTTCGGAGGCTGAAACTGCTCCTAAGGCCGCCTCCTCAATATCCACCGATGGCATATTTACTGTAACAGTTGCTGGTCCGAGTTCAACACCAGTTTTACCTAAAGTGCCCAGCCTCTTTCCTGAACGTGTTCCCAAATCTTTGCCCTCGGCACGAATGAACCCAGCAATGTGTGTTTGCAAAGGCATCTTATATCTGTTCGGCGGTCTCTATGAGGAAGACACCAGGCAAATCACGTTAAATGATTTTTATGCTCTTGATTTACAAAAGCTGGAAGAATGGAAGGTGTTTATTCCAAACAATATGGCTGCGCACGACTGGATCGAAAGTGAAAGTGATTCGGAAAATTCTAATGAGAGCGATGATGATGATGACGGCGAAAGTGATGACAAATCTGAAATGGACACAGATTAAATAACTTTTTTTTTCATTATGAAACATTAAAAATAAACATATAACATTGAATTCATAGGACATTTGTGGTGAAAGTATAACAATGTTTCATAAACCTGCATTCTGTCAGTATATACATAAAACTGACAGATTATACAATATCGTTTATGGGGTCTTAGGGGTATGTATGACTGTAAATAGAAAAATATTTTTTGTTTTGATTAATAATTAAATTTAAAAATATAAATAATTTAATAATATGCAATTAAAAAAGCAGTTGATTTAATTATTGAAGATAAAGTTGCCAAATGTGCAATTTTTACTGACAGTAAAAACGCTTGCTTTCTACTAAATGACCCTTGTGTGGAGAACTTCTTGGCAAGGAACATCATCAACACACTAAATAATAGCTGCGTGAAACACATCTTTTTTATTTGGACTCCAGCACATATTGGCTTCATGCCCAATGAAACTGCTGATTATTTTGCAAAACTTGCTGCTGCTGCTGGCTGTTTCATCCCTCTACAATTCTCTCTTAAGGAGGCGTGCTGTAAGATCTACAACATCTTGAAAGCACAATGGAATGAACTCTTCTTAACTACCTCCCTCGAGAAAGGGGAACTTTTTAACAAAATCTTCAATGAACTTCCTTCTAAGCACTGGTTCAGCAAATTGAATTTCACGTCCTATGAAATAAAACTCTTAAATCGTCTTATGTCGGGTCACACCTATAATAAGGTCTATCTATGTATGATCAAAGTTGCAGTTTCAAATTTATGTTCAACATGTAATGTCATTGAAGACGATCATCATTTATGTTTTATTTGCTGTCAGTACTTAAATGTTCGTCAAAATTATAATTTCCACAAAAAATACAATAATCTTGAAGAGCTGCTAATTGCGAAGAATTGGGCTGACTACCGGGAGCTAATTGACTTCATGAAAGATGCGAAAATTGATATTTAATCTCCATTTTACATCGCTCAACTTCCTTATCATCAATCAACATTTTTTTTCTATCAATTTTTGGTTTTTATTTTTCTCATCCATCAATCAACTTTGCTATTAAATTTCTTCTTCAACATTAATATTTATCAATCATTGTGGTATTTTCATTCTGTGCAACCCTGAAGTGCATTTTAGTTTGCCAAGTTAACTTCACAGACTCATTTCCTTGATATCATGAACTCTTTGATTTTTCATTCATATCAATAATTAGTTTAATGAGTTTTGATTAACTCGTAATTGATGATGGCTGTTATTTCCTAATTTGGTCTGGCCAATAACATTAAATCTCAAAAATATAAATAAATCAAGAAGTGTTAAGATTAAAAGGAAATATAAGATAAAGAATAAGGGGAAAAAAATAAATTTTAAGAAGCATGTAATACCTTAAAAACTATCAGCCTTACTAAAAGACTGATATTACATTTTAGTTAGCTTTTTAATTTAGTAGCCTCTGCTAAGTTTATGTTAAAAATCTTTTTAGAGCTGGCACTAATTAGAGAATTAACTCTAGTTCATCATAATTAAATTTGGAAACCCATAATCTAACTTCGTTTAGGAAAGTATGTTTATCACGTATACAGCGAATATTATCTGGTAAGCTGTTATACAATCTAGGAGCAATTGACGTATGTGAATTAAGAAAATTATGTGTATTATGCGGTGGAACTACAGTTTTGTTGAGTTTATTTATTAAGTTGTAGGTTGGGTTATTTCTGTTTATTAAGTGACCATTGTTTTAAAAAAACATCTTTAAGGCCTGCCTTATAAAAATATAAATGTTTGAGAGGAAGAATTCCAAGACTTTTGAAGAGTGCAAAGCTTGATTCGAGTGGACTTTTGCAGCAAATGATGCGAATGTTATGTTTTTAAGTTGTAATCAGTGGGTTGACTTTGTTACTAAATATGTGTACCACCCCAACAGGCCAGCCCATATTCAAGGTTTGAGTGGTAGATACCTTAATAAACACAAGTCAGTAGTTTTTTCGAACATGATTTTTAAAAGAGTTATCGTACAGCTAACATTGCATATCGTTTTAGTGATCTGCCCATGTCATTTTTGAGTCTAGCAAAATACCTAAATACTTGAAGGATGTAACGCATCCAATTTTGAAACATCCAAAACAATTAAATTTTCATTTAAAGTTAAAAATTTATTTGATGAGCTACAAGTCGTCATATGAAATCAAAAAAACCGTAAGTTACCAAAATACATGTGTCAAAATACATGTTCCTGCAAAATTTTACAAAATTCTAAAAGCTCCAAGTGCACCTTTTATTTTATTAAATGTAATTTGTCTTATTATTTGCCCTTATTTAAACCAAGGAATATGTGTGGCACTTGTGTACCATACGAAGCACAAAACATAACTTAGTCATAGTCATAGATCCGAAATTGATGATACGATACTTAAAAAGTTTTTTGCTTCTCCTGTTTGGAATGTAACTTACGGCTTTTTTGATCTCATATGACAAAGTGTACTTATCAAACAAGAACTTATCGCAGTTTGGGTGGTGAAATATAAAATGATTGCACTGCAATTCTCTAACAGCAATTTTGAAACATTATTTTGGTTTTGCCACTTGGGACCAGCCTATGCATTGCAAACCAATGTCTCAAAAGGCAAAGGTCATGATTAATGCTTGCTGTCAAATCAAGAATGGAATTACTCTAGTAAGTGTAAGCCATGTCATCTGCACTGTTGGGATTGAGTTCTTTTGAAAATGTATTTCACGTCTCCCTATAGACCATTCAAACTTTCAAGCAATAAAACATCATTCATTTTTTAATTTTAACTATAAATGCTATTCTTAAACCAGGAATGTCAGGTCAAAGTTTAAACATCTCTGAAAGAATGCGCTTTGTATCATTTGGAGTCTGTACTTTATGTGGAATTGTACGTGGATCAATAAAGATTTCATAATCATTGCCGCCAGGATCTGTCTTGTCGCCAAAGAAGTGAATCTCGTTGAATTTATGAAATTTTTCTAAATGACGTAGTGCATAAGTTTTGTCCCAGCCATGTGGAAAAACGTCAAAGCTTATCTGACCTCCAATGCTGTAGGTAAGGTCAACATCATGGAATTCTTTTTTCAGATCATCAATCATTTTGCTACGAACTTGGTGTTCCTGATCGTAGGCAGCGAACATGTTACGTTCCTCTCTCGAACACTGTCTGCCAATAGGACATACATTCAACATACCATTTCGGAACTCTATGAATGTTCCGCGTTTCAATGGAAGCTCCAACTCCGACAAATAACGCAGTACAAAGTTAATGAAACGTTGCAATGTTTTTTCTCCCAAATGCTGAATAATATTTTGCTTCCCTACTTCTTTGCCATTCTCAATTTGCACTAGACCATTTTCCGGAAATATGAAGTCAAAGTTATCAAGAATTTTGTGCCCGTTTAATTGCTCAAACATTTTCTCGAGATCGGAACCACCCACAACACCAACGGTAGCTCTGGGCTTTATCATGCCATAGAAAAATTCTTCAAACTCTGGTTCGATAGTAGATCGGGGAAACGTCAAAGTGCCGTCAACATCGAAAAGCAAAAGAATGTCTTCTCTTTTTAAAATTGACATTGTTCCAGAAGTCGTCCGCCTTCTGAAAAACAAAAATACACAATAAAGAATCTGAAATTTTATCTTTTCAAAAATATTTGTGGATTAAATTGCCAACCCACAATAAAATCAGAGATATGACATAAGCTATCAAGACAATCGATATATTTTAAATGAACAGCTGCTTAACTCTGTCTCTACACTTGTGATGACAGCAAGGCTGATACATGTAAGCCTTTTTTCAGATCATGCAACTGAAATCTATCAGAATTTCCCTGAAACAGAGTGGTCTCTACACAAGCGATATATGACATACAAAATTGCTTTTACCAGAGATTAAGATATAGGAATCTCCATGTTTTTCAAGGATGTTTCAGATTTCAGCTTTTTCAACTCTCTTTTTCATGCAAAAATCACGAATTGTGTATATGAGATTGGACGGAGTATATGTGGTTTTTATGCTTGTATTGAATCATGATACAATAATAAGGTAGGGTAATAGCATGTTCTCACGGCACCCTGAACAACGTAATAGCATGTTCTCACGGCAGTCTGAATTAAGTAATTTGGCCTATGAATTACGAATGTGAATTAGCCTGTTCTCACAAAGTAATCGTAATTCGGTTTGACAGCTGTTCTTTGTGTATTATATTTTGATTTTATTTACAACGAAGAACGTAATAGCATGTTCTCACGGCAGTCTAAATTAAGAAATTCGGCCTATGAATTACGAATATGAATTAGCCTGTTCTCACAAAGTAATCGTAATTTGGTTTGACAGCAATTATAATCAATATATTAATTAATTAATATTTTAATAATTAAATTATTAATTAATCAATTATATTTTGATTTTATTTGATTTGTTGTGGAAAACAAAAATGGGAAAAAAGTGTACAAAATAAATATTTGTTTATTATATTTATTTTTTTTTAAGCTATGATACTCACTTTGTCTGCCTTGTCAACCGAACGTCAAAATGACGGAACGACGTGGTGGTCAATTGACAGAGCGGGTCTGCATACCTAGTTATGCTGCAGCTTAGCTCAGGGAAAATGGGTGTGGGCTCGCCTGTCAAGTAAGACTTCCGACACGTGAGCACTGAAAAAAAAATTGTATGCAGACGGAAACGGAAATGGGAAACCAGGGAGAGAAGGAAAACAATGGAAATAATCTGTCAACTGCACACGATAAACCCGTACCTATAGATGAGGGAAGGAGGTGTAAATTTCCCTCTGTTTTTACCCACCCTTTGGTATCGTTTTAGCACTCTATAATTCTTAATAAATTTTTCAATAAACAACTATTTGTTTTTATTTAATATGAATTTCTTAATTCATACCGTAACCAAAAATTAAATTCTTCCGCAATTTAAGGAATTCTACACTTTCTGCACGCATCCACTTCGTCGTTTACCCGTCCTCACTCGGCGTTTCTCATAATGCAACTCCTTTGTCTTTTCTCTGCTGACGCAACTTTGACACCCGTTTGCAGTTTTTCGTTAATTATTTATCGTCGTCTGGGCCAATATTGCCATTCGATCGCTTATAGCTCGCGTTTACATGTCAAGTTAGGTGTACAAACCATACGTAGGATACGCGATTTTTCCGGTATATTCAGTGAAACAAACTTCAGTGGCCGAAACTACTTTCGTTCAGTACTGTTGGTGCCGACACGTCATCAACTCAACGTAGTATCCGGGATATGTTTGCTTACGTCCACTCTGATTGGCTGATGCCGGTTCAAGCACTTGTTATGCCATTTTGGAATGAACGAATCAAAAAAATAATTCCGAGATGTTCATCTGTGTGCAGTAATGACTCATGGCCGCATTAGATGGCCTTAAAAAAAAATTTATACAACAAAACAATTTTACTATCAAACCATTGTTACAAATTGCCATATGAAATTCGTTGCACTCGTGTTAAAATTCCAATTTGAATACAATTTTATTTTTGAACATGGATGCACGAGTTCGTATCCGCTGATTGAGCAATGATGTTCTCTTGGCTGTCTGATTGAAATAACTTGGTTTCCGCTGTCAGACCTGGAACCATGTCCGTTATCCGCTTCAAATAGAATATGTCAGCTGCCAGATTCAACAATATGTCAACTCTCAAAAGAAGGTAAACGTCGGCTGCCACATTCGAAAGAAAATATGTCAACTGTCATATTCAACAATATGTCAACTTTCACATTCGAAAATATGTCAGTCGCCATATTCCAAAATATTTAAGCTGTCACATTCCCTCACATGTCAACTTTCACATTCAAAAATATGTCAACGGTCAGATTCAAAGATATGTCAGCTCTCACATTCGACAATATGTCAGTAGCTATATTCCAAAATATATCAGCTGTCACATTCCCAAACATGTCAACTGTCACTTCCAAAGCGACAGGGACCTTAAGGTCAGCCCACACTATTTGAAGGTAGACAAAATGAAATAGTCGGTTGTACCACCGATGACAAACGTCCGCTGAAGACAAGTGTCTGAAAAGGGAAATTTCGAACTTAATTTGGAACGAAGCGGAATTGTGGGCATGTTCAGTGGATCCGTATTGGCAGTCAACGGACAACACGCAACGAGTGGGCGTTTACATCTGGCTTCTACCAAATGTAATTAGCATGAACGTGCCTTGACCTTTACCCTGCACTTCAGTAAGTATATAATAGACATTACGACGTTTTCCTTTGACTATGGCCTTAACCCCAGTTGGTGCTAGTTTAGCGTTGAAGTGATTAAGTAGATTACTTTAGCAAAAGTTTCATCTAGTCACTGCCAACTTCAAACTGTCTAGGTTGGGAGTGACGGTTATATGCTCGGGCATTTCTATCATAAGCAGCTTCCATTTTGGAGCCTATCATATTTCGAATAACCGCTAACTTATCTTGTCGATCTATACTCCCTGAGCCTTCGGAGAGCAGGTCAAGATATCTAAGGATTTTATAATCTTTGCTGTGGGTCATCATGTGTTGCCCAAAGACTACATGATAAGGGGCCTGGCCAATGGTTTGGTGAATGCTTTTTCGCAATGAGCAGTTAAAACTACTTAAATACACATCTCACGTGCGTTGATCCTTACGAATATATGTTCGCAAAGCTTCGTTGATTGAACGATTGATACGTTCAGACGCATTGGATTGAGGAGCGTAAACGGCTGTACACACATGATTTACCCCGTGCTTAGAGAGAAATAGTTCAAAATCCTTACTCTTGAATTGGCTGCCATTGTCTGAAACCATTGTTTCGGGAACACCAAAAGTATCAAAGATGTGTTCCTTGAGGAAATCAAGATTAACCTTGAAGTGAATTTCTTCACTGCTTTTAGAAAGGTGAATTTCGAAAAATGATCTAGGACAATAAATATCCCAATATGGCCTCTCTTTGACTTTGGGAATGAACCTATGAAATCGACGTAAAGTCTCTGAAATGGTCTTTCGGATTCGATCCTCTGGCCTATGGGTGGACGAAGAACGTGCGTTGGCGACTTCGAAGTCTTACAAAATTCACAATTTAAAACGTTATTTCGCACTTGCAAAACCAGTCCTGGCCAGTAAAAATGACGACGAATTCTCTCCAGGGTTTTGGCTATACCGCCATGTGCGGATGAAGGAATATCGTGAGCGGCATAGATGACGCTTTCGCGCAACTCGACGGTTACAAGGAGCTTCCACGAGTGGGAAAAGTCGTTGGACTCTGAAGTAAAATCGGTTCGGTGGTAAATGTAATCCGGCAAAGGGGATTCGGTTAATTTTTCTCTGAGGACACGGTATTCATCCGAATTGAAGTGTTGTGAATCGACATCGATTTCAGGCAGACTTTCTATCTCTAGTTCAGTCACTATTGGATCGGTTACACTATTCTCGAAAGAACGAGACAGAGCATCCGCTACAACATTTTCTCTTCCCTTCCGGTGCTCTATTGAAAAATTAAAATCTTGTATTTTCAGTGCCCACCGAGCCAACTTTCCGCTCAGGTCTTTCTAACTCATGAGCCATTTAAGACTAGCATGGTCAGTCACTACCTTGAACTCGTGCCCTTCTATGTAAGCGCGAAATTTTTTTATTGCTAGCACGACGGCCAGACATTCCACCTCCGTTACGGAGTAGTTTCTTTGCGCTTTGTTGAGTTTATGGGACATAAAAGCTATGGGTTTTTCATCGCCATTCTCATCAAGTTGCGCCAAGAGACCACCTACTCCGCACTGACTGGCGTCGCATTGGACATCTAATGGCTTAGTATAGTCCGGATGTATAAGGAAGGGAGCCAACGTTAGTTTTCCTTTAACGTCATCAAAACGTTTTTGCGCCAGCGAGTTCCAAGTAAAACTTTTCTTCTTGGTAAGCAATTCTTTTAGGTGAAAGGTAACCGCTGCATAGTCGGACACAAACCGTCTATACCACACCGTCATTCCTAAAAATCGACGAAGTTGACGTACTGTTTTAGGGACTGAATATTCCGTAATCGCTTTAACTTTCTCCTGATCTACTGTCAAGGTACCATTTCCAACCACAAAACCTAGGTATTTGACTTTTTTTAAAACAAACAGACTTTTTCCGATATTGATTGTTAAACCGGCCTTACGCAGACATAAAGCGACTTCTGATAGGTGAACGAAGTGTTGTTCTATAGACTGAGATACTACCAGTAAGTCGTCCAAATAAACAAAGACGTGTGATTTAAGATTATACGGAATCACATTGTCCATCAGTCGGCACATAGTCTGGGGCGCATTGCACAGTCCAAAAGGCATTCGAGTGATATGATACAATGGCCGATCAGGCACAGTGAATGCTGTTTTTGGACGTGAATCGTCTGACAATTTAATTTGCCAAAAGGCATCTTTTAAGTCGATCTTCGAAATTATATGCACGGGTGGCAAGCGAGACAATAAAGCGTCAATAATTGGAATATGATACGCATCCTTAATCGTCACTTCGTTGAGCTTCCTCGAGTCAATACAAAAACGGACCTTACCCGGCTTAACAATCAAAACACCGGGAGACGACCACGGCGAGCTATCGGACCGGAAATCAAAAAGATTCCAGAAATCCATTCCACAGATAACATTTTGCAAAATAGACGGAACAATCAAGAATTCACAATTTTTGGTTTGGTTTTGAAAAATAATCGGTAATGTAATCGAACCCACGACCTGTTGATGCTGACCATCAGCAGTTCGCACATTGCCTCGTAGCTTAATGAGTTTCTTAGTCGAGTCTGACAAAATTTATTTAGCCAGAATTCCACCAATACAACTCTTGGTAGCGCTACTATCTAGAAGCGACAGGTACGACTTATTATTAATGAGCAAATTGGTATAAGGTCTAATATCAGAACCCTGATACACTATGGCTGTGACAACATATTTTCGCAAGTTTTTTTATACGATTCCAGAAGGCCTGAATTCATTTCGAGGACTGACCAGCATGAGGTTTAACAGGCGAAATGCCAAATATACGAGGACGTGCTTGGCGGTATTCTGCCAGCCGAACATGATAAGGTTTAAAAATAGGTGGAGAACGTTTAAATTCAACCGAATCATTGTCAGAAGTTTTAGTCGAGTCAGACAGATGTATTGGAGAGTCCGCTTTCAATAAAATGATTTGTATATTTACATCCGAGGACGATTTGCAAGGTGTCTGATCGACTCGCGACAAAAATCCGGTTTCAAATTTTCATTCTTCTCCGAACACTTCGGACAGCTAGGCTTGTACGTGTCAATAGCTCCACAGCCATAACAAAAGATACGTCTGACCTTGACACAGTCTTGGTATCTATGACCAATTTCGTCACAATTCCAACATTTGAGCTTGCTAAGATCCACCTCAAGATTCACCTCACATTCCGCGTCCTCGACTTCCACTTCGTTTGCACATCGATCATCGTCGTGTGATACTTCGTACACATGACGACGAGCAACTTGAAGACGAGATGAAGAACTGTTTGCTATTTGAAAATCTTCGAAGAATTTTTCGGAAAATTTTGTTTACGGACCTCACGACGTAACATCGAGATAACGGCTCAGTCATTGGACTTCTTAGGCGGTCACCTAAGCACAAATTAGTGTCTAGAAAATCGTCAAATGCTTCAGATGGTTTCTGTTTTCTGCGACGTATGTCATCGTGGATATCAAAATCTGATGTATGGTCTTTAAATTGACGACGTAAAGCATCGCAGAGGTCGAACCATTCAACAGCATCGGCATTTCGATGGAATCGCCAAAACCATTGATGAGCTTTGCCTTCAAAAAGAATGTGGACATGTTCGCAGAGAACAGTGAAGTTACAGTTAAGATGTAAAGAAGTCAGGGTATTAATTCGGTATATAAACTCGTCTACTGAGATATCGTCGGGAGAACCCTTGAATTTTACGTGCCATTTACGGATCACGTTAGAAACGCGTTCTCGTTCTTTAGTGCCAGGATCTCTATCGAGGTTATGCTGTACAACGTTCTGCCTACTACTCGAAGACGAAGGGGGATTAGGTCTAGGAATTTCTTCAGGCACGTATGGTGGCCATTCGGGTTGTCGAACGTTAGGCGAATTTGCCGGACGATTCGCTCCTAGATTTGGGTTTCTGAACAGCCTTTGGAGTTCTGACGTCATTATGGAACTCATTTCAACTCGGAATCTAGCTAGCGAGTCAGAAACAATTTGTTAAACTCTGTCTTCCGAAACTGTATAAAAAAGTATACGAGAATTTTGTAAATTTGAGTAAATCTCCGAAATAACTTCAGCAGATAAAGATCTCAAAAATTTACTGCTATTGGAAATATGGTTAAAGTTTAGGGAAAAGGGGTAAAAGGTATTATTTAGCAAAACCCGTACATAAAATTTTCACAAACTTGAGTGAATATCCGAAATAAATTCAGCAGATAAAAATCTCAAAAATTTACTGCTATTCAAATAGGGTAAAAGTTTTGGGAAAAGGGGTAAAAGGTATTTATTAGCAAAACCAGTAAATGAAATTTTCATAAACTTGAGTGAATCTCCGAAATAAATTCAGCAAAACCCCGTAAATGAAAATGAAATTTCATAAACTGAGTGAATCTCTGAAAGAAAAAAATTTACAGCAGAAAAAACTCTCAAACGTTAATGGCTATTGAAGTGAAAGTGACAAAGTAAATATGTGATCAACATATACATAATGATTCCTAAGCTCGAGCACATCCACGAAACGATCAAGCAGATAAAATCTCAAGAGCTAAAGACCATTAAAATGTAAATGTCTGATCGACATCTGCGCAAACATTTCATAAACTCGAGTAAGTCTCCGAAATAATCCAGTAGATAAAATCTCAAAAGTTCAATTCTATTGAAACTAACGTTAAAGCTTAGGAAAAAGAGATAAATGACAGTTATTAGCAAAACTTGTAAAGTAATATGAAAGTTTCATAATCTTGAGTAAATCTCCGAAATAAATCCAGCCGATAGAAATCTCAAAAGATCATGACTATTCACAAAAAAAAAAATTCAAAATCGATCTGCGATGAACATAAACATCAAATTTCCTAAACTCGAGCAAATATGCGAATTACTCCAGCAAATATAAATCTCAAAAATCTCAAATACCTTCCGATGGGAATTAAATTCGTTTTAAAAAAAACAAAAAAAAAATTTCAGTTTCAACTGTTGCATAGAGTTTGGATTAGTTTGGTATAATTAAAAAAAATAATTCTAAAAAAAAAATTCGAAACACTAACAGATGCATAAAAAAAAACACAAGAGAGAAAAGATAAATTATATAAGTTGGGGGAAAACTACTAGACATACAGGCAATAAATGTTTAATTAATTTTTATGAACTTAGTAATCAATGGCTACTCTGATCTTTGTTGATTCTGACCAGTTACTTTCACCTGACTACTTGGTGCCTTTTGAATTTGGTAATCTGTTTAACTTGTTTTGAGCCCCACGTTGGGCGCCATTTAATTCTGTGACAAACCGCCACCGCATCATTCCCAACCGAAAGTCAAAATAACGGAACGACGTGGTGCTCACTTAACAGAGCGGGTCTGCATACCTAGCTATGCTGCAGCTTAGCTCAGGGAAAATGGGTGTGGGCTTGCCTGTCAAGTAAGACTTCCGACGCGTGAGCACTGAAAAAAAATTGTATGCAGACGGAAACGGAAATGGGAAACCAGGGAGAGAAGGAAAACAATGGAAATAATCTGTCAACTGCACACGATGAACCCGTACCTATAGATGAGGGAAGGAGGTGTAAATTTCCCTCTGTCTTTACCCACCCTTTGGTATCGTTTTACACTCTTTAATTCTTAACAAATTTGTCAATAAACAACTATTTGTTTTTATTTAATATGAATATCTTAATTCATACCGTAACCAAAAATTAAATTCTTCCGCAATTTAAGGAATTCTACACTTTCTGCACGCATCCACTTCGTCGTTCACCCGTCCTCACTCGGCGTTTCTCTTAATTCAACTCCTTTGTCTTTTCTCTGCTGACGCAACTTTGACACCCGTTTGCAGTTTTTCGTTAATTATTTATCGTCGTCTGTAGCGGGATTCCCAAACATCTTCACTTCGATTACGTTAACGTTAACTGGCCTTAGCTACAAAAATTGTTAACTCGTATTCCCAAACTCAACCTTAGATATTTTTATAGATAGCTTTGACAGTTCGTTAACAATATCTTAACGTATCTGTAGATAGCTTAACAACGTATTTTAAGACGTTGTTTACCATACAAATGCCAAGTTAAGCGTAAAATAAGGTTTTTTTGTGAAGTTTTGAGTAAATATTTTTAATAAAGAACCCAATATTTAAAGGGGCATTTTTAAAGTCATTTAAAATACAAATATTTTAAAAATGGCATTTCAATATTTGGCAACGGATGCTGTAGTGTTGGAAAGCTAAATTGAATTGAAAGTTGAGTTCAGTTCTCAAAAATTTTACGGATATTCAGAGTTGCCATCTCGGTCAACTACTGAATAGTATTTGTTTCTCAAATTTTTCGATTTCTCAAATTTTTTTACGAATATTCAGAGTTGCAACCTCGTGCAACCACTGAATAACATTCGTTATCTCAAATTTTTTTACTCTCGAATATTCAGTGTTGCCACCTCGTGCAACCACTGAATATTATTTGAATTCCAAATTTGTCGATTTCTCTCACATATTTTACGGATATTCAGAGTTGCCATCTCGGGCAACTACTGAATAAGATTCGATTTGTTGAAATTTTTTTACGGATTTTGGTTTATTTGGAGTTGCCATCTCGGGCAACGACTCAATAGTATTCGTTTATCAAAATTTCAGCTTTTCTCAAATTTGTACAGATATTCAGAGTGTTCGATTCATTTGTACAAATTTTTACGGGTATTTAGAGTGACCATTTCGGGCATCTACTGAATACTGAATTTCTGGTTCTAAAATCAACTTGCTCGATAACGAAGAGTTGCCCAGCTCGCGCAGCTACTGAGGCTTTTCTCAAAACTTCTGACTACTAAAAGTTATTCGAATTGGATTTTCGATCCACCCGAGTACTCAGATCCTCAGCCAAAATGAGCGTCAAGGCAAAATTTATTTTTGCATCAATTTTCATTTTGACCTAAATTTGAAACCATCCCCGTCGACGATCACACTGACTCCAGTGTACACGTCCAGCTACTCGATCTGGATCAAAGATGTGCTAGACTGAACGATGCCTACGCAGAAGCCATGCTGATGATGATCTGCTACGCAGATGAGGCGGCAGTAGATGACACTTTCAAAGCCTCCACTGGAAAAAAATACAGCTCGTGTGTTGACACATATCATAAATGCAAGACACATATGATGGATCTGGGGAAAATGTTTGATAATGAGATGAACCTTCTCATAGCTCATCGCTCAATAACTCACAATCTCAAGACAACACTCTCGTTTGTATCAAAGTGCCGCCTTGTGATACAGAGATATTTTAAGGTAGCTACGAAGACTGACCATCCTTTCGGGATATGTTCACGGCAGCCTACACGAAGCACCCAATACTCACTCCCGCCCAGAAACTATACCACCTGCGTAATAAATCTCATCGCCCAGCAGGAAATATAGTAAAAAGATATGATCTTCGGCTCCGCTATGAAAATAAAAGGATTCTGGTAGATTATCAGCTTAAAATCCTATTCGGCATCGCAACTGCAACCACCGAGAACAGTGCGGCAATCCAGAGGATACAGTCGACAATCAATGACTGCCTTGCCATGCTCTCAGCCCAAGAAGTTTGCATCGATCACTGGGACCCTATACTCGTATATTTGTGCTCAACAAAACTCCCGGAGGAAACATTAGCACTCTGGAAACAATCTCTTACCTCTAGAAAAGAGATCCCTACTTGGGTACAGATGGACGAATTTCTGACATCTCGCTACGAAGTTGTCAAGAAACTCAATAGCATTAAAGTTGCCAAGTACAAATGGGCACAACCTGTTCCTCCAAACAGTAACCCTCAAATCGTCTCGAATAACCGAAACCCTAACACATAGGGACAGAATAAGTTCTCTAATTTGTCTCAGAACACCTCTCAACCAAATTTTTAGCATAAGCCTAATGTGCAAAATTATCACGCCGAAAATAGCGTCCATCCTAAATACTCTTTCTGCCCCAACCTGCAAGCAAAATCATCCCCTCAGGATGTGCCCCAAATTTAAAGCGCTTTCGCCTCAAGAAAGATTTGCATTTGTTAAGCGAAACAAATTTTGCTCCAACTGTTTGGCATCTTCGCATCTCAAAGCTCAATGCCAAAGCGTGTTTTGTGTCTTCACTGCAAAAATCAGCATCACACCATGCTTCATGTTCAATCTCAAGAACCAGAAAATGGAAACTGTGAAGCCTCTTCCTCAAAAAACTGCTTGATTAACTCTATGCATAGTGAAGCGACGAATTCTCAAGAAACTCTCAGAAAATCCTCAGAAAACGTGGCAGAAGTGTCCTCTCACTACACCGCGAATAAAGAAAGAGTAATATTGCCTACAGCTCTTGTGCACATTTCTCACCTTGGTGATATATTTACTCTTCGGGCACTGATTGACCAAGGGTCACAAAGAACGTTCATTTGTGAAAAAATTCAAAAACGCCTCGCATTGCCAACCCAAAACACTCTCACTTAAATCTCTGGTATGGGCAGAAATATTGTAGGTAGCTCGAATAAGATTTGTTCGCTTCAACTTGTAACAAAGTCTCTCTCTTTTAAACTCGATGTTTTGGCCATCGTTCTGCCTAAGTTGACTAATTTACTGCCCTCGTTCCCTCTTTCAACACCGAATCTTCACGAGATAGAAGAAATGGAACATGCAGATCCGAATTTCTATACTGCCGCACAGATAGATATGGTCATAGGTAGCGACATAATTCCTCATATTATGCTCGATAGTATAAAAACAAACATATTTGGAAGTCTCTTGGCACAACAAACAGTCTTTGGATGGTTTTTAAGTGGTCCTCTGTCTTCAAATTCTAACTCATCCTTCTCATATTCTTTCTCCACATGTGTGACCGCCTCTATTGAATCAACACTAAGTGAACTAGTGCGCAAATTTTGGGAAATAGAAGAGGTTCCAGAGCACCAACATCTCACAGAAGATGATGCTTATTGTGAGAATTTCTACAAAGACACAACATATCGCCAGTCAGATGGACGATATGTAGTACGCCTGCCCTTTAAAGAAAACTTTCCGTCCGAATTAAGCCTGGGTTCATCCCGCTATGTACACCTAAAAAAATGTGAAGTATAAATAATAAACTTTTTCGGGTTTAATTAAAGAACTAGGCTGGAATTTTAATATTACTCCGAAAAGTGTTATGAATAGTTTTAAATAGTTAATATAACATTTTTTCTGAAGAGTATAAGAGTGGGATAGACATGTTAATGTAACTCTGTGCGTGTTACGTGAGCATTCGTTAGCAAAAAGCTATTTTAATCGGCATGCAGTGTTGACTATAAGCACAAAAAGTGAAAATGGATGCAGAGTGCGACATTTTTGAAGAGGTCAAATTTCTGGACGTGAGCGCCAATTCTGTTGCTGACGATTCGCTAGAGGCTCTATTGGCAACGTGGGAAATGCCCCCATTTATCTTGGATCAGTGCGAAAGTAAGTTTTAATGAAAAACAATTGAAAAAAATTATGAAAATATAAAACACAAATGATATAAACTTCTACTTCCTTTTATGTAGGATACAAACTTACAAAGTCCCATCTTCAAAGGCTGCAAAACGAAGACATAAGCACACTAATTCCAGATGAGCATTTAGATCTTCGGATTGAGTTTAAGCACGCTCTACAATTGTGGAAACAGGTAAATCGAACATAATAAGTTAATGGCGTCTACAATTAGCGCTTCATTTTTTCCCATACATTTGGCGGCCATCCTTATATATAAAGTCATATATAATTATAGTTATAAGTGTTTTTATAAACAAATTGAAAATAAATAAAACAAATATAAAAATAGTTTTTAAATTTTTTTTTGCTGCGAAGTATTATGGGGTGTGAATGTTAATCCGCAGCGGTGTAAGGCTAACTCTTTTTTTCTTTGTGTTTCGACTTCAACACTTTCTACTCTGCTGAAGTGTATGCCATAGTATTTTCGTGGTTGACTGGAACCCATAGCGTAAAGTTGTTAATATTACTCCGCATCAGTTTAAGGGTTACTCTTATTTTCTTTGGGTTTCGACTTTAACTCTTTCTACTCTGCTGAAGTGTTAGCCTTACTATTTTCGTGATTGACTGAGAACCATAACGTAAAAGTGTTAGCATGACACCGTTTCTTTATGACTATAACTCTTCATTTTTTTGGGTGTAGCACTGAAACAGTGTTCTCGAATGGAACTAACTTTCTCCAAAAAACCAGAGCATCAATGTCAATACAATGGAGTCCTATAAGAGTACCTCACAGCGGGTCACATGCAAAATACAAATTCCCAAGAACTTTGTCGGGATGGAAAGTATTTCTCCTTTTACCGACCTCATCATGCGGTGATTAAACCTGAAAGCACCTCCACAAAAGTACGCGTTGTATTTAACGCATCCAAATCTACCCAAAATGGTATCTCATTAAATGATGTACTTTATACAGGCCCAACTCTACAATCTGATTTAATGAGCGATTTAATGAGCGTCATACTCAAATGGCGTTTCTATCGTTATGTCTACAATGGCGACATACAAAAAATGTACCGCCAAATTATAGTCCAAAAAGACGATCGCGAATTCCAACGAATTCTATATCGGCCTCATCCCACTCATCAAATTCAGGACTTCTCTTGGAATACTGTTACTTTTGGTATCAATTGTGCGCCTTTTTTGGCTATTCGAACCCTGCATCAATTAGCTGCAGATCGCCAAACTTCCCATCCTTTGACGTCTTCAATTCTCACACGTGAAACCTACGTTGACGACATACTGTCCGGAGGGCACGATTTGCAAAGCGCTCAAAGCTCACAAACACAACTCATAGCAGCTCTTAAAAGTGCAGCTATGCCTCTTAAAAAGATAACAGCAAATCATACCGACTTGTTATCAAATTTACCAATAGATGACCTGCTGAACTCTGATTTCTTGAAATTTTATGATGCAAGTTCCACAAAAACTCTAGGAGTCAATGGAACGCTCTAAGTGACTCATTTTGCTACAATATAAAGCCTCTGCATCCTACTTCATCTGCCACAAAAAGACAAATTCTTTCTGCGGTGGCAGCCCTATTCGATCCCGCTGGGTGGTTATCCCCTATAATCATCTAGGCTAAAATGCTTTTAGAGCAACTCTGGCGGGAAGGCGTAGTCTGGGACGAGTGACACCAGTCTCTTTGATAAAGTGGAATTTATTTGTAGAGAATTTATTAACCATAGAACAAATTATAATCCCGAGATGGGTGGGATTCTCCCCCAGCCACAGAATTCAACTTCTTGGATTTTGTGACTCCTCTGAAAAGGCGTATTGTGCTTCTCTGTACATAAGCAATGTTGACGCCAGTTCCAAAATAACATCCTATTTATTGGTAGCAAAAGTAAAGTTGCCCCTCTTCAAACTCTTACTTTACCAAGACTAGAGCTTTGTGCAGCAGTTCTACTGTCAAAATTAGTTAACCATGTTATATCAGAACTCAGAATAACGAATCACGAGCTCTATCTTTGGTCTAACTCTTCAATTGTCCTAGCATGGCTTGAAAAGCCTCCATATATGTGGAAAACATATGTTGCCAACAGGATATCTGAAATCTTAAAAAATGTCAAAAATGCATCCTGGAGGCATGTGCCCACAGGTGAAAACCCTGCCGATCTTGGCACAAGAGGTTGTGCCCCACAAGATCTTGTGAAAAGCTCACTGTGGTGGCATGGACCTTCATGGTTATT
This sequence comes from Coremacera marginata, assembly GCA_914767935.1. Classification (NCBI taxonomy): domain Eukaryota; kingdom Metazoa; phylum Arthropoda; class Insecta; order Diptera; family Sciomyzidae; genus Coremacera; species Coremacera marginata. Next base: position 78,187,831 of record OU612047.1, read on the forward strand.
GCAAGACCCCTCTCATTGGCCCAAACTCCGACCTTCAATCACCCTAGTGCCAGAAGTTCGAAAAGTTGAAGCTCTTCACCTCTTAACGCCTGAATCTGATGTCCTGAATACATTCTTTTCCTATTCTCGAGCTCTGCGCGTAATCGCTGATATATTTCGTTTTATTCACTCCTGTCTGCCCAGGTTTCGCACCAGTTTCACTCAAAACCGGGGAGATCTAATTCAAGCCGAAATTATGTTCGTGAAAATGCGACTTATCTCACAATCGCAGGTCATATTCTTTTCTGAAGAGTATAGTAGTTTATTAGCATCGACCCCAATTTCAAGAAAAAGCCAAATCTTAACTCTAAACCCATTTTTGGATAAAAACGCTGTGTTAAGAGTAAATGGTCGCTTAGCAAATGCTGCTTTAAGCTTATGGGAGCGACATCCCATAATTCTCTCAGAAAAATCTCGCTTCTGCTACCTCTTTCTTAAACATTCACACAAAGTGTTGCTTCACTCAGAACACCAATTAATGCTAAGAGTCGTAAGACAGGAGTTTTATATTCCAAAACTCAAAAACAAAATAAAACACTGCATTTTAAAATGTAAAGTATGCACCATTCACAAACAGAAGGTGCAGACTCAAATAAGGACCGCTCTGCCTCCTGAACGAGTAAACTTTACATTGCCTTTTACAATAACTGGAATTGACTTTGCAGGTCCTTTTCAACTTAAGTCATCAGCACTTAAAAGAGCTCCTCTGCTCAAAGGCTACGTCTGTGTTTTTGTCTGTTTCTCGACAAAAGCGATTCATCTTGAGACTGTTTCTAACCTCTCAACTGAAGCATTTTGCGCGGCCTTTGCACGATTTGTTGGCCAGCGTGGCCTACCGAAGAAAGTCTTTTCAGACAACGGTCGGAACTTTGTCGGCGCAAATCGAACTCTATTAAAAGAATATGACCTTTTTATAAAGCAATCGGCTTCTGATATATCTCTTAAATATAGCGCTCATGGCTTTGAATGGTCGTTTATACCACCCAGTGCCCCTCAAATGGGCGGTTTGTGGAAAGCAGCACTGAAAAGCTTCAAAATGCATTTTAAAAAGGTTGCCCAACACCAAAAGTTCAATTTTGAAGAATTTTCAACTCTCTTAGCTTGAATCGAAGCAGTTCTCAATTCACGACCACTATCCCCAATGAACAATGATCCCACACAATTATTACCATTGACCTCTGGTCATTTTCTTCGTGGAGCTCCCCTCTTATCCATCCCGGAACTAGATAAAGCAAATTTGTCCCTAATTAATAGATGGGGAAAAAAATAAAAGCTCTGCACCGGCTCTGCAAACTGTTCCATTCTATTCGTTTCTGCAAGCGATTCTTGCAGCTGGAGGCTCCTGAGCGCAAGCAAACGGTTCGGAAGCATCTATACTGCATCAACTGCCTTGCCAAATCACATTCGGCGGATCAATGTACATCCAGGGCAGTGTGCAACTTGTGTGGAGGCTTCCACCACACCTTACTTCATGAGTCGAAGCAACGACGCCTTACGTTCCAGACCAAGGCGGATCTACAAGCTGCGCCAAGCCCAACAAAACGAGTTCCAATTGCGTAACGACTCCAGCTTAACCATAGAAAGAAGACGAGCAGTAGTGAATCATCACAGCAGCAACGCCGATCACGCCCACGTGAACGAGTTTTGAAATCTTCTGCAACGCGAAGACGAAGTTGAAACAACTGGAGAACATGTTATAAATTGCACAAGTGCAAAGCGGTCGCCATGTCAACGCCGGTGTGCGTTTCCACATATTTTGATTTGCTGTTTTGATTAGTCTTGCATTGTATAATGACCTTAATATGCTATCAAACTTTTACCGTGAACTGTACATTCCAATGAATTTATCAAACCTAATGTGAACTACCCTTAAAATCACTTACTTCCATATTGTAAAATGGACTCTTTTTTAACTTCCTTCTTCTCTCAACAACCAGCAAAGGAACCGGAGCTCTATCTCCAAAAATATACGTTTGTATCTCTATTATTGAAAAATATATTGTGTTTTAATTATCTTCCCGTTTCTCACAATCAAATATTGTGGAGTTATTTTTGTTTTATTATACTCATAATATAGCGAAAATCCCTACAACCTTTGTTGTTGGACGAGAATTGCATGTTTTCTATTTCAGGAATACCGAAATTCCTCCCAAAAGACTTGACTAAACGATCCTATATAAGGATACTCAAATCCTTCTCTAATTCTCTCTTTTTTTTGGAGGGTTTAACCAAGCCTTTTTCAAATGTTAAAATAATCTGCTCAAAGTTAATATGAAATTTCTACTTTCTCCTTTTCTACATAAGAGAGCAAGAACGATGTTACATAAATTAAAGAGCGGTAAAAGTAGGCGTTGCAACATGTTTTTATATAGTGACCACCACTTGGTTCAATAGCACATACACACCAATTTTCATTATAAAAACATGCAGAACTCAGAAATTATGATTTCTGGAAGGTGGGCGTAGTTACAGTTCGACCACGCCCATTTTTAGTGCACTTGCCGAGAGTAACCAAATAAACCAAATAACAAAATTTTAGTCCAATACATCCAAACTCGTCTGAAATAAATCATTTTTATTGATTTGTGGGCGGTAATGGGGGGGTGGCAACTTTTTTTACCACTAAACTAGTTGAGGAATTGATTTTTTGTTCGAAAAAACTTTTTTTTTTGTTTTGAATAAAAAAACACTTTCAAATCACGGCACCAGGAAATCGTAATCGTGCTTCTATAAAATTAATAAATTTTTCATTCGAAATAATTTTTTATGCGAGCGATGTTATCACCAGAGATAAAAAAATAGGAATCTTCATGTTTTTCAAGGTTATTTCAGATTCCGAACTGCTCATGTTCCCAAGAAGCTGTACATGCCAGTTTTTATTCCGAGGCTTGCCATTGTCTGTAGAGAGGTGATGGCCGACAGAAATATTAATTTAAATTGAAAAAATATTCTGTGTTAGATCGGATAAAATCTGGTTTCCTACGCTTTTAGGGCTACTCACTTAGCCAGTATGCCACGGCCGCCACATCAACTTGCGAGTACTCAGGCAAATACTCTAAATTAAACGAAAACTGCAATATCGTGAACTTAACTTAAAATTTAATAAAATACTTAAATAGATTCTATATATTATTTTGCTTTTCATTCCGTTTTGTCCTATAAAAAAAGTCCAAAACATTTTTTCACCACAATGCTATCCCTTTCGGGCCCAGGGTCCTTCAATTTTTCATGATTTCATTGATTGTTAATATCCTAGTTAATTTAGGTTCCCGAATGCCGAAAATAACGTTTTTAAGAATTTCTAACTTTTCTTTCCTTGGAAAAGGGACCTACACATGTGTGTGGGTTGGGCCTCAACTCGTACAAAAACTCTGAAAGATCCATCATACGTTTCAAAAATTCATTTTATTTAAATAACAAATTTAAACTTAAATTATATTAAGAAAAAGTTTTTAAATAAAAGAGGATTTACAGGTTTATTCACGAACCTAATCAAAATGATAAAAAAAATTTTAAATTCATATAATTTTGTGGTTTGTTATCAATTAAATCTATGGAGACGTATGAAAATTCTTAAAACAATTCCTGTCACTTGTAAGACACAAATACACATTGCATTTTTCGCAACGAGTGCGCGTACGACTTGTGCAATTTTTCATCCGACAGCTGCGCGCAGTCGATAATTTGTCTATTATTGGCCAATGTTCACCACCATCCATTCGTTTGCTATTTCCCGGTAAAGGTCAGCACTGGTAATTTTTCGGTTTTGGTTCATTTTCTTCTTTTTCTTCACTTTCAGATAAGTCCACCTCAAACCTTCGTCTTTTACGTGTAGAAAGTAGGGCTTCCGCTAACTCTATTTTAAACTCCAGGAGATCTTTTATAAATCTTTTTGGACGGTTGTTAGCCATACAGTCACTTTTATACTCCATCCAAGAATTGACCACACTTAAATCAATAAAATGTAGCGTCACCTTTAAAGTCCATTTTTTTGTTTTAATCCATGTCCTGTCGCATTCCATCATCTGGTCGCATATATCAACTCCTCCCATATAATTGTTGTACTCCTTTACTACTACTGGACATGGAACCTCTATGCGACTATTGTCCTGCTTACTCCATCTAGTTACTGAGCTTACAGGATTTTTTCCAAAAGCCGTAGATGCTAAAGTTACAGATTTGTTATCCATCCATTTAACGACCACTATTTTTTCGTCCGATCGGACTATTTCGTCAATTTCTCCTCTGCACATTTTTTTGTCAGACATTAGATCGATTTTTCGTATGCGGTTGTTCTGAATTGTACCTGTGGCATTTATGTTTAAACCACTCAGCTTTTCCAAAAGTGGAATAGTGGTAAAATATCGATCAAAATACACAAACGATTTTTCTGGCAAAGTCCGGACTAAACGGAGGATTACACTGGGTCCCAAACCCAAGTTCCGATCCCGAAGTGGAGTTTTTGCACCTTGGTATAACTCGAAATCCAATACGATACCTAAAAATAATAACGAGTAATATTAATTTTGACTCTGAAATTTAAAGGAAAACATGTATTACCAGAAGAAGAAGTTAAAACAAAATTTTTAAGTCCTACTGGGCGCGGCTTATTCCTTACGTATTGTCGATTCGGGCATCGACTAAAAATGGAATCATTTGTTCATCGATGGAGTAATTTAAAAAATTCCTGTTAATGTTCAGACAATGACTTCGGACTGCTTCAATAATCGGTTGAACTTTCCAAAACCCATTATCAGACCATCCTGATGGAGGAATAGTTGTGTCGACAATATGTAGACATTTTCTCAAAAGAGTAAACCGATTTCTTGACAGGTTCGATGCCACTAAATTATGTCTAAATTGGCTCTGCCAATACATTCTGATTCGCGGAAGTTTGATGCAACTGAAATACAAGTGAGCACCGTATAGCTTTTTAATTTCAATAGGATTTGTTTTCAACTCTTTGCCAGTAGTTTTCAAATAATACATATTTGTGTATTTTGCTGCATCCAAAAAATGACTCTCCGGGAAATATTTTTGAAAGTATTCAATAGGCAATAGAACATTAGTTGTGATGGATGTAGAAATGGCCAATGCTCGTGAGGATGATTGAAACTCCATGCGCTTCCAAATCAACGGCCATAATGATGTTGCATCTTCTTCAGCATCTACGTTTTGCGGCACGACATTATCAGCATTATTGGAGTCACTATAGCTATCAATTTCCTCATCTCTAAGAAGATTAACTGGGTCAACCTCAAACAGACCATCACTATCCGAGCCACTAAGGTCCTCCACATATGATCCTCCAGCGAGAATGCGCACAACTTCTTCGACATCTCGATCGTTTCCCAAGTCAAACTTTTTGCCTAAATTTAAAAAAGCACAACTGTTTATTCCCAACCAACACATATGTGTAGCATCATGTTTGCTGATATTTTTTAACCCTAATATCATAAAAAAGTGGAACTTGTAGATGTTTAATTAAAATTTAATATGTTTTCAGCCAAAGTTAATCGAAGCATTACCAAATATGACAATATATTATAGTGAAAATAATACTTACGTTGAGGTTTATGCAAATTCTCCGACATGGTGTCACTTTTTTCTCACTACACACTTGTTAATAACACAAAATCAAATACTTATCAGAAAATCAGGTAGAAAATGCAAAAATTAAGCGACTGGTGCGTTAACAGTAAAAATACAGTTCCAACATATATTAAAAACAAGCGCGAGAAAAGTAGAGAAATTATGCTACACATATGTGTAGGCAGGGCCCGAAAGGGCTATAGAATTCGAAAGATGGAAATGTTTTGGAAATTTGACAGCATACGCGTATCTTTTACTCAGAAATTAACTCTAATAAGTGCACCTTATTCTTCCTTTACTATCCTTATACTCCTTATTTTTCTTATACTGTGGGCCAGTAAATTTAGGAGTTTGCTTGAAAATAATTGACGGAAACCTGGAAAATGCTTAGAACTGAAATGAAGGTTTTGCATTTAGTCCCTCTCTTCATATTTTGGTGATTTGCTCACATTAAAGTTTATCTTTAAACTGAAAGTTCATTAACTGCGTTAGGAATTTGCGTCCATCTACTCACTGGCGCAATTTACAACAACTGCGTTTTGACTCCGTTACAGTTCAAAGCTACAAAGTTATTGAACGTTTTCTTTATTCTTGAAATACAATTTTAGGTGTATTTATGCTAAAATATTAAAAAGAAATTGATTTTTGGTAACATAAATTTTCAACATTTAGACTGGATTCACTGACCACCTTCAGCAAGTTCTTGCGAAAATTAAAATAATGTTAATCAAGTTGAAGAGCGTGCCGCAAATCTTTCTCACTGAGCGGAGAGCACAAAAACTTCATATAAAAAAAATCGTGCAAAACTTGCTGAAAGTGGTCAGTGAATCCAGCCTTACCATAAAAAAAGTCATACTAAGCAAAAAGCAAGTAATAACAGTGGCTTGCAGCAAAAATGTACAATGAATGCCACTATCAATTTTGAATGTAAAATCGGTCGCTAATTCTAAAATTCGCACTCTGTTTGTTTTTTGTCACACAGTTTTTGAGATATTGCCCACTGTAGTTTTTTCTACAAAACAAAAAAGTTGGTTCCATTAAAGGGGAATTTTTTTTTCTGAATGTACAAAATTTCAAGAGTATTTTGTAAAAAATTCAAGTAAATCGTGCTTAAACTAACGACCTCATGCTCGATTTTTATACATACATGCCTGACAACGTTGAATTATCATAAAGATTTGCAGCTGTGCGATTCGTCTACCTGAAATCTGCTTCAAGTCCTTTTGAAATCTCCAAATTATGTTATACTTTTATATCTATTTGTAGGTATGAAAACTGAAGTTGTATATATTTTATATTTAGGGTAGATCGTATATGAATCAGTTGCCAGTAGCAGAATTCACAAAAAGTTAACGAAAATAATAGTTGTCGTTATCGGTCATTGTGCATGCAGTTTCATAGCAAAGGACAGTTTTCGCTAATTAACTACAGCGACAATCGACTGAGCCAAATCACGTAATTTCGAGCTTTTGTGTAATTTCGTCTAAAATTACATAATAAAGTTGGTAATTCCCATACAATTGGTTAATTTCGAAATTATCTCATATAAGGTAATTTCGTTTAAATTACTCACGAAATTGACCCAAAATTTACTTGCAACCCTGAAATCTGAAAATTGTGTATATTGAACATACCCTTTTTTTGACATAGTAGTGGTATTCAATTAACGCCGTATTTGTGATGTAAATAGCGTATATGCTGTAAGTTCATACAAATTACCACATATACGCAGTTTACATCACAAATACATCGTTCATTGAATACCACTAATGTGTAACTTGTTATCTTGTTATCCGGTATCCATTTTTCATATGCTTTCATATGCTTTATATTATTTATGAAAGAATCTACACATTTTTCTACATCCTCTAGTTCATTTAAATATAATAAAACAACTCTTGAAAGTTTTTCTGTATTCATGTTGCTTTATTCAGTTCAAAAACTATACATGAGAAAAATTAATTAGAAAAAAAAAATCAAACGTCAAACGAAATTATCAAATCCCAGTGTGAACACTTTTGTGTAATTTCCAAATGATCTGACGAAATTTCTTAATTTTAACTCAGTGTGAACATAGTATTAAATTATCAAGAAAAACCCAAGTCGCTGATATAAATTGCAGCAAGCTGTGTTGCATAAAACTTATCGCAAACGTAATGTCAACTAGTTGTAAAAAAGTTGCTTCATCTGAAGGTTCCGGTATACTTACATGGGTTAGCAACATTTGTTGATGTTGCGTCGTTTTTCAATTGCTCCGTGTGGAAAAGGCCTAAAGAGGGTAGGCAAGAGCAAAAAAATGCATTAGACATCCTGAATGAATGCGTTTTACTGTATGGAGCTGATTCTGTGTTAGAATAAAAAATTATACGCTCTTATTGAGTTTTTATTTTTGATTTACGATAAAAAAACTTTAAATCGATTTCCTGGAAAACAACATTTTTGAAGTCGGTGAACACGATGCCGCAAAATTACTTCACCGATCGTTTTGAAATTTTTTACACTATTTCTACACATAAATCAACAGGTAATGCCGAAACGTTTATTTGCTTTTTTTCCAATTTTAAAAAAGTAAATAACCTCAATTTTTCAGCAAAAAACTCGTTTTTGACTTCAAAACACTACAAAAAAAAATAAATATTAAAAAAAATACTTCGGTATTACCTCGAGACACATATTACCTTTTAAACTAAATAATTAAAACAAAAATCACAATCATTTTGAATACAATGTAAATCATTAAAAAAACAATTATATCAAAAATATTACATTATATACAATGCAAACAATGTGGAAAACAATGCAAATGATTAAAAGAACAATAAAAATGAAAAATAAAAAAATTATATACAGTGTAAACAATGTAAAACACAATGCTAATGATTAAAAAAACAATATAAATAAAAAATTATATTACAACAACCTTTGGTTTGTATTTATTTATATGACAATAAAATAAGTCGAAATGCATTAATAGACAATCACACGAATTGGGCTCTTTCGTTCAATTAAACACAACTTTTCCATTTCTCAATAGACCCTGCAGCGAGCTGGTAGACAATGAACACGGTGCACTAGTTTTGTAATAGTACTTATAGGTCATATACGAACTAGTTAGCTATCGTCTATAGCTATAGCTATAGTCTACCCTAGCAGACAAAAACGAGCTAGTAAATTCAATTAGAGAAAGTGAAACAAAGCTATTTAGCGAGCTGCGCGTAACCATGCCAATTTGACTACGTCAATGTCATCGTAGAGCTCATACAGCTCGTGGTTCGAACAGGACCAAAGATTTTGCGAAGAACTTTTCTCTCGAACACCCCCAGAGCGGCTGCGTAAGTTTGCGAAACTACCTATGCCTCAGCGCCATAAAGCAGCACAGGTAGAACGAGCGTCTTGTAGAGTGTTAGTTTTGTCGATCGAGAGAGGGCTCTGGAACTTAGTTGCTTACTGAGCCCGTAGTAGCACCTATTAGCAATTATTGTTCTTCGCTTTATCTCCAGGCTGATTTCGTTTTTGGTATTAATGGCGGTGCCAAGGTAAACGAACTCCTAGACTTCTTCAAAGTTATAGCTGCCGGATGAAACGTGGGAGTCTAAACGCCGCGCTCCCTTGTTTGTAGACAGCATGTACTTTGTTTTGCCCTCATTTATCGTCAAACCCACTTTGGCTGATTCCTTTTCGATAGCGGCGAAAGCAGCGGTAACATCTCTCTTGGTTCTGCCGACAATATAAATATCATCAGCGTACGCAAGGAGCTGGACGCCTTTGTAGAAAATGGTGCTATTACGATGCACACCGGCCTTTCGACCGATCCCCTCCATGATGATGTTAAAGAGATCGCAAGACAGTGGATCGCCTTGCCTAAAACCTCTTTCGGTATTGAAGGTTTCGGAGAGGTCATTTCCTATCTTGACGGAGCTGCGTGTGTTGCTCAACGTCATTCTGCAAAGTCTTATCAACTTTGCAGGTATACCGAACTCAGACATTGTTGCGTATAGGCAATCCCTTCTCGGGCTATCGAACGCAGCTTTAAAATCAACAAAGAGATGGTGTGTGTCAATTTGATTTTCGTGGGTTTTCTCCAGGATTTGTCGTAGCGTGAATATCTGGTCTATGGTGGACTTACCAGGTCGAAAGCCACACTGATAAGGTCCAATCAGTGTTTTTGTAATCGGCTTTAATCTTTCACACAGTACGCTTGAGAGAACCTTATATGCGATGGAAATAAGACTGATACCTCTATAACTTGCGCAGATTGTTGGGTTTCCTTTCTTAAGTATAGGGCACAGTACGCTGAGGTTCCAATCGTAGGGGATTGTTTTCTTCCACCCATATTTTGCTGATGAGCTGATGCATGCGCCTTATCAATTCATCTTTGCCGGTTTTAAACAATTCAGCTGACAGGCCGTCAGCACCCGCTGCTTTATTGTTTTTGAGTGGTTGGATAGCAACTCGAACCTCTTCATGGCTAGGTGGTGGTACTTCCACTCCGTCATCGTTGATTGGTGGCTCTGAACTGCGCACTCCATGGGCGGTATTGGTGGAATCGTCTCCATTAAGTAAATTGGAGAAGTGCCGTCTCCACAATCTCAGCACACACTGTGTATCCGTATTCAGATCTCCATTTTCGTCTCTACAAGTGGATGCTATATATTACATCAAATTAAATTATTATATTATTACACCATGATATATATTACATTAAATTCCAATTTTATTAATGTGTTTGACAATTTCGAAAATCTATCCCGAGAGCCAGTTTTAGAACTAGTGCTATATCTGCCCCAAGGTACTAGTGCGATATCTTTCCCAAAGAACCAGTTATTGCACTAGTTCGCGGTGATGCAGTGGGTGACAATCGCCCCTTTTCATAGGACAAGCCCATGTGAAATGCGACAGCATGATACAATAATTTACAAGGTAGCCTTGACAACTACCTTTTTTCTGACGAGCGGCGATCGGGAGTTGTCAAATCAATACAAAGTTTAACTTGTCATCTCTTTTGCTGCTTCTTCGTTTTCTCTTTTCAATGTGTTTTTGACAACTTCAAATCGCCAACAGAACTGTCACTCCTACCTTGTAAGCCATTATACCATGTGCGACAGTAAAAAGCATTGCTTGGAGATAGGCGAAGTACTAGTAGCTGACTTCTAAATACTAGTGAATTCGCTATTTTTGTACTAGTTCTTAACGGTGATTTCTTCACAAAATTTGCTATTATTTTTTTCGTAAAATTTTCTGGAAAACACGAGAAATCCTCAAAAATTGAATTGATTGATGATGCAATTAAGTGGAAAGAACTTTGTTTTGTAGAAAAAACTAAAGTGGGCAATATCTCAAAAACGGTGTGACAAAAAAAAGAATAAGATTTTCGGAATTATCGATCGATTTTACATTGGAAATGGATTGTACGATTGACTTTGCGAAATTTGTAAACCAGTGGAACTTACCGAAATCTTTATATATTTGAATTCATGTTGAAATGCCATCCATGAAAATTTCAAAGAATTTACTCGATTCTTTTATTTCTTCTCGTTGTTCGTTATTTGTAGCGTGCTGTCAAAAAACGCAATAGCGTTCTCTAACGTTACACACGTAAAAGTTGAACTTGTTGCTTAAGCTTTCACGTATTTCTATTGTGATTGCGACCACTGCATGTTGGCAGTTTTCTTTTCAAAAAACTAAATTTTACAAAAAACTGTATTTCCAACAAAAGAACTGTAACTTTGTATATAAAGGTTTTCTAGTTTTATTACTCATAAGTACACAACAAAAACACTTTATTTAAAATAAAATAAAATAAAATAAATAAATAAAATAACAAACATTTTATATAATATTTTACTAAACAGGAAAAATTATATTTGGTTTCACATTAGTTTTAATGAAATTAAATTTTATTATTTTTCGCAAACTGATTTGACAATTTTTTTGAACATTTAATTCGATACTTTAATTTAATGCAAACTGAATCATATTTTTAGTAGTTCTTTTAATTTAATTTTTTAATTAATGTATTCTTCTTAATCTAAAATTTTTAAAAAATTGTAATTTGCACTAGGTGCTAATTTTAAAAAACTATATTTTACAGTTTTAAATGTTAATATGGTAGCAGTGATTGCGACAGCGAATAGACGGGCGCAAATGCAAATGCAGTTAATGAACTTCCAGCTTAAGGGCCTACAAAAGTTTTTTGGCGACCAAAAATCAAATTTTTATTTTCTTACATTTTTCGAATGTATAACATCTTAAAAATATTCTCAGAAAGTTTTGAGTCGATTAAATAAAAATTGTTGTAGTTATAAGCACATTGTCCAAAGAGAAGACAATGCACTAGCCTCAATGTACTCATACACTCAAGTGTATTTTTTTAAGCTAAGACACATTTGATGCCACCGAAATTAAAAAAAAATGTACAAAAAATTAACCAGGCACCAACCCTCATTTCTTTTGCTTCGAAATTTTTAAATTTAAACACAAGTGGAAAAAATTCATGTATACCTAAATAAACTACTTCTCAAAGTTTAAACCAAATTTATTTAACTTGTTAAGCAAATATGATCGGTACTTTTGATCGTTCGATTTTTATTTTAGAGAAATACTTCTTATTTTATAACCTAAAAACAATGACTTTTTTAGTCAAAAATCGGTTCTTAGCTGTTTTTGGTAAAAATCACAATTTTTTAAAATCTTCAATCAAAAGCTCAAAAAGCCTTAGCAGGACCTTAATCATTAGTTTTTTCTTTTTTAGATGAACAAGCTGTGAAAAATCGTGTCCACCGCATAATTAAGGTACCTTACTAAACTACGAATTCCTGCTATATGGTTGAATATTTGTTATCCAAAAATTCAAAAACTTTTATTCAAAATATATGTTATTATAATGTCAAAACAAAATTTATCTATAAAATACCGTAGATTAAATATAAAACTTTTAATACAGGGTTTTTTTCCGCTTAAAAAACTTTATTAGGCCCTTAATAGATATACGTGAAAGTTTATGGCAGCGAGTTCAACTTTTACGTGCGTAACTTTAGAGAACTTTAAAGTTAAAATATTTTCAACTTTTCTAACGTAAATTGCGTTTTTTTTACAGATCGGTACAAATAGCGAACAACGAGAAGAAAAAAAACGAGTTCATTTTTTGTAATTTTCGGGGATCGCCCTTCAACATGAATTCAAATAAATAAAGATGTTGACAAGTTATTACTTGCTATTTGTTTAACATTACTTATTTTCATGGTAAATATTAAAAATTTATGTTACTAAAAATCTAATTGTCAAAAAATGAAATTATATTTCAGGAATAAAGAAAACGTTCAATAACTTTGTAGTTCTGAGCTGTAATCGAGTCAAAACGCAGTTATTGTACTCTGCAACAGGATTGCCACTCAATCAAAATTTAAGCTACCAAAATCATTAAAAAATCTACCAAATGGGGATGTGAATTTTCGGGATTTTTTCGATCCCGTGATTTTCGGGATCTGAAAATACAATCCCCGGATCCCGGAATCGTTTCGAAATTCAGGCATTTTGATTTTGTAATTCTTTTTTGCCAAAAATTGCCACATTTCTGTTAAAATCCTATTATGGAATCTTTCTGAAATTGATAAAATAAAAAAGTAGAATTTGTATATTATAGTAATTCATATAGATATGCATGTATTTATTAAGGCAAAATCTTTTCAATCAATAAAAAAAAACATTAAATTTGAAAAACTCATATAATAAAATTATAGCACACATATAATATATATATTAAGGTGCTTTGAAAAAAAAAGTTCCATTTGTACGCATCTAAAAATGAACCTTGATGTGTTTTATGACAATTCTCAAAATATTTTGGCAATAACGAAAGTCTATAGTGAGCCACATCATTTTGCAAAAACCTCCAAAAAGCATGTTTTTCGTAAATATGTTGGCTTGTGTAATAATTGTAAAAAAAATTGTCACAATAATTGGCCTGAAAAAGTTTTTCCAATCTGCTCAAAAATTTTTAAAAATTTGCAATCGGATTAGAGATAATACTGTTTTTCTTGCATTTTTCGCCTTCATGTTCGTGCGAGACACGCTAAGCAATCAGCCCTTTTATAAATAAAATTTGCCTCGAAATTGGAAAAAGTTTTAATTTTTTAGGCAAGGGATAACACTTTTTAAGATTTTTTATTCTAGTGAACTTAAAAAATGACGATTAATGCAAATATTTGTGCTTAAAATTTTTGAAAAGTTCCATGGACATTGGTTAAAAAAAGAAATTCCCTTTTTAAGCTGCTGGCAAAATTTTATTCACAATAGGGCTGAATAAATTTTTTCATAATTTAAAAAAGTCAGAATACAAATTTATTACTTCTATTGGCAAAAATGCGATCTAAAAGAAATTAAAGCATTTAAGGTATTATCTTCTAACGTAAACCTAAATCTATTGCATATAAAACCTGCATTCGAGAAGCACCACTTCGCCTCAACACTTGTTGGTTGAATTTTTGATAAAAAGTTAAATGCTTTCTGTAGGCTATTGCCTTTATCACATCCATTAGAAAAAATATCAATTCCTTTTGCCAAAATTGCTGATAAATTATATGATTTTCTATTATGGGACATTTGCTCATTAAAACTTGACTTTGTCTTATGAGGAATAAATGCTGCAAATAAAAAAGAAATATAAAAAACGCAATTTCATCAAAGATACTTATAATTTACATGAACTGCTGTGTTAATTCGTCACTTTGGCTATAATTTCTCAATTTTATTGCATTCACATACAATTTTGTATAGTACAAATATACAGTATAGAGACAGCTGTTTAACAAAAAGCTGTTGCAAATGCGTAAAATGCAACCAATGTTACAAATAATGCTAGCTTTGCCCTTAAAAGAGGGATATTTGTGATAAAAATTCGAAAAATTTTATTTTTTATTAAAAAAATATTTTCAGTAATCCCGGGATTTGAAACGTCTAATCCCGGAATATTCGGGATGTAAAAAAGTCCGGGATCCCGGGATTGACATCCCTAGTACCTATTAATTTAATTTAAAACAAAAATTCTTATCCAGCGAACACATGAGACAATTTGTCATAGCAATTTCAATACATTGAAACTTTTTTCACCGACACTCTCACACTTCTTCAATTGCTTGGAACAATCAGGCTGCAAGTTGGCTGGCAACAATTTTGACATAGAGTGGCAAAGAATTGATGTTTGTGAAAGTGACAAAAATAAAAAAAAAAAGCAGAAATCCATGAAAGTCTTTTTTTTAATTTTTTTTCATAATAATTTTTTAATTTCAGTTTGATCAATTTCAACAAATGTCGTTTTTTGCCATGCAATTGTTATGCCACCTACGTCACTATCGGCAAATGGCTTGGCAACTAATACAAACAAATACAAATTTGAAAATTATTATGACAAATTTTCACGTGTGTTCGCAGCGTTAGACATAAAATAACAATTCGTTCTATAAAAAATCATATGAAATTCACATTAAGCCTAAAACGTGTGCTTATTAATTTCTTTTGAAAAACAAAAATTATTTGATATAACTAACAATTAATTTCTATAAAATATCATATATAATTTGTACAGGGTGTCCCGCTACTGAGTGCAACTATTTACGGAGGTGAAAGGTTATGTCGAACCAAGCAAAAAATCGTATGTGAGGGGGGTGGAGTCTATTTTCATATTCTTAGGAGCTACAGGGTTAATTAATATTTCGCGTAATTATTATTATCCAATTATATTTATTATACTTATTCAATTCTCTTTTAAATGACACCAAAAACATAAACATATTTTTAAAAGTAAAAGAGTTGGCTGTACTAAAAAATTTTACTTATTAGAAAATAATAATACATTACAATTAGTTATGCAGTAGATAATATCATTGCTTTCGAATAAGTATAATTTGTTTAGTACAGCCAAATTTTTTATTTTCAATGATATGTGTATGTTTTTGGTGTCATTGAAAAGAAAATTGAATACCATAAACCGCAAAAATAATCATTAAAAAAATTTAATTTATAAAGCCAACTTCTGAGAAATTTGCACTTAAAGTTAAAATTGAGTAGTTCAACCGATTGGGGTTTGTTGATACACTGTTAGAAAGGTGATTTCATTGCATTTGTAATGATTTATCAAAACAAGTTTTATGTAGGTTAGTTTTCCTGTTAGCAACAATAATGTGAATCAAAGTCGTAAAATATTAATGAACCCTTTAGCTACTAAGAATTTAAAAAATTCCATACAATTTTTTAATCGGCTCGATATAACCTCTCATTTCCATGAATGGTTGCACTCAGTTGTGGGACACCATGTTTAAGCAAAGAGTATATATATTAAAGCAAGAGAATCTAATTCGCTCACTCAATTTTACTCGCTCAAAATTCAGCATACAAATAAGACTCTTGGGGAAGTGTTTTCGAAATGTGATATTCGAAAACATTTCTGCCGGTATTTGTGCAGTCGCCGTTGTTGTTGTCAGATTCTATACACTGGCTGAAACTGGTTTGACTGGTTTTTATAATAAATTCTGCACAATGTTTAATTTAATTTTGCATTATTATATTCTATACTGGTTTGACTGGTTTTAGTGTTATTGAAATAAATTTTCACAATGTTTACATTTTTGGCTGGACGGGCTTGCATGGATTTATTTCAATAACACAATTAGATATTTCAGATATTAGATATTATTTTCAGGATATGTATGACAATAAATGCTTTTTTTCCGAATTTCTTTGTTTTTAATTTTTTTAGGTCAAATAGGAAATTTTTTATATAATTCAATTTATGAAATTTTCCAATAAATTTCATAATTGAATTTGTTCAGTATGTACAATGTTACATTTTTTTTTGCTGCTTTTGCTTGCATAGATTTATTTCATTTCATTTCATACTTATTTCAAGTTGAAGTATGAAAATACGAAATGTTATTTTTTCAAAGTTTTTAATTATTTCAACTTAATGAAATTTATTTTATTTCTTAAAAAAAATTGGAATAAATAAATTTTTTTTTACCACATTTTTTGCCTGCTTTATTTCAATATGCCAATTAGATATTTGCAAGATTCAGGTGTTTGCATGAAGATATGAAAGGATTTTTATATATATTTTTTAATATTTGTAATTACCTACATAACATTTTTTTTAGGTCAAAAAGAAAATCTTGCATTTAATAGCAGCAAATTTAAAAAAATAATCAATGCGCCGCCGCCACCTAGCCTCGAACCCGGGCATTTTGCGTACAAGGAAGACGCGTAAGCAGTCGGCCACAAATCAATTAAATAAATTCTTTCTTAACAACAAATAACAGCAAAATGCATGTGTGTGGGTAGCTGAAATGGAAGAAAGAAATTTGCATGCATCATTTGCAGGAATTCTAATCAGTCGACTGGTTTGACTGATTTTTTTTGTTTTTGCTGTCTGCTTGGATTTTTTTGCTGCTTCTCAGCTGCTTTTTTTTTATTTTTTGTGTGGATTTCGTCGAAAGTCAGAAATGATATTTTTATGATTTTGTCTATTTTGAAGTATGAAGGTATAGAAAAATCGCTATATCTTCTTCATTTCTGATTAGATTGAAATGCACCCAAGGACAAAATGCTAGCAAATTTTATTATCTTTAAAATTAATATTTTTTAAATTTTTTTTTTTACTAAATTTATTCATTTCTTTCATGTGTATATATTTATTCATATATTTATATGTTCTAGTTTCTATGTTTAAACTATGCTAACTAAACTAACTAATATCTAATAAATAAAATTGTATTATGCTAGCTAAACTAATGCATATATATGCCAGAAAAGGGCACTTTAAGGATTTTTAAAAAAAATTCAACTTGCAACAGTTATAACTATTTTATCCGATTTTCGGTTTTTTTAATTTTTTGCACAAAATAGCTCAAAACTGTCCTTTGTGCATTTCTTGTTTGCATTTTGAAAAATTTAAATTTTTGGATGTTTGCGAATTTTTTTTCGTAAAAATATTCAAACTCGAAATTTACAAAAAGGCGTACTTCTTCTTGTTTTTGTATCTATATTAGACATGGTTTTATAAAATATTTTCATGATATTTCACTCCATTTTTTTTTTTAATTTGCATTTTTTCAATTTTTTTAATAGACCACTGACTGTACATACTTACTTTGTTTCCACTTAAATATGCATGCCAACAGTACAAGACTTTCTTCCATTCTAAAACATTATTGCGAATAAAAATTAAAACAAATAAAATAAGGAGAAAAACATATATATAAAATTTTATTTATGTTAAATGTTTCATTATTATTAGAGTATAAGTTAACACACGCATCTGCTCTAATTGTAATTCGAGTACGGTACGTGACGTTTTCGCGATTCTGTCGCGCATAATGTTCCCACACTGACAAACGCTGAGTTAGCACCAAACAACAACATCAACAGCGGAGTCAAAGCAATAGCAGCAATAACAACAACAACAACAATAGCACACAGTGCAACGACTACAATAATGGCAATCACAACAACAATAACAGCGATGACAATAACAATAGCACGCAGGTAGCGACGATGTCAGCAACAGCGGGAAGAGCAAAGCAATAGTAAAAATAAGCTAAAATAACAAGCAGTAGTTTTTGGGTATTTTAAGTTCAATTTATTTCTTGTATTAGTTAGTCTTACTCGACGTTATAAAATAGAAACACCGGCACATAGTGCCGATAATAAAGAATTTGTTATTAAAAAATCAAAACCATTACATTCATTTTAACTGGCGCCCAACGTGGGGCCACAAAAAAAAAGTTCTTTATTTTAAAAGAAAAAGAAGTGGCCGTGAGTTCGGACTCACCTGTGAAAAGTTTCACATAGTGAAAACATATGAAATAAAATATGTGAACAAGCTTGAATTTTTTAAAACTGAACCTATCATACACTGAAAGTGCTAGAAATAATTTAAAAGAAAAAAAACATAGTGAAAACATATGAGACAAAATATGTGAACAAGCTTGCATTTTTTAAAACTGAACCTATCATACACTGAAAGTGCTAGAAATAATGTAAAAGAAAAAAACATAGTGAAAACATATGAGACAAAATATGTCAACAAGCTTGAATTTTTTAAAAAACTGAACCTATCATACACTGAAAGTGCTAGAAATAATTTAAAAGAAAAAAACAAGCATAAATGTGAATAACTAAAAATTATAAAAACTTACCGTATCTGTTGTAAACTCATCTGGAAAATTACATTGGATTACAAGGAAAACTTTAACGTTGCTGCACCGAATTTTAAAATGGAAGCTGCCAGATTATTGTAAGCGTTCAGCTATTGGACAAAGTATCTACATAAGATTTTTAATTTGTTTAAAAGATTTAGCATTAGATATTATACATGATAAGATCCATTGTAAATTTAATCAGACATTAATTTCTTAAATCGAAGGATTCAATAAAAATTCCGAACAAAAAACTATTAATTGTAATTAAAGTAAAAATAGTAGTCTCAAGTTAATTAAAAATATTCAAGATTTAAGCATTATCTTATTCACTTAAAAAAAAAAATCCTTATTAAAATTTTTTTTTTTTATATTAAAGCCCAATTAATATCTGTAATAAAAAATTTTTTTTTCTCTTGGCACCCAACTTATTAACCAATCTACAATGGACGCACAGACACTGCAGGCGCTGTTAAACACCGTAATTGCAGCTGCCACTAGGCAGGTGAAACAGGACTTTCAAACAACAGTTGACGAACTGACATCCAGACTTGAACGAATAGAATCTCCTACGCAGGTTGAGGAATATAAGGAAATAACTATAGACCCAGAGGTGACGCCTTGTGAGGAATCATTAGATTTAATAAAATCTTTGCCCGAATTTAACGGCGAGCAGATACGATACATCTCATGGCGACAAGCCGCGTTTACAGCATACAAGCTGTTTGAGTCATTTGAGGGTACGTCAAAGCACTACCAAGCCGTGGCTATAATCCGTAATAAAATTACCGGATCTGCCGGTTCGGTTCTTTCTTCGTTTAATACGGTACTCAATTTTAGGGCTATTATTGCTCGGTTAGATTTCACCTATGCTGACAAAAAACCAGTTCACATTTTGGAACAGGAAATGTCCACTTTACGGCAGGGTGGACAAAATATTTGTCAGTTTTATGATGAAGTTGAGCGCAAGCTCACACTTATCATCAACAAAGTGATTATGGCACATGACGGCGACAAATGCTTAATTAATTCTCTGTGCACAAAATACAGACAAGATGCGCTTAGAACATTTATATCTGGATTACGCAAACCAATGTGTGATATTTTGTTTTCATCTAAGCCAATAGATATGCCTTCAGCACTAGCGTTGGCCCAAGAGCTCGAGTCCAACCAAGCTCGATACGTGTTTGCAACATCGTTTAATAGAAATAGGGATCAACAAACGGAACACTACGGGTTCTCGAATTCTCCGCACTACCGCCGCTCCCAACCACAACCATTTCAGGCCCGTCACCCAATTCTTCCTAAACCTATTCCAATGGAGGTGGACTCCTCCTCTCGTTTCCGTCACAATAGGCCCAATAATCAAATTAACTCCCACCAACAGAACAATAGATTTGCACCACCTGTAAACATTAATAACCGCATCCAAAACCGAGCACCTATATTAACAAACAATCCCCCGAATTTTACTCCAGCTCACAAGAGGCCGTATGAATCCGACCAACAACATACGGCAAAGCAGCAACGAATTAATAACCTTTACCAACAAACAAATTTGTCACAGGAACCGAACCGGGATGAATCCCCGGAATACTTTGACTATGGCTCTCAGTATGAGAACGACACCACAAATGACACTTTCGAGGATCCTAATGAACAAAATCCAACAGACGAAGTAAATTTTTTAGGAGTATGTCCCTCCTCCCTTACGTGGAAAGAACAGGACACTGGTGCTGCTAAAAATTATATCAGGTACTTAGATGATCTGATAGCAGTAAAACCAGTAAACGAACCGTTTACCGTAAAATCAATACATGGAGCCAATAAAATTACTCACAAATGCCTTATAAACCTTTTTAATAGGAATTCAATATTTTATTTGCTTCCCGACTTACAAACATTCGACGGTATAATTGGATTTGATTTCTTAAAGGAGATTAATGCCACCCTAGATCTCAAAAAAGGGGTAATAAGTTACGACGGTAACCACGAACTATTGTTATACCTTTATTGCAAGAACGTTAATAATATCTCACAACAACCTGAACTAGGAGTAATAGATATTTCCGCATTTATAAGTCAACATTCAGGGGTTTTCGCAGACCCTAACGATTTGCTTCCCTTTAATACAAATGTCGTTGCGACCATCAGAACAATTAATAACGAACCAGTCTATGCAAAGTCATATCCCTATCCTATGGCTGCCTCTGAGTTCGTGAATAACGAATTAGCAGAACTGCTCGAAAAAGGAATAATAAGACCCTCACGATCCCCCTATAACAACCCTATATGGATCGTAGACAAAAAGGGTACAGACGAATCAGGCAGACGAAAAATGCGTTTAGTTATTGATTTCCGCAAACTGAATGAAAAAACAATTTGCGACAAATACCCCATCCCGGACACTTCAATTATTTTGTCTAACCTAGGGAACTCAGTATTTTTCACAACCCTCGATTTAAAATCGGGATTCCACCAGATAAAACTGGCAGAGCATAACAGGGAAAAAACAGCTTTTGCCGTGAATAGCGGTAAATACGAATTTTGTCGCCTCCCTTTCGGTCTAAAGAATGCACCGAGCATTTTTCAGAGGACTATCGACGACATTCTTAGAGAGGATATAGGGAAATGTTGTCATGTCTACATCGATGATGTGATAATTTTTTCCCGTACGAAAGAACAGCATGCTCTAGATATCAAAAAAATCTTAACAAAGCTATATAATGCAAATATGAGAGTCTCTCGGGAGAAGTCAACATTTTTTAAAACGGAAGTAGAATTCCTAGGATTCACGGTATCCTCCCAAGGAATACGAACTTGTGCCGAGAAAGTAAAGGAAATAGTTAACTACGAAACACCTAAGACACTTCGTGCGTTAAGATCTTTCCTTGGATTATCCGGGTACTACAGACGCTTCGTCAAGGATTACGCCCAAATTGCTAAGCCAATGACAAAGTATCTTCGTGGTGATAACGGCCACATACGTGCAAATCAGTCAAAAAATATAATAATTCAACTAGACGATGAAGCACTTCAAGCTTTCGACAAACTTAAAAGGATTTTAGCCTCAGAAGACGTTTTGCTCCTATACCCCGACTTTCAACAACCTTTCGATCTTACAACCGACGCCTCATCATTTGCCATAGGAGCCGTTCTTTCCCAGAATGGCAGACCTATTACTATGGTTTCGCGAACGCTATCTACAACCGAAGAACACTACGCTACCAACGAGCGTGAGCTTCTGGCGATAGTTTGGGCAATTAAAAAATTACGAAATTACCTATATGGAGCTCGGAAGTTGAATATTTACACAGACCACCAGCCCTTGACATTCGCCATATCGGACAGAAACCCAAATGCGAAAATTAAAAGATGGCGAGCTTTCATAGAGGAATTCTCGCCTACCTTTTTTTACAAACCGGGTAAAGAAAATCTTGTTGCCGACGCTTTGTCCAGACAACATATTAATGCTCTTGACCAAACCTCTAACACCTCCACCGCAACCGAACATAGTGAAGAATCACTTTCATATGTGGTACAAACCATTAAAAACCCGATCAACTGTTTTAAAAACCAAATAATCATAAACGAAGGCGTTGAAAACAAAAAAACGACAAAAAATATCTTCAGAAATCAAATAAGACATACAATCACGTTCTCGACAACACATGATCTTTACGAACTCCTCAGAGAAGCCATTAATCCCGACGTTGTCAATGCTATTTACTGCGAGCTACCTGTCTTAGCTCGGATACAGAATAACATTATTAAGTTATTCCCATCCGTGAAATTTCGGCATACAAATCAAATGGTAATAGACGTTTTTAACCTAGATGACCAAATAGAAATAATTACAACCGAACATAATCGAGCACATAGATGTGCACGCGAGAACACACAACAGATCTTAAAAGACTATTACTTTCCCACACTGAGGCACAAAATCAAGGAAGTAATTTCAAATTGTAAAATATGCCGTGAGGGAAAATATCAAAGACATCCCATCAGGCCAAAAATAGGAAAAACACCCATCCCATCCCACCCTGGCCAACTTCTTCACGTGGACATTTATTCCACTGATAAAAAATATTTTCTCACATGCCTTGATAAATTCTCTAAATTTGCAATAGTAATTCCAATAGATTCCAGAGCAATAACTGACATAAAAGAACCTCTTTTGCAAATGCTTAATTTTTTCAAAGAAACTAAAACAATAACGTGTGATAACGAAAAATCCCTTAATTCAGAAACAATAAAGTCAATACTAAAAAATCACTTTAATGTTGATATCTTTACAACACCACCGTTCCATAGCACAACAAACGGACAGGTGGAAAGATTTCACAGCACCTTGTCGGAAATAGCAAGGTGTACGAAACTGGAACAAAATATTATTGACACTTCAGAGCTGATTCTGCTAGCAACAACGAAATATAATAAAACAGTTCACTCGGTTACAGGCCATAGGCCTATTGATATAATCCATGCAATACCTCCCTCACTAAAAAACGAGATAATAGGAAAAATTACTCAAGCTCAACTCCTAGAAATCAAGAGGCACAATAGAAATAAATACACTAGAACCTTTTACCCTGGGGATAAGGTTTACGTTAAAACCAATAAAAGGATAGGGAACAAATTTACAAAGCTCTATATAGAAAAAGTTGTAGAAAAGGACCTGGGAACTACCCTTTTAATTAATGGTAAAAAAATTCACAAGAATAATATAAGGTAATTTTTTTTTGTAATTTCAGCTTCTTTGTACTGACAGTAGCTCAAACGACGCGTGCCAAACTTCTTAATTACACAGATTCGTACTACATCCCAATAACGGATGGAACAGTTGCCACCTATGATCGCTACGACTTTATACTACATAGCACAAATATGACTAGTTACGAAAGCATAGCCCTTGACACCGAAGACTTACTCCATCACTTTACACAGTCTCACATGAGGGATCTACTAAAGACTGATGTCGACCAGATTTTTAATCTTCTAAATGCACTCAAAATTCACCATCGACAGTCACGGGGCATAAATATTTTGGGAACCGCGTTGAAGTACATTGCTGGTACCCCTGATTTCGACGACTTCAACGAAGTAGCCACTAAAGAAGAAGCCTTGATAGAAGCTAATGAGAGACAAGTAGTGATAAACACCAAAATGCAAATTAGAATCAATCAACTAACAGAAACGGTGACCGAACTGCTAAAAGTGACCAAGAGAAAAGAAATTAATACTGCAAATTTATTCGAACTGATTAATGCAAGAAACAAAGCGATTATAATAAGTATTGAGGATATTATCTACTCAGTGACTTTAGGAAAATTAAATGTAATAAACCCTATAATTCTTGATAGCAGTGAAGTACAGAATTTATTAGTTGCGGAACACTTCGCAAATATAAGCGTTACTGATATTTTAAATGTTTCAAAATTAAAAATTCTTCAAGATAGTAATAGTATCCATTGTGTTATTAAATACCCAAAAATCAAAAAGATATGTAGTAGACTTAAGATCTTACCAGTAGTACGTAATCATAAAATTCTGCTGCTAGAAACAAACACTGTAGCAAATTGCAAAGGACTATATGAGCCACTTGAAAACTGTCGAGACGCAACAACAACTACGTTTTGTCAACCTCATACAGGAAACACTTGCGTACATCAACTGTTAAATAATAATTTCGCGAATTGCAAAACTACCTCGGCGCATCACATTGCATCAATTGAGGAGATAAACGATGGATTGGTAGTCATTAACAATCAGAGAGCAGAAGTGCGAGAAGGAAATGGTTCATTAATTTCAGTGCGCGGGACATTCGTTGTAACATTTGAAGAAAAAATAACCATCAATGAAACCACCTACACCAATTGGAGAAAACTCAGTCAATTACACCCCGAACCTGCATCAGCCCAATTCGTCAATATAACAGAACATAGGACACTGCTATCACTTCCATATCTGCATGAGTTAAACATAAAAAACATTGACCACATCGCTAACCTGAAACAACTTATTCATAATAAATCTACGCAATGGCTCGTCATTTTCATCTTCTCTATGGGAACGGTAATAGTAATTTTAATAGGCCTGCTAATCGCAAGACGGCGTCAGGAAGCTAATAATGCCATAGCCTTAGAAAGAGTTCTTACGGGAACCGAGGACGGCTCCTCTTAAAGGGGGGAGCAGTTAACACACGCATCCGCTCTAATTGTAATTCGAGTACGGTACGTGACGTTTTCGCGATTCTGTCGCGCATAACGTTCCCACACTGACAAACGCTGAGTTAGCACCAAACAACAACATCAACAGCGGAGTCAAAGCAATAGCAGCAATAACAACAACAACAACAATAGCACACAGTGCAACGACTACAATAATGGCAATCACAACAACAATAACAGCGATGACAATAACAATAGCACGCAGGTAGCGACGATGTCAGCAACAGCGGGAAGAGCAAAGCAATAGTAAAAATAAGCTAAAATAACAAGCAGTAGTTTTTGGGTATTTTAAGTTCAATTTATTTCTTGTATTAGTTAGTCTTACTCGACGTTATAAAATAGAAACACCGGCACATAGTGCCGATAATAAAGAATTTGTTATTAAAAAATCAAAACCATTACATTCATTTTAACTTATATTTATTCAAATTTTGAAAAATAAATCTGGATAATATATAAAAATATTTATATTTATTATTATATAAATATTATTAAATATAATATTATTAAATATTATTTAATATAATATTATTAAGTATTATTAAATATATAAATATTATAAAAAAAATAATAACAAGTTCTCGACACGCTAAGGAAAGTGAACCTAATTTTGTAAAATTTATAAAATTATATTCTACATACTACATAATTCTACTATTTTCTACAGCTATTTCTACTACAATTTCCTGCTACTATTTTCTGACCTCATATTATTTCCTACTACTTTTTAATACTACTGTATTATTTTTATGTTCTTTTATTTTGTAATATTTGTAAAACTGCAAAATATGCTTAAAAAAATTTTAAAACAATAAATTTTTTTGTAAATTCAACAAAATATATTGCTTGAAATAATAAAATATTTTTTATCAGAACAACAAAACGTTTTTATATGATTGGTGGAAAAATATGTAATCAACAGAAAAGCATTTTTCTATGATGAAATATTCTTTATTCATACCGACAAATGTTTTTATCAAATTTACAATGCAAACGTGAAAAACATGAAATACTGCTTTGGGTGTATATACTTCGATAAAAAACCCATTATGAAATTATGAACGAATATAATTTTACAAATTCTACAAAATTAGGTTCACTTTCCTTATTGTGTCGAAAACTTGTTATTATTTTTTTATTATATTTATATAATTAATAATATTTAATAATATTATATATAATAATACTTATATAATAATAAATATAAATATTTTTATATATTATCCGGATTTATTCTCTAAAATTGGAAAAAATAAACATTGCATTAAATGAAACA
The DNA here is from genome assembly GCA_914767935.1 of Coremacera marginata. Classification (NCBI taxonomy): domain Eukaryota; kingdom Metazoa; phylum Arthropoda; class Insecta; order Diptera; family Sciomyzidae; genus Coremacera; species Coremacera marginata. The sequence goes on from OU612047.1 coordinate 78,214,158, forward strand.
TTTAACATAAACAATATTTTATGTTATTTTTATTCGCAATAATGTTTTAGAATGGAAGAAAGTCTTGTACTGTTGGCATGCATATTTAAGTGGAAACAAAGTAAGTATGTACAGTACAGTGGTCTATTAAAAAAATTGGAAAAATGCAAATTAAAAAAAAAAAATGGAGTGAAATATCATGAAAATATTTTCTAAAACTATATCTTATATAGATACAAAAACAACAAGAGTACGCCTTTTTGTAAATTTCGAGTCTGAATATTTTTACGAAAAAAATTCGCGAAAATCCAAAAATTTAAATTTTTCAAAATGCAAACAAGAAATGCGCAAAGGACAGTTTTCAGCTATTTTGTGCAAAAAAAAAAACCGAAAATCGGATAAAGTAGTTATAACTGTTGCAAATTGAATTTTTTTTTAAAAATCCGTAAAGTGCCCTTTTCTGGCATATTTATGCATTAGTTTAGCTAGCATAATACAATTTTTTTTATTAGATATTAGCATAGTTTAAACATAGAAACTAGAACATATAAATATATGAATAAATATATACACATAAAAGAAATTAATAAATTTAGCAAAAAATTTAAAAAAATATTAATTTTAATGATAACAAAATTTGCTAGCATATTGTCCTTGGGTGCATTTCAATCTAATTAGAAATGAAGAAGTTATAGCGATTTTTCTATACCTTCATACTTGAAAATAGAAAAAATCGTAAAAATATCATTTCTGACTATCGACGAAATGCACTCCAAATATAGCAAACAAAAAACAGCTGAGAAGCAGCAAAAAAATCCAAGCAGAAAGCAAAAACAAATACCAGTAAAAAAAATATAAACAAGCCAGCCAGCCCAAAGAGTAAATTTATTCATTTTAAAGATTGTAAAAATTGCCAGCATTTTGTCCTTGGGTGCATTTGAATCTAATCAGAAATGAAGAAGATATAGCGATTTTTCTATACCTTCATACTTCAAAATAGACAAAATCATAAAAATATCATTTCTGACTTTCGACGAAATCCACACAAAAAATAAAAAAAAAGCAGCTGTCAAGCAGCAAAAAAATCCAAGCAGACAGCAAAAACAAAAAAAAATCAGTCAAACCAGTCGACTGATTAGAATTCCTGCAAATGATGCATGCAAATTTCTTTCTTCCATTTCAGCTACCCACACACATGCATTTTGCTGTTATTTGTTGTTAAGAAAGAATTTATTTAATTGATTTGTGGCCGACTGCTTACGCGTCTTCCTTGTACGCAAAATGCCCGGGTTCGAGGCTAGGTGGCGGCGGCGCATTGATTTTTTTTTTAAATTTGCTGCTATTAAATGCAAGATTTTCTTTTTGACCTAAAAAAAAATGTTATGTAGGTAATTACAAATATTAAAAAATATATATTAAAATCCTTTCATATTTTCATGCAAACACCTGAATCTTGCAAATATCTAATTGGCATATTGAAATAAAGCAGGCAAAAAATGTGGTAAAAAAATTTTATTTATTCCAATTTTTTTTACGAAATAAAATAAATTTCATTTAGTTGAAATAATTAAAAACTTTGAAAAAATAACATTTCGTATTTTCATACTTCAACTTGAAATAAGTATGAAATGAAATGAAATAAATCTATGCAAGCAAAAGCAGCAAAAAAATGTAACATTGTACATACTGAACAAATTCAATTATGAAATTTATTGGAAAATTTCATAAATTGAATTATATAAAAAATTTCCTATTTGACCTAAAAAAATTAAAAACAAAGAAATTCGGAAAAAAAGCATTTATTTTCATACATATCCTGAAAATAATATCTAATATCTGAAATATCTAATTGTGTTATTGAAATAAATCCATGCAAGCCCGTCCAGCCAAAAATGTAAACATTGTGAAAATTTATTTCAATAACACTAAAACCAGTCAAACCAGTATAGAATATAATAATGCAAAATTAAATTAAACATTGTGCAGAATTTATTATAAAAACCAGTCAAACCAGTTTCAGCCAGTGTATAGAATCTGACAACAACAACGGCGACTGCACAAATACCGGCAGAAATGTTTTCGAATATCACATTTCGAAAACACTTCCCCAAGAGTCTTATTTGTATGCTGAATTTTGAGCGAGTAAAATTGAGTGAGCGAATTAGATTCTCTTGCTTTAATATATATACTCTTTGGTATAAGTATGTTGAAAAAACTCTTACAGCCTTACCAAAAAAGTAATTTAGTGCTGGCTCTAGTTAGTGCCAGCTCTAAAAAGATTTTTTAGCATAAGCTTAGCAGAGGCTACAGCTGCTACTAAATTTAAAAGCTGACGCTAAAATTTAATATCAGTTTTTTAGTAAGGCTGTTAGATTTACAGCTCTACTCTGCTTGTTAACTTAACAAGGAATTGTTAAGGAGCTCTTGTTAATATCATTGTTATGTAATGTAAATGTTCATATTCTAAAAAATCAGCTCTAAAAAATTTTAAAGCTCTAAAAAGCTTAAAAGTTCACCACGCGTGGTGAGAATGTGAAACTTACAGCATTCAAACGCCAGTTGTTTTTTCTATGAAATTTTATCGTTTATTATATCAGCAATCAAAATGGAAAATGCAATTAAGTATGAATTAAGTAACCTCAAGATTTCTTTTTTATTTTAAACACAAATTTACATTTTTTTGATAGCCAAATAAAGTTAAAGTGAAACACGCAGGAGCAGCTCCTGTTTTATATACAATTTTTGCCGTCAGCACCCTCAACTTTTGGCTGGCATATGTATATTATTATATTTGGATTTTTCAATTTGGTATTTAATTGTATTTAGAGTTGGATAGAAATAAAAAATAGATAAAGAGGCAGATTGAATGAATCATTTTCATTTGAAGACGTTTTAAATAGCGCCGTTGTCCAATTTTTCTTTCGTTGATCTTCTTCATTATCGAAACTTAAAAGACAGTCTTATTTATTTCAATTCAATATTATATTATAATTTATATTATTTTTATTATTTGCACAATTCTCTAGCTAAAAACCAAATTTTAAGATCATGTTGTCGTTGTTACGCTGCAGCCACACGTGCCAGTACTGGCAAGCTAATAAAGAATATGTATTTACTTCGAAAATATTCCGAAATAATCAACAAATTTCGCTGCGGCCACACGTGATAGTAAATTTTCATTTGAAAAATGTCGTCAAAGCCAAAGGTTCGACCACTTTTTTATTCCGTTTGCTTTTATTCAGTGATGCTTTATATGCCAACACAGCACCAAACTTACACGGGATAAAAATGGGGAACTAATTATGTTGTAAAATGTGTTTATCAATATTTTTCAAAATGAAATGCAACTTATTCATATAATATTTTATGTGTCATATAAGGGCAATTAAAATAATTGCATATATTTCACTACAAGACATGAAAGAAAAGTGCATATTTAAAGTTCGAATATTTTAGGGAGAAAATACAACACTGTTTTCTTACTTCGATTTCGCACTGGCTGTGGTTGTCGAAATTCACTGTCTCAGTAAAAGTTGTTGCCAGTGGACTGCCAGTGATGTCAAGGTGTGAGTGTATTAGTGAAAAGTGAGAGTGTATTGAGTTTTTCGAACTGTTACTGTCTTCTGACTGGCACGTGTGGCTAGGGGGTTAAGATACTTTGTGCAATTAACAAACTTGTAAAGAAAAGAACTTTAAATTTCCACCTTAATACGGAACATTAACCATTTGTTAATATTAACTATTTTGTTAATGTGGGGAGCTTTGTTAAGCTGGTAGAATAGGGCTCTCAAATATAACAAATAATTTCTATAAAACCACAGAATTATAAGGTGACTCGAACTCATATTTCCACACTCATTTTGTGAAAGCTGCATTTAAAAAGGTATTAAGTCCATTAGGACTTTGAAAAAAAATCACTTTCTTGTCAAAAACGGTTTTGGTTTTGTCTTGTCGGTTTTGGCTGCAGTTTTTTATGAAAGCGAATTTGACCTAAAAGTATTGTGCAAATTAAAGGCTTCCGAGGCCCTGAAGTTATGAATTGAAAAATTATTAGAATCGGGAAATTTTTTGGTGCAACAGTGTTAAAACTTCGAACAAAATTTTGCTGTATGTTTCAAAAAAATCGCTATAAAGGCTAAGACTATGTAACTAATCCACCAATTAATAAAAAAAGCTTATTTTTTCATTTATATGCAAACAAATTTTAGTGATTTTTTTGACGCACATTAGATAGCGGTCGTTTTGTAAAGATAACGATTAGTTCTTTAATGAATCATCTTTTTTTATAAATCAATATATATAACAAATAGGGATTTAGCCGAAGCGGACCACAGTGGGTCCCTTTTCGTCCCCTATTGGACAATAATACTGTTCGGAGTACTCATACGTGAGCATGCTCTTTATATAAGCAACCTTTGTCACCTCAAGCATATACTTGTAGATCAGTTGACCAATCTCGGCTTCGTTAAGAAATGGACGTCACAGAATGGTCAATGTTATGCTTGCCACCGCCGGATACTGGCACAGAATGTGTGCTGCTGTGTCTGGCTCCTCTAAGAAGGTACATGTAGGGACCATGTCCTGTGCCCAGTGCAGTAAGCCAGCTTAAAGTCCTTCGATTGTATCGGATAACTTTGGCTGCCTTACTACGAGACCACCTCACGGCCGGCTTTTAATGCCTGCAATTAACAGCTTCTTCCCACCTTGTACGATAATCCAAGTTCGTCCATTGCTTAATAAGGCCTGCCACCATGTTGTCGCCTATGTCGATACGTGGTTCTGGTCCACAGAATTCTTCTGCTGATCCTTCTCTCGCTAAAGAATCAGCATTTTCATTCTGTTCTATGCAGAATGTCCTCTCACCCACATAAGTGTGAGCTCATTTATCTGAGCGCACCTATTGAGTTTGATAAGACACTCTATGGCCAGCCTGGAATTGACGCCTGTACGCTGCATTCACCTAATCACCGACTGATTGACAATTTTCTTGCCATTGACCCGGTCATCTATCAGGTGGTCCAGAGCATGCACTACACCAAGCATTTCTGCCTGGTACAAAGACACAAACCTTCCTAGCCTCAATGCACAGGATAGGATCAACTCTTTTGAGTAAACACCTGCTCCAGCTCTGCCATTCTTTAGAGATCCGCTTGTGAATATACTGATATCGTTATCAGCGATTTCTTCCCAAACGGCTCCATCTGTTATAAGAGTTTTATAACATTTTTCTGCTATTCTTACTCTCTGCCTTTCGTCCATAGGCATACACGTCTCCCCGACATCTCTCTGTACAATATCAAGGTTGCGCATATGACCATGTAAGGCCGTTGCTTCATGCCACGTCTCATTTTGCAACATCCTGAGGGCTGTGAGCGCCGTCATTTTCTTTATTTCTAAATCCAATGGCAGTATACCTAACATAACCTCTATTAAGCTTGTTCGAGTGGTGCGTATTGCACCTGTTATTCCAACACACGCCAGCCGTTAGGCTCTGCCCAGTCTCTTCTTAATGGTTTTCTGGCTGACTTTTGTCCACCAAATCACAGAAGCGTACGTGATGACAGGTCTAACCATCGTAGACCCATTTCATAGCCTCTGGGCTTATACCCCGTTTGAGACCACAAACGCGTCCACACTGAAACAGAACCCTCTTGGCTCTTTGAAGACTATTGTAGCTGTAGTTAACTAGCGAAAACTGTCATTTACTATGAAACTGTGCATGCGCAATGACCGATAACGACAACTATGATTAGCGTTAACTGTCTGTTGGTAGTAAATAGAGGAACACAGCCGACTTTCGTTGATGCGAGGCGAGCCGAAGTCATTAATGTAACTCTCATTTGCAGAAAGATTCTGAACAGAATAGAAAACTGGAGGTCGTGGATAGGTTAACCATGTCCGACCACAGATCCATTCAGTTTAAATTCAAGTACGGAATCCGACGCCAGCGGAATTGCAGGAAGGTCAGGATCCCCAAGATTACAGATCCTATGAATATAAGGTGAAGTTGAGGAAACACTGACCCAAAAAGCTATAAAAGTAACAGGGAATATAGCGGAAGTGGAAAGCTATGTCAAACATCTTAGTTCGGCCATGGTCGAAGCTTACAATGTGTGATCTGTGGTCTAGTAGACAAGTGTGATCCGACGCCATAGTGGTGCACGGAACTCGAATCATTGCACTTTAATCTGCACATGAGAGGGGAACCCCAAAAGCATGGGCAAACTACAAGGCATGGAAAAGTGAGCTGAAGAACCTCATACGACACCGTAAAAGGCAGTCGTGGAGAGACTTCTGCTCTGGGATGAAAACTATTTCCGAAGCATGTGGGCTTCAGAAAATGGTTTCAAAAGATCCATTCGCCAAAGTGGGAATGATTCGAAAAACGGATGGAACCATGGCAGAGAACCTAGACGAGTCGATGCAAGTTCTGATGGAGGTGCATTTTCCTGGAGATTTTAGGTCTGATGGTCCGCAAACATCCTTGAAGAAAGGGATGCACAGGGTCGACAGACTGGAATCCGAAAGAATGATCGCTATGGACGGGATGAGGAGTGATATACGCTCATTTGCTCCGTACAAAACATCAGGGATGAATGGTATATTTCCGGCTATGATGCAATGGGGGAAGATCTCATTGCACCTAGGTTGTAGGGTATATTCGTTACGTGCTTAGTTACTGGACACGTTCCGAGAGTCTATAAAGAGGAGAAAGTTGTCTTTCTCAAGCACAGGGATGTCAACATGCAAAATAGTAGAGTCAAGACTAGAGGTAGAGTAAGTAGAGGATGCCCCCAGGGCGGGCTTTATCGCCAACCCTGTGGAACATAACTGTGGACTCACTACTGGTTAGACTGGATGAATTGCGTTGTACGACAAAACAGACTGGCACTGGTTTCTCGTAGCTGATTTTGGGGTTTTCTGTCGTTTTTTTTAATGTTTTTAGGAAACTGTGTTTCAAAGCACATTTTTATGAAACAATTCATAATAGTGTTAAAATATTTATATAATAATTTCTCGTATTTTATAAAAATTGGTTATTGTTTTAAATGCTTGTATTTGTTATCTTTTTTGAATGCTATCTTTTGTCGTCAATAAAAAAAATTTTCTCTGCATGGATTCTGTGCCACGCTTATCCAAAGCAATTACATACACACCAACAGCAGCAGGAACAACGACACAAAAAGCACTCAAACTTCACAAGATGTTCAAATATATTCGCGCATGTGCACAACAAAAACGTCTCTCTCCCTCTTTTTCTTGCGAATTGCTTCGCTTCTTGTATGCAGAAGAAAAATATTGCAAAAGCATAATAACAAGATAGGCGAAAGTTGTACCAGAAAGCAAAAATTAAAGAGCAGGTTGAGACTTTTCTTTGTTTCTTACAAATTTGTCTTGAGTGGATAAAAGCAAACTTTAAAACACATACAACCTTGCGAAGTTCTTATAAATATTGCTGCGTACGTTTGAAATCATTTTGATTTAGTTTTGATCTGAAAAATCTAGACATTTGTAGACATTTTTGATTTCTGAAAGTTGTGAATTTTATTAACAAAAGATGAGTTCTTCCGACGAAGATTTTTTTATATCTAGTGCAGCGTTAAATGTTGTTATGAGAAATGAAAAATCTTTTGGAATTCATTTCATAAATAAGTGTGGAGCAAGATATGGCGAATTTCATCATCTATACCCTCAATTAAGAAAATGTCCCAAGAAATTCTATGCATATACTAGAATGACAACAGACACTTTCGACTACATTTTAGGCAAAGTTGAGAATAAGCTTAATAAAACTTGGACAAATTGTATTAAGGTGCCGATTTTACCATGCGATCAATTTATTGTTACTCTGAGGTAAGCAAAATGATTTCAATATTGTTGCTTTATTGTTAAAAAATTTTATTTTGAATTTTTGTATTTGAACTGTGTTTTTGTAAAAAAAATAAAAAGCATTCATATATACATTGTTGTAATATTAAAATAGTTTAAACATAAATATTTCATTCCATTGGAGATTTTAATTCTAAATAAATTATTAAAATTTAATATTCGCTAGTTTAAAAGGACGATTGCTGCTCATCGTCAAAATTGCTTTGTTGCTTCAAATTTGAGCATTCAAAACTGTAGGTGTACGGTTGGCTTTCGTTGAATTCAACTGTTGATATGGGTGATGCAATTATTTTGTAGCGAGAGCGATCATTGATTGTGGAACTTGAAATTGTTACTGTTGGCGATTGTTCGCAACAAACAACAGTTTCTTTAAATTGTCCGCTTCTTTCTACTTGAATGCTTGTTGGGCTGTAGACAAACTTGAATATTGTTTGTTGAAGTTCCATCCTATATAAAAGCTTTTTTGCCGGTTGCAACTTTTTAATGTGCGGAAGTAAACTGGCGAAGAATGGCACATCCTCATCTCTATTATGTTTCTTTTTGATTTTATTTTCTAAAATATCCAGTTTTTTGTTCCATCTCAACGATTTTGTCACTGTTTGACATTTTTGAAATCTCTTTTTTGGTGGATCTGTTTTCGTAGTAACTTCGAAATCGTCAAATTCTTCCGCTGCAGTGTTTTGACTTTGAGTTGTGCCATTTTGTACATTTGTACAATTGAAATTCTCATCATTTTCATCTAGTACTTCAGTACATACAGACTGAAAATCTTGTCTGATCTTGATTTGTTGCTTAAGAAAAAGGAGAGATTTGTAGTAGGTCAAGTGCAAAGAATTTCTTGATAGTCATCTACTCCATCTAATGATTTTCCTATTGGAATTTTTCTATTTTCAACTCGGAAATGATCACTCAGATACCTCCATTTCTTTTTTAAATGCTCTTCTAAAAGAAATACGTTAAAATAAACGAATTAATCATTTATGTCTATATACAATTTTTTGCAACAAAATAATAGTATTTTTATTACAAATACTTTGAATATTCAAACATCTAATATCATTTCAATTGTAACTACTTTAATAATAATATTTTAATATAATTAATTTTGAACTGTATACTATATCAATTTGTTTTTATATTTTTGTATTCAGGTATCTGGCTACGGGTTCATCTTTTGCAACTTTAAGCTTCTCATTCAGAATTGGTAAATCCACAGTAATTATTATAGTCAAATCGACATGCAAAGCACTCTGGGACGAATTGCAATCACAGCACATGCCGCAACCTACACAATCCACATTTGAAGCTATTGCTGATGGTTACTGGAAATTATGGAATTTTCCAAATTGCGTAGGTGCCATTGATGGCAAACATTTACGCATAAGGTGTCCCGGAATGGCTCTGTATTATAACTACAAAAAATTTTTTTCATTTGTTTTGCAAGGAGTCGCTGATGCTAACTGCAAATTTGTAGCTATTGAAGTCGGTGGATATGGCAAACATAGTGACGGTGGAACATTTGCTTCCTCGCAGATATTTGAACTTTTAAAATCGCAACGCTTAGGCCTTCCACCGCTCAAAAATTTGCCAGGAACAAATATTACAATGCCGCATGTTTTTGTTGACGAAGCTTATCCTTTGTTAGAAAATGTACTGCGACCATATGCCAGAAAAGATTGTAGTGCCGAGAATGAATATTTTAATTCAAGACTTTCTCGAGCCAAAAAGCGCATTGAATGCGCATTTGGCATAATGAATTCGAAATCGCAATTATTGTGGAAGCCAATAGAAGTCGACCCGGTATTTGCAGACGCAATAATAAAAAGTATTTGCATTCTGCATAACGTTGTTATTGAACGCGAGCGATGCTGACAACTTTTTAAAAAATCACAAAAAACAAAATTTTCAAAGAATTCTCAATCGTGTTAATTTAAAAATTGGCCGATTTGTGCGAGACTCTTTTCGTAACTTTGAATGCGTAAGTAAATTACACTAATATTTTATTATTCTTATTATTTTTATACCATTATTCTTTGCGTTCTTGTTAATGAAAACCAAATAAATGAATTCTTTAAACCTATTATAAATCACTGACTTTTTTTATCAATGAGTTAATTTTTACACAAAAACAAAAAGCGTTCGTTTTCATTGTTAATTAAAAAATTTCTTCTTTCGAAAGCATTTCTTTTTGTTTTCATTTTTCACGATAACAAAAAAACACGTAATATCAACAACAACACAAACCAAGCTGCATAACATCCAAAACAACCCTCAATGCTGAACGCAGTAACCCAACGTCAACACCAGACAATTTGCCTTAACAATCCCAATACACTCACACATTTTTACTAACACACTCACATTTTCTCAGTCGGCAATTGTCTCAATTGTCAGGCAGACAATTGAGCTGACAACGATTTGACGTATGCTGACCATTTTTGACGTTTACTTGGAAAAATGCTGAGAAATGTTAAAAAACTAGAAAAAAGCACTTCGACTCAGAAACGCAGTGTGAAAGTTAGGTTTTAAGCACAAAAGTTAATTTTTTCGTTGGCCAGCGATTTAGTGCATTAGTTAAATTTTTCTTTAACATTTTTGTTAACATCCTCCAAGTGCCGCCCCCAGCAACAGAAGCAAGTGCAACGCAAATTTCTTGCTTCTTTCGCTGGCCAACGTCCTCCAAGTGCCATCACCACCAGTACAAATCAGCGCAGCGCAAATTTCCTGCTTCTTTCGCTGGCCAACGTTCTCCAATTGCCACCACCAGCAGCATAAGTAAGTTATGCTAATAAGTATTTGATTAAATAACAAATTAATAAGTGTTTAACAATTTAATAGTGCAGTGTAATTTTTGTTAACATCCCCGAAGTGCCACCATCAGCAACAGGAGCAAGAAAAATGCGTTGCACATCCTGTGTTGTTGGTGGTGGCACTTGGAGGATGTTAACAAAAATTAACGTTGCACTTACTTGTGCTGCTTGTGGTGGCACTTGGAGATCGTTGGCCATCGAAAAAAATTAAATTTTGTGCGTAAAACCATACTTTTTGATCTCAACTTTTACATCGAAAAACTTATATGCAAACCAAAAACAGCGCTTTTATATTCTTTTTCTTTTTTCTATTCGCTTTCAAAGGAAACGTCCAATAACGAAACAAATGTCATTTATTGCCTTGCAATTGTCTTGCCCACCTACGTCATAATCAGACAATTTCCTTGCAGCTGACAATAATTTGACAACAAATACAGATTATGAAATATTTATGACAATTGTCTGGTGTAGACGCAGCGTAAGCAATGTTTTTTTTCAGCAACAGTCGTGGCTGAATTTTTTTCAAGCGCTTATTTTTAATGAACAATTACAAACGAACGTTATTGCTTTTTATTGTGATTGCTATTCATAAAACTTACTTGGTGTTTTAATTTCTCTTGCAATATTTTCCCATAGTTTATCAACAATGATGCGGTTATGATAGCATTTATTTGTTTGGTGCTACAACGTTGGGCGAGAACAAACTTCACTAATAAGTGTTTCCACATCAATATCCATTTTGAAACTAAAATTATTGCTTCATTTCACAGATTCATCTCACAGAAACTATCTTTCTTTTTCTACTTATGGCGCATCGCGAAAGGCTTAAATAAGTTTTTTAATTTTGCTTTGTTTTAATGTCACTCAGTTTTTGTTTTGCTTGTGAGCGCATGAAGGAAAAAGAGAGAAAGTAAACATGACTCTTCACACTTGAGGGTCAATCTAGAAAAATTGCAAACACAGAAAAATACGCAAGAATAATAAACTCTTGCTCTTGCTGTGCTTGATTGCACTTTTGTTTCGTCCAGTGCCTTCTTATTGTTGCTAGTTTTTGTTGTAAATTTCCTTAAACTGAAGAGTTGGGTGCGCGAAACAAGGCATTGTTTAGAATGAGAATATTTGTTATAAAATCATAATTGATTATTATTATTGCTTTCTTAGACTTCAATTGTGCTAAAAACGCAGTTTTTTAAAAAAATTACAAAAAAAATCCTGTGCCAGCCTGTTTTCTCGTACAACCAGTACTGGTCCGCATGTTGTCACTCTGCACAGTTTGAGCAGGCTTATATGAAATTGTATGAAGCCAGTTATGTCGTACTGGTGCCTGTATGCAAACCTTAGTTTAGTTTAGTTGTTGATTTTGCTACAAACACATTACCAGTTGAAGAACTGGTTGATGTGAATCGATGCACTATTTTTGTACCAGTTCTTGACGCTGCAGGGTATAAACTGATAGTCTATACCTATAGAGTAGCCTATATACCTATATAGGTAAAGAGTGCCCCCCCTATACCTATGGCATTGGCTTAGGTTAGGTTGATTCTGAAGTATTATTTGTATAGGATCGCGCTATTTGCTATCTCCCTTTCTCTCTCTTACTATAAAATTCTCTCTCTCCCTTTCTCTCTCACGCCATTCGCTTCGGCATACAATGACATAAGTCGGCTTCTTAAATGTTCTCGAAGTTTCTGAATCTCGAAGCTTTACAGACTCTTGAATTTACATAAAATATAAGCCAGAGGCGGAGATTTTGCTGGACGACTTGACCGGGGGATTGAGACTTGTACCTCAGATGTATCCCACTTATATACGCCTATGTTTCAAATGGTTGTTATCCAATTCTTATGGATAACTACTACTACTACTAACTACTACTTATGCAAATCTAATACACAAATCTAATACTTAGCACCATTATGATAAATTTATAAACATTTCTTTAACCCTTCAACCTTCTCCTAAATTGCTTCAACCCATATCAATATATATATTTTCATATAGCAAATCATATCATTTAAGCTAAGCTCGTCACTCAGAATTTGAGTCATTGCTATTAGGTATTCGAGGGTTAAGAAAAAACATGCAAACACTGATAAGAACTCGCTTGACTACCACTACCGATAATGTAGTGTATAAAATTATGATCAACGCTTAAAGCAAAGACATACACCAAACTTACAAATTTTAAAAGCTTACAGCAAAGACATCCACCAAACTTGCCAATTTAAAAGCTTAAAGCAAAGACATACTCCAAACTTGCCAATTTTAAAAGCTTAAAGCAAATACATAAACCGAACTTGCCAATTTTAAAAGCTTAAAGCAAAGACATACACCAAACTTGCCGATTTTTAATACATTTTAGCAAAGACATACACCAAACTTGCCAATTGTAAAAGCTTAAAGCAAAGACATACACCAAACTTGCCGATTTTTAATACATTTTAGCAAAGACATACACCAAACTTGCCAATTTTTAATAGCTTTTAGCAAAGACATACACCTTTGCACATTTTTTAGCAAAAAATCCCCCACTAGATGGCGCTGGGGTGCGGGGTGACGTCATCGGCTTGCTCCACCGCTCCACCTGATCCAGAATCGCTATATCGTATCTACTGGCGAAGAAAACAAACGAATTTTTTTAGAGCAAAAAATAAAAATACAAAAAGAGTTTAGAGATAAAATGGGTCTTATTATTGATACAGTAAAAACAGGATACGGCACTTCAAACGATGGGAATACTGCCAGAAGGTTTTTTTCAAATCTTGAAATGGTGTATGAAAATCACAAACATAAATATTTGTTTTCTAAAAAATTTCAGTTTGATTCTGAGAAGACTGTCAAGCGTCAAAAAAATAAATACTGCAAGGTTCAGTACACTTTGAAGGATACTTTTAAAATATATGTGGATAATTATCCCTTGTGTTGACGAGCATTGCTGCCCACCGTGAATACCCATAAAATATTGTAAAAGGTTAAAATATTGCAACGCTTATTTAGTAGTTTAAAGATTTAAATGCAACCCTGAAAAATATGGCAAAATATGTTCGGCTCGTTTTCGCCATTGTTACAGCGAAACGAGTAAAGGACACATAAAAGTAATTTGCATTTCATTTTTATTGTTTATTCTAATTAGGAAATAATTAGGCGAAATAATTATAAAATAAATAGGATCTAATTAGGCGTTTTTATTTGTTTACTCGTTGAAATAACGATCTTTAACATACAGGGTTGGCAATATTCGAAGCGCCCATCTGGCAGCACTGTAACTTTCCGCAGTGATGCCAAATCGACTAATGACATACCGCGTTTGAAGCGTCATTCCAAGCAAATGTTTACAATGGAACAGTACACGTAACGCGAACGCTCTAAAATTGTTGAAATTTACATTCAACAAAACAAGTCAATAGTGAAAACTCAACGTGCTTTCAAAAAAATAAATAAAGTGAAAAGTGCGCCTTCCAAGAAAACAATTTATCGTTTGTATGAAACAGAAAATCCACAAGAGATTCAAGAGGTACCTCTTCACGATGCAAAAGTCACTGTTTGGTGCGGCGTTTGTGCTAAAATGCTCATTGGGCCGTTCTTTCTCGAAGATGATAATGGCCACAGAGTTACTGTCAATCAGGAGCGTTATCGCGATATGATTAACAATTTTTTCATGCCAATCGTTTGTCGAAAGCGTATCAGGCACTACTGGTTTCAACAAGACGGCGCGCCACCACACACAAGCCGCACTACAATCGATTTTTTGAAATGGGCGCTTCGAATATGGACAGCCCTGTATTTTATTTCACTTTTCTGGCAACTTGATTGACCGGCGGAGCGCCAGTTAGCGGAGCGATAAGTTTCAAGGGCAAATTGCTAGAGAGTCGCACGCTCGTGAGAGAACTAGAAACATTAAATGCGATAAGCAAGTGGTTGTTCATGTGCAAGCAAAGCGTGCGCAACAAAAAGTATTAGCCTTGGTCAGCGGAGCGCTAACCAGTTTGAGGTTAAGTTGAGCGGAGTTGCAGCGGAGCGCTAGCAAATTGTTTGCAAAGAAGAGTAAATCAGTGGAGCGCCAGCTTGATTGGCAGTGTAAGCGATCTAGCTGAAAAATTCTTGCCTGCGAATTGTTGACCGAGCGAAGTTTCGCAGTCGCAGCATAGGTGACCAGCAAGTGGCCGCAGACATTAGAGCACAATTGTGGTTAACTAAGAATTTGAGGTTAGGTGCCTGTCTTGAGTAAAGTAACGTGTGGTGAAATTCCGAGGTTAGATTGCAAGTCAACCAGTCGATTCTGCATCAAAAGTTTGACAAGCACTAGAACCCCGCAACGAGTGCAAATCTGAAGTTTAACGCTAGCAGCAGATGTAGGGAAGTTTTGCAGAGAACAAGTCTACGTGTGGGCGCAGGTGAATCCGTGCGCAAGTGACCAGCCCAGAACAGCGCAGGCGTACTTCATTAGTTGGTGCACTAAAAATAAGCCAAATAATCGGAAAATCGGGTTAGTGTATTTTTGAGTTTTGATTGGGGGTTCTTTGCGTATCATTAAGGGGTGTTGGATTTACTGCGGTGATCAGTTGCCCTAAAATACTTTGTCAGAAAATAAATAAAATAATAAATTTGCGATGCCAGAAATAAGGTCAACGAATAGGTCGAACGCGCATGGGGGTAATGAAAGCGATCAAGAGGATCTTGACGAAACTATCGCACCAGCGCGTGGTAATACTTCGGATGCAAATACAATAAGCGTACGTCTGGCTGATATGATGGCACAAATTCAGAGCCTGCAAGCAGAAGTGGCAAGGAGCAATCAGCTATTACTACAAAACGAACGTGAAAAACGAGTTGAGTCAG
This sequence comes from Coremacera marginata, assembly GCA_914767935.1. NCBI lineage: Eukaryota > Metazoa > Arthropoda > Insecta > Diptera > Sciomyzidae > Coremacera > Coremacera marginata. The sequence goes on from OU612047.1 coordinate 78,229,676, forward strand.
CAGCTGCTTGAGTCAGTTTCGGCGAATGGAGGCGATAACGATAGCGGAATTTCACTGGCTTCAGCACTAAAACAGCTGAGTCAAACCTTGGCAGAGCCTAGGTCGGATCATATAAGGCGACTCTACAATCTTCCAGAATTTGATGGCCAACCTGAAGATTGGCCGATGTTTAAGGAAGCTTTCGAGATGAGCACGGAGGAGCATCATTATAATGAAGGCAGAATATGCTGCAGCTTCAGAAGGCTTTTAAAGGCACAGCAAGAGAGACAGTAGAATGTCTCCTCATCCATAGTAGCAACGTGTCGAGAATTATCGAAACATTACGAGACCGATTTGGAAGGCCAGAGCAGCTGGTCAACAACCAAATCGCTAGGTTAAAAAATGTGCCTCCGATTGCAGATAATCATATCGAGCAGATTGTTCCATTTGCTACAAAAGTTCAAAACTTGGCTTCATTCTTGGACGCTGCAGGCTGTGAGTACCATCTTTGTAATCCCACTCTCATGGAAGAGTTGGAGTTGAAACTGTCAATGCAGCGGCGGCTTGATTGGGCGCGTTATGATATTACTATACAACCAAGACCTACCATCAGACATTTTAGCGATTGGCTCCAAGAGCTTGCAAGAGTAGTTAACCTAGTAAGCTTAAATACTAACGAACAAGCTCATACGAAGGGTGCAACGCGTTCCAAATTCTTTCATGCTAACGAGGCAAGAGGCAAGCCAGATCGGTGGGTGCAAGGTGTGTTCTATGCAGCATAAAGTTGCAAGTTGCAATAAATTTTTAGGCTTGCATCCTAAGCAACGGTGGCGCTTGGTGCGTCAAAAGAAGTTGTGTCTTAATTGTTTGGAGAGCGGCCATCGCAGTACAAGCTGCGTCATGAGTGTGGATTAAGAAACTGCACGCTTAAGGTTCACAAGATACTTAATGAGCAGCAGGAGAATATGGATAACTTACCAGGCGGGTCTCAACAGACGCAACGTGGACAAAGGCAAAGAAGTCAGCCTGGTGGACCACAGCCAGTACCGCATAGACAACAACCGCCAACTCCGCAAGTATGGAGTCAGCAGGGCCATTAAGATCAACACGTTTTTACAAGCAGCATATTGTTGCCAGCCGAATCGAATCTTCTGTTCAAAATTTTGCCCGTGAAGCTTTTCTTAAATGTCAAGGAGATTCCTAGATGCGTTCCTAGCATCGCGAAGAGTAAGCTTGAAAATATCTGGAGATTGGGAAGGCTGTAAAAGGTTCGAGTTGAAAAATATCAGAACCGTGAATGACCCTAAGCGCCCGATGCAAACGCTTGATATGAGTAATCTTGATGCGAAATTTCGCCACATAAAGAAGCTGCCTATACAAATGTACGAGTCCGCTGTTCCAGAGCTGCTAATCGGGTTGGACAACGCGCATTTAGGATTGGCGCGTAGGATTGCTGCCGACGGCCGAAAGGGACCAGCAGTTATACGAACAAAGCTAGGATGGGTCGTATACGGGTCTGGAGATAGTGAAGATAAGAACACAAACCACTAATTTTTTGTTCGAGAAAGCCATGAAGACGAACTGGAGGCACTGGAGGAGCTCGTGACGTTGCGGAGCCATTGGAACCACGAGATATGGCAAGAGCTAAAAGGATATTGGAAGAAACCACTGTCTGAATAGGAAATCGTTTTAAAATGGGGCTGCTGTGGAAAGATGACAATGTCGCTCTTCCTGAAAGTCGAAACATGGCTGCCAAAAGACTACTTGGGCTCGAAAAGAAATTCGTGCGAGATGAGAGCTTTCGCCTGGAGTATGCGAGAATAATGAAGTACTATGAAATGAAGGGTTTTTCAAGGAAGCTCAGCGAAGAAGAAGCATCAACTTATGGACGAAGAAACTGGTATTTACCGCACTTTGGCATTTACAACCCGAATAAGCCAGGGAAGCTGCGCCTGGTGTTCGATGCGGCTGCTGAGGTTCGAGGCGTTTCTTTAAATTCGGCGCTTCTTAGCGGTCCAGACTTCTGCCAGCCGTTAACCACAATACTGATGAAGTTCAGACAGAGAGCAGTGGCGGTTTGTGCTGATATAGTTCAAATGTTTCATCAGGTGCGAATACGAGCTGAGGACCAACAAGATCAGCGCTTCCTGTGGAGAGATAACCCGGCTAGCCCAATGCAGGAATACGTGATGGCGGTAATGACGTTTGGAGCTACTTGCTCACCTTGCTCAGCGCAGCATGTTAAAAACCGAAACGCCCTGGACTTCGAAGCACAATTTCCAGACGCAATAAAGGCTATCACGGACAATCTCTACGTCGATGATTTTGTTCACTGCTTTTGCGATGAAGAAGAAGCGGTGAGGATATCTCAAGAGGTGAGATGGATCCACTCACAAGGTGGCTTCAAGTTAAATAGATTCATATCTAACTCGCCTCAAGTAAACCGGCATTTGAACGACGTTGATATAGAGCATGCAATACTAAGCCTAGATAGAGATGACGGCACATGTTTCAAAAGGTGCTTGGGATGCACTGGGATACTCAGCGAGACCCCCTAAAGTTCGAACTCTCATTCGGCAAAGTTAATCCAGCATTATTAAATGGAGAAAGAAGGCCCACTAAACGTGAAGTTTTAAGTACTACAATGTCGGTGTTTGACCCATTTGGGATCGCTTAAGAATACTCGTTGGTGGCTAAGCTTTTGTTGCAGTTGATCTGGCGAGAGCGAGTCGGATGGGACGAGCAGATTTCGGATGAAGCTAACGAGTTATGGACGAGATGGCTTTGTATGCTGAAGGAAGTTGAGAAGCTAAGCGTCCCATGCTGCTATGGTAAAGCCTTTTCTTCGACATCGGTGAAGCTACACGTGTTTGCGGATGCCAGTGAGCTAGCGTATGCTGCGGCGGCATATTGGAGCATTCTTGGAGAAGAGCAGCTGGCGTTTGTGGTCGAAAAGACAAAGTATGCGCCTGTTAAATTGACATCGATACCTAGGCTGGAGCTTCAATCAGCAGTGCTGGCCACCCGTTTACGCCATATGATTGTCCAGAGCCATAATATGAAACCAGCACGAGTCGTCATATGGTGCGACTCAAAAACAGTGTTGTCGTGGATAAAATCCGACCACAGAAGATATAAACCATATGTAGCTCATAGGATTAATGAGATCCTAGAAGGAAATTCAATTGAGGATTGGAGGTGGGTCCCGATTGCCCAAAACCCAGCCGATTTCGGGACATGCATCGCAAATGGAAAGCGCGACTCCTTTTGGACGAGCGGTCCAAAATTTCTACTTAAGGAAGAAAGCGAATGACCAGACTCGGAATCCTGCCCGACCACCAAAAAAGAGCTGCGAACAAAACTAACATTGCTTCACATAAACGTCAATGACATTTTTAATAAATTTTCAAACTTTGAACAACTGAAAAGAGTTGTAGTATGGATTTCTCGTTTTAAAAATAATTGTTTGAAATCATCAAAGCGAGCGGCCGGATATTTAAGCATGTCGGAGCTTCAGAGAGCGGAGCTCATGATTTGCCGAGCTGCGCAGTTGGAAACCTATGCGGATGAGCATCATGCCTCAAATCTTAACAAGCAGCTAGAGCGTAGTAGTATCCTACTGAGGTTGACGCCTTTCATCGACGAAGCAGGCGTTATACCATTAAACGGTCGTATAAATAATGGTAAAGCTGTTCCACCTTACACGCGAAGACCAGTGATTCTTCCAAAACGCCATCGTGTCACGGAATTGATTGTGGAACAATATCACCGGGCCTGGCAACACTAGAATGAACAAACCGTGATAGCCGAAATTCGACGGAAGTTATGGATACCGAGAGTGAGAGTAGTAGTGCGCCGAGTAGCTCGAGAACGCCAAGTCTGCAAAATTCGAAAAAAACAACTGCCTGAAGACAGGTTGACGCCTTTCGTCAAACCGTTTACCTACGTAGGACTTGACTATATGGGCCACTTTCTAATAACATCTGAAATGCGTACAGAGAAAAGGTGGATCGCACTTTTTACGTCCATGACAACGAGCGCGATTCATTTAGAAGTTGCACGTGACCTTTCGACTGATACGTGCCTAATGTGTATACGAAACTTCATGAGCAGGCGTGGCAGACCCGTGCGCATCTGCTCCGAAAACGGGACGAACTTTGTAGGCACCGATCGAGAGCTAAAGAAACAGCAAGGAGACTTCAGTAACGGACGCATAGCAGATGCCCTTGCAAGAGAAAGTATCGAGTGGGTTTTTAACTGTCCGCTTAACCCGCATGCTGGAGGATGCTGGGAACGACTCGTGCGCAGCGTGAAGGCTGCGATGGGACACGTATTAAAAGGAAGCAGTCTGCAGGAACATTCTTTGTACAGCTTGATGTGCGAGGCCGAAAATATTGTAAACTCATGGCCACTGACCCACATTCCGCTAGTCACACCTGATGATGAACCATTAACACCCAATCAATTTCTCTTAGATACAGCTAATACTGAACAGACGCCTCACCCACACGAGGAGAAGCTGGTGCAACAGATGCAACATTCTTTCTGGAGAAAATGGCTGACGGAATACTTGCCAGATCTCTGTCGCAGGACGAAGTGGTATAGTCCCGCAAAACTGACGACATCGTGATGATATGCGACTCTAGCATTCAGCGTTCCGACTGGCTCATGGGTAGAGTTGTGAGAGTCTTCCCAGGGAAGGATTGCCAAGTGAGATCAGCTGAGGTTCAAACCAATACAGGTAGAGTGAAGCGGCCAGCCTGTATGCTCGTGAGACTTGATGTTGGTAAATCTGAGGCTATCTAGATTTACGTGGTCTGGGATGTTGACGAGCATTGCTGCCCACCATGAATACCCATACCTTGTATAATATGCCAGTAACCGTCCACAAAATATTGATTCATGGTTGTGAAATAATTAAAAATTTTAATTTACCAATTGGACTTTTATCTGAAGACGCATTATAATCTAGTCATTATGAATTTAGATAATATCGATTAGGTCACACTAGGAAGAATTCAAGGGAAAATTGCAATCGAGATCTTATGGCTGCATTACTGATAAATTTGGATCCTCTTATTTTTTCGAACAGACATATTGCCAAAACAAAAAGAAATGATTATAAAGATTTATTGCCATATATTATAGAAGAAAGTACAGATGCCGATGTTCATAATAGCTTCATTTCTGATATAAATTTTGTTTCAAGTGACACTTCGGATGACTATATAAATTCTAATACATAATTTTTTTCTATTTGTTATTTAACTTTCAGTTTTATTTCCTTTTTTATATATAAAATATATGAATATATTATTTTTTAAAAATTTTTTTTTAATAAACGATCTCAATTTGTTTTTTGTGTTGAAAATTTGGTGCTTTGAAAATTTGGTTTAAATTGCGGTAGCACAAAAGGAAGTTATCATGTTTTATAAGGAATCTTTATTTGGAAAAACGCCTTTTTTATAAAATGTTAAAGTGAAAGTGTTCAAAAACGTGGGTTATATGGGGGGTATCCCAAACAATGTATCAATTCAGGCTTTTTTAAGCAAAGACTTAGTTGGGATAAAATAAAGTTCTCTATGTAATTTTGTTCAAATGAAGTGATTATGATAAAAGTACTCGGGTTTTACAATTTGAAGTTTTATGAGGGGTAGCCCAAAAACTGGTCTGACCTAGCACATTTTTAGTAAGACCATCGCTTTAATACTGAAAATATTTGCGTGTGATAATAAAATAAAGTATTTATTTTTAAAGATACGAGATATTTAAAATTCGGGTTATACATATGAAGGGTACTGTTGGGAGTAATTATTTTAATTGTAAAAGGTGGCAGCACATTTATTTTTGTCATCTCTTACTTTTTTCATATACCTTTTTTTTTTCTTCTTTGATTACTTCAAAAACGTGATTTTCAAGCGATTAACTAAACTTAACTTTCTTATTAATTTTTGTTTCTATTAAATAATAAACTAAACATTAAATTTAAACTGCTTTTATTTCTTATTCATGCAAAAGAACAAGAAGAGTTTCATCAGGTTATTGGCCCAGACGTAATCCCTTGCATGAATTTGAGGTTAAATCAGTATAAGTCTGTGAAGTCTGCATCCATTAAATAAAGTCAGGATGGAAGCCATACGATCTCACCTAGAATGTTTAACGGAAGATGCTCAAGGAAATGTAAATTACGAGTCATTGAGGTTTAAGTTAAACTTATCCTTAAAAAGTAAGAAAATTTTTGATGTTGCCACTGTAGTTTTAGTAAGGCCTGACGGGAGAGAAGATAACCAAAGTGTGTCGGCATGGTCAACAAAAGATTTGGAAGCACAAACACTTATTGGATTGAACTGTAGCAGCTCCATTGCAATGAAAATATCAAAGTGCTCGTCTGCTTACAGTATGTTACGCAAATTATATACCCTGTATGGCAAAAAGTCAGATGTGTCTATTGAAGGCTTACAAAGACAATTTTTTGGGTACAAATATAATGAGAGTAAGTCTGTTATAGAAAATTGCATGCAGATTCAACAGTTAGCTGATAGTTTGTCTGCTGAAGGTGAAGAAGTAAAGGAAACTTGGATCATGCAGAGAATTATAGGAATTTTAGGTACCATCAAAACTTTACCACTTTTGAACTGCCTGGGATAATGTCAGTGGGGCGGACAAGAGCCTCAGTAATTTGTTTGATCGCTTGAGATTAGAAGAAGACGGGTTAAATGAAGATCAGTCAGCTAGCAAGTCTACATCTCAAAATGCCTTCATATCGAAGCAGAAAAATAAACCAGACAAGTCTGCTGGAAGTCTGAAATCTAGTCATATAGAATGTTTTAAATGTGGAAAGACTGGCCAGATAAAGTCACAATGTCATGGTAAACCATCTGCAAAATATTTGGAGTATTGTAAGAATACATATGGCTGTAACAAGTGCAAGTGTAAGGGACATTTTGCCAAAGATTGTCCAAACTCGGATACTAGTCAACAAGAAGATAAGACAAGTAGAAATAGTTATAAAAATACTAGCAGCAGACGTGATCTTATCACATTAAGCCTATCATTTATAAATTCTCCTAGCAAAAATTCTGAAGATTGTTGGTATCAAGACTGTTCTGCAACGCAACATATGAACTCACGTAAGGAGTGGTTTCAAAATTATGTTACTCGTATACAACCAGCTAGTGTCATTATTGGTGATGCAACCGAACTGGAAGGCATTGGCACAGGTGATGTTGAACTTGAAGCGTTTAATGGTCAGAGCTGGCGAAAAATCGCCTTGAAAGAAGTATTATACACTCCAAAGATGCCATTTAACCTTTTTTCAGTAAGTTCTGTATTGGGTAAAGGATACAAGCAGTCAGACGATGCAGACAAATCAGTTTTCAAAGATTGTAAAGGTAATTTCGGTGCGATAGCAGTAAGGGAAGGTAAACTGTATAAAATGCAATTCCGTAAAGAGTCTGAAAAATGTCTTGCAAGTATTTCCTTAAGGAAATGGCATGAAAAACTTGCACATCAAAATGTTGCACAAGTGCGAGATGTACTAACTAGGAATGGAATCAAGTTTCAAGGTGATTGGAATAAATATGTATGTTCAGGATGTATCTATGGAAAGCAGCATAGGGTATCGCACCCTTTAAATTTAAAGACATCAGCAAGGCCGCTTGATTTAGTACATGTAGATCTATGCGAGATGAATATTCACTCTTTAGGAGGAGCAAAGTATTTTTTACTTTTCAAGGATGATTACACACATTTTAGGAGTGTTTTTTTTTTAAAACATAAGAGTGAGACGGCTGCAAAACTGGAAATCTTTTTGAACTTGGTTGAAAATCAATTTGACAAGAGAGTCAAGGTACTGCGTTCAGGCAATGGCACTGAAATAAAGAATCGTGACAAACAACAAATTCTGGAAAATCTTGGTATTTTTCATAGCAAGTCAAGTGCGTACACGCCACAACAGAATGGTCGTATTGAAAGAGAAATGATAAAGAAAGAGAAATACATGCTCGAAGTCTGAATGAAAATTTGTGGGGTGAAGCAGTCAACTATGTCGTGTTCACAATTAATCACATTGGAACAAGTACAGTGAAAGGTAAAAGTCCAGCTGATCTGTGGTTTCGATGGAAAACAGATATGAGTAAATTAAAATCTTTTGGATATGACTGCTACTTACTAATAGAAAATAATAAGAGAAGCAAAACTGAGAAGAAGTCAAAGAAAGGTTTATTCGTCGGTTATGATATAGATTCTCCAGGATTCAGGGATTTTATCAATGCAATTAATGATATCGTGAGTTCAAGTAATGTAGTATTTGATGATAAGACTAAAACTGAAACTGAAAGTTCTACTGAAGTAGAAATGTCACCGTCTGAAATGAGTGCTGAAACATCTGAAAATGAAAACTCAAACACAAGCTCTGAATATGAAAGCTTTCACGCTGAGGAAGTTGAAGACTGGTCACCAAATATAGAAAATGAAAGTCAATCTGACAGCTCCGAAAGTCAAATCACAATTCCTGGGGGGAGAAATCTGAGAAACCGTCGCACAATAAGAGCACCAGCTAGATTTAACGACTATATCACTGACACAGCGTTAATAATACAAGATTTTAAGACTGATATAATAGGAGAAGTGAATGATATTTCTGTTACTGAAGCTCTTAAAGATGAAAACTGGAAGAAAGCCATGTCAGAAGAATTTGAGTCATTGATAAAGCAAAAAACGTGGATCTTAACAGAAAAACCTAAAGACATCACGCCTCTAACCTGCCGTTGGGTACTGCGTAAGAAGGAAAATGGAAAGTACAAGGCGAGACTTGTTGCCAGAGGTTTTGAGCAAAAGGAAGGTAGAGATTACTACGAAGTCTTTAGTCCTGTTGCTCGCCATATGTCAATCAGACTAATTTTGAGTATAGCTGCATCTGAAGGTATGAACATTATGACGTTTGATGTGAAAACTGCTTTCTTGCATGTCAAATTAGATAAAAAAATTTTTATGTATCAACCAGAAGGTTTCAATGATAAGTCTGGACGAGTATGTGAATTAAAGAAGAGCCTTTATGGCTTAAAGCAAGCACCGAAGATTTGGAAGGAAACGTTCACAAATTTTTTGAAATCTTTATTTTTTTGGTCTACTGATGAAGTATTATCATTGCTTTACACGTTGACGATGGTCTTATGGTTGGAAAAACCAGAAACAAAATGCTTGAAGTATTAAGGAAACTAGATGAAAAATTTAAGATTACTTATGACGCTAGAAAAGAAAACTGTTTCTCATATCTTGGAATGCAAATCAAAGTGTCTCAAGATGGGATTTTTATAAATCAGTCTAAATATGCAATAGAATTGTTGAGCGATTCAAATTTCGAGATATGAATGCTGTACAAACACCTATTGAAAGAGGAATGGTTACAGATCCTGGAAACTTTATAAATGACAGTCCTTTGGATAAATCAAAGCCAAATAGAGAAGCAATTGGTAGTCTACTATTCCTTGCCACCATATCACGTCCAGACATAAGTTTCTCAGTCAACTATCTCAGCCGATTCAACAACAAACCTATGAACAGTCATTGGAAAATGGTCAAACGTATCTTTCAGTATGTAAAAGGAACTACAAAGTTTGGAATATTCTTTGATGGAGGTAGGAACCTGTCTGTGTATAGCGACTCGGATTATGGTGGTGATTCAGAAACTGGACATTCTACGAGTGGAGTCTTACTGTTGCGAGGAGGTCCTATTGTATGGCTTACCCAGAAGCAGAATACTGTGTCTAACTCGACTGCTGAAGCTGAATATCGAGCAGCAATATCAGCAATTGATGAAACTTGCTGGATTCGAAGACTTGCCAAAGAGTTAAGGCATCTGGATATAAGTAAGCCTACGGTACATTATATTGACAATCAGTCTGCCATTCATATGTTAAACAACACTCATGAAGGGAAAATCACGAAAGGAAAAAAAACATATCGAAATCTCAAGAAAAATCATTCAACAACATATTGGTTTCACAATTATGCCAGCCCATGTCAAGAGTGACATCTTAATGAAGGCCTTATTACGCAGAAATTTTGAGCAATTAAGATGTAAAATAATTAAGGGGGAGTGTTGGGAGTAATTATTTTAATTGTAAAAGGTGCCAGCACATTTATTTTTGTCATCTCTTACTTTTTTCATATACCTTTTTTTTTTTTCTTCTTTGATTACTTCAAAAACGTGACTGCGTTATTTTCAAGCGATTAACTTAACTTAACTTTCTTATTAATTTTTGTTTCTATTAAATAATAAACTGAACATTAAATTTAAACTGCTTTTATTTCTTATTCAAGCAAAAGAACAAGAAGAGTTTCATCAGGTACCCCGAATAATGGTCTGATTATAGCCATTTTTGGTACGAATGTTTTTTGTAGTGATTTTAGACCAAATATGAAATTGTTTTGAAAAATATTGAAGAAGTCGAAAGATACATCGATTTTTAACTTTGTCTTATATGGGAGGTAGGTGTGGTCATTGTCCGATTTGGCCAATATTTGGAAAATTCTTTATCTATTTAAAAAAGTCGTCCACACTAAATTTCGTTGCTCTGCGGCAAACGGTTACACTGCGTTGTTTCTTTTTTAAAATTTGGCGTTATCGCTATCGAAAAATTTATTTATTTTTCCAATAGTGTATTATAATAAGCAATGTAAGTATTGAATATATAAATTAAATAAATTTTCTGCCAACAATTATAAAAAAAAGTTTATAAAAAAAGTGTATGACCGGTAAGACGCACCTGTAAAAAAAGTGGTAGAACTAAAGGTTTTCAGAATTCAAAAAATTGGGTATATAAGGGTTAAAATTTAAATTGAATACCTGCTTTTAATAATAACTCCAAAAATAAAGATAGTTATAATCAGAAACTTTCCCCAAAAATATCGAATTTGTTACTTTTTTCTATATTTTGCAATGAAACCGATCAGCATCATCATTTGAGTACAAGATATTAGAAATATCTTTAATAATAAGTAAGATATTTAACTTTTTCTAGCATTCAATTCACCTTAATTTTAGTAAAGAAACGCGCTTTTAGCTCCACTTCTGTAGAAATGTTACTTAAATTTTTAAAAATTTTCTATTTGGGAAATTTTCTTTATATAAAGTTTCTTATATTTTTGGATGTGATTCCATTTGATGCCTGAATTAGGGATGTTCGATGATGTAAAAACATAATTGATGGCATCGATGTGGATACCGAAAGCTCAACATCAATTCTCAATGTTTATCGAACAAAAAACATCGATGTTGGCGAATATCGATTATCGATAGTTATCATTAAATGTGTAAAATGAATCAACAAAAATTTAGAAAATAAATTATTAGAGCGAGAAACTCAAGTTAAAAGAAAAAATTATAAACTCCAATATTTCTTGCCAATTGATTGCAAAAATATTAATTTGGAAGAAATTCTCAGTACCCATAATTGTCAAAACCAACAAGGCGTTTGCCAATTTTCTATGATATGTCAACTTCGATTTGACTAGCTCTCCTCCTTGCGACAACCTTATAATTCAACCATGCAGCAAACCAAAAAATAAATAAATCATAACTGTATTTATAACAAATAACACAGACAAACAACAGAACTGCACACTGTGTAGTAGACATGGATACACAAAGAAGATAGAGCAATGAAAATGATTGAAAGCTATCTTTTAATTTTTTTTTGTGAAATCGTTCATGCAAGAGTGAAATTTAAAATATCGATTATTTGTTAGTGCCATCGATGTTAAGATGTTTGAGATAGGGCATTATCGATCTTAAAATATCGACTTTTTTGTCTCTTAATATCGATGAACATCGAATATCGATGATGATAATCGAGCATCCCTTGCCGAAAAGATAAAAGATTATTTATTTATTTCAAATGGTAGAGGTTTAATTATGGTTCATTTTCGAAACTTGAAAAGGAAGAGTGTTGAGTATGGTTCGAATTTTTTCATAATTTCTTATTTCTTTATTTTATATTATTACATTTAATACTATACCCCGTTTTACATTGGTCAAAAATTGATGATCAAGCCTTGCATTTGTAGATAAGAGACATGAACATCCACGTGAGAGAGGGTAACAAGTGGATGCTCCGGGCTTGAAACCTTGGGTTAGACGCTTAACCTGTTGATAGAATTTTCGTGCATCCTTCTTGCCCTGGTATACCTCTAGTTTCTCACGCTCACGCTTTTCCTGCTCTCTTTTCTTGCGTCTGAAAAGACGCCTCTCTTCCTTCCTCTTTTCGCGGTAGTTTTCTCGCACGGCTCGCGTTGCAGCTGATTGCAGCGTTTTTCTATATGCGTCGTTTTTTATTGCAGTCGCGATGCGACACTCCTGATCATACCATTGGTTCTGAGGTTGCGGGCGCCGGAAACCAATGACTTCTTCAGCGGCAGCGCTCATGGAGTGGAATATATGCGCCCAAAGTCCGCCGGCGTCGCACAGTGGATCTTTTGACCAATCTGGTGTCAGGAAAGTCGCAACTCTCAAAATTTTTTAAATTTTTTTTTTTTAAAGTTTGGTTTATATTTTGAATATTTTCTTTGTCTTCTTAACTATTAATTCCATATTTCAAAAAAAAAATAATTAAAAAACGGCCATTTTTTCTTTTTGACGGAGTTTTCATTAAACCAAACATCGTACAATTCCCTTTTAAAAATCATCATTAAAAGCGTTATCTTGCTTGTAAATATCCTTTTTAAATTAAACTTGCCACCTCACTTTTCAAAATACAACTAAACGAGTGTTTACAAAAAATCTGATGCCGATCAATTGGAATTCATGCCTAACGGCATTTAAAAACGCACGACTACTATGTTCAAATAGGGCCATTTTAAAATTCAAATTACTCAAAGAGTAGCAAAAAGTAGCAGGATTTTTTTTTTAAATCCTCAAAAGTACTTATCGAATTTGATAAAAAATACAGTGATATGGATAAACTCCGCGAAACTCATATCTAAAACCTTACCTCATGTTAGCATATATTTACGATTTCTGGGCAAATATATATATATCTTACAAAAAAGATTTTTTCTATAACAGAGTTTTAAACAAAAAGTAATTTTCTTTGTTTTAAGAATCACATACTTTCGAGATTTAGAAACAGTAAACCACACCAGTAGAGCTTTTTTAGTTTTTTTTTTTTAATTCTTCACACAAACCATACAATTATGTCACGTACTGCATTTGAAACTGACGTACCATGATGCTTAATGTTCAATGGCTCATAACTCAGTAAATTTTTCACGCAAAATTAAAATTTTGATACTGTTATAATCTTTGGACATTTCTCATCTATTAGTGATAATTTTTTTTTACTTCTGAAACGATGAATTTTTTGACTTTCCTGACACCAAATCTGGTGCTACTAACTGCCATGTTTCGCGCCGCGGCGAAGTCGATCAGTCTTAGACCGTTGTTCGTGGAGGTCTCATGAATGACTATTTTCACGTCATGGACCGGAAGGTGGTCGTATACGTCCTCAAGACTAGCGTAGAAAACGTCTTTGACGGCTTCGTCCTTTTCCTCCGTCAGGGCGTGCGCGCAAATAAGGCTGATAGAGAAAAATTTTGCCTTGATGCGGATCGTGGCCAATCTTTCGTTCACAGGTGTGAACCGGGAAACAAGGTGGCGTAGTTTCCGGCTAACAACGAATCCACATCCAAATTCGCGCCTCTCCGCATGGCAGCTGTAGTAGATATCACAGTGTGCTTGTTTAGAGCAGCCTTGCCCTTTCCATCGCATTTCCTGGATGGCGGTGATGTCAGCCTTTATTGTTTTGAGGGCTTCCGTCAGTTGGATAATGGCACCTTCCCTATAAAGGGTTCGGACATTCCAGGTGCATATCCGTAAATCATTGTCCGTTTTTCGTTTGCGGTGGTCGTCAACGTAATTGGGGTTCTTATCCGAGGCTGGTTTAGATTTCATTGGGCAGTAGTAATGTGGCGGGACCCAAACCCTGCGCACATTCCATGTTAAAGGTCTATGGAGTGACCCGCCGCTCAAATTAGCCGTCAAACTGACGGATGCCAGTTTTCCGTTGCCCAGGGAACACCACGTGGAGGTTTGAGTCGACTTGAGAAGATTTCGACATGGATAATGCTGGCCTCGCCAGGTTGAGGCGGTCAGACACGTTGCCATGTGAAGGTTCGCCCCCTGTTCCCTGTTGAGGACGAAACGGTCTCTCAAAATAGTTTTCACTGCTCCTTACGATATTACAACAAGGTCAACAAGGTCTCGGACCGTCAATCGACTTTTTTGGAGCACCAATTCTTAGATTTTGTTGACGTGTAGCCAGTACTGCCAGACATACGGATTTATCCTTATTTCTACGGATTATTCAATTAAAAAAAAAGGTTACGGATTTTTCTTTTTTTTTTTAATTTTTTAATTAGGTGGCGCATACAACCTTAAGTCGGTTTTCGCCTGGTGTAAAAAATATAATATTTCTTATTTAACTTTTCATTGAAATGGTTTTTTTGCGTGGTGGGCTACAAACCTGACGCATAACCTATTTAAGGCTAGGTATGCGTCAAACTGAAGGATGCCAGTTTGCCGTTGCCCACGGAACACCGGAGGTTTGAGTCGACTTGGGACGATCTCGACATGAATAATATTAGCCTCGCCAGGTTGAGGCAGTCAGCCACGTTGCCATGTGAAGGTTCGTCCCCTGCTCTTTTTTTTTATGTAAACATTTATTCAAACACTTTTATGTCATATTTTACAAATTACGTTTTTTATTTTGCCATAAGTAACATTTCTTTTAAGCGCATGAGTCGTCAAATGTGCACCACATGCGTGCATCCCAGATGCATGATACAGCAACACTGTATTTTACCGTTCTGTTTTTCTTACTTGCTTTCTGACGGTAGTTCGTTGTTTATTTTACACTTATAGCTAAGTAACTTGCCGCCAAAGCTTGACAAGGAAATTGTGATTATAAAAACAAAACAATGATGACCAGCTCCGACTCTGATTATTCGACAAAAAAAGTAAAAATGTAAGTTAATTCAGAATTATATTCTACACTCATTAAAAATCTTATAATAAGGTCATTGCAGCCATTTAAAAAACGCAGCATTAAAAAGGTTGAGAAAACTTGAATATATTCACCCAGTAAATCTCATAAAGACCAGGGGCATTACTCTGTAATGAGATTCGAAAGTGAATTTGCTCACATTCGAATAGTACTCCATAAATAGAATGGTACTCCGTAAATTGAGTTTCGTTTTAAATCAATTTAAACAAAACAAAATAAATTGTAAGAAACAGCTTTATCACAGATACTTAAACTGTTATTCTACACGGTAAGACTTTGAGTGGTAAGGTATTCGAGGTGGAGTTTGACCATTTGTCAAATAAAATGAACAGCGACATGTATATGTAAATAATTTCCTATTTATTTAACTATTTTTAATTAAAGTTATCTCATGTAAATTTGCAACTTAATTAAGCTTCGCTGGTTCACAAAAAAAAAAAATTACTTTGAAAATGTTCAAAAACACTGCAGGAGGCAGTCCTTTGTGGGAGAAAAAAATGTGAGATTGTTTTAAAATTTTTATACAAACAGAGAAGACACGCTCCTCTAACTCAACAAATTGACTTATAATATTTTTTTGACAATATTTTCAATAAAGCAATTAAAACAGATAAAAAAAGCATATGAATTTCTACGGATTTTTAGTTTCCAAAAAATTACAAAAAATACGGAAATTTTCGAAAAATATCTAACAGTACTGTGTGTATTTTATCAGTTGATGTTGCTGGTCGTCCTGGCCGTGCCTCGTCTTCAACGCTTTCTCGACCCTCTTTGAACATTTTGTAGCACTCATAAACTCTTGTTTGTTTAACTCATAAACGTTTCGGTAGCAGAAATTTCATTCTGCACACAAAGTTTAATGGAACTGCGTTGTTGAATACTTTCAGACGTTATAAAAAACGAAAAATTCGCATTTAGCTATTTTCAAAAGCACGCGTAAATCAAACAGTAAATAATACTTTGACGGGTAATTTGGCACAGATGTCAGTGACGGAAGTGCCACCTTGAAAATAAGTAAGGGCTTTCAGATGATCGAACATGTCAGCGTACATTGTACGACGACAAAATATCGGGAATAGTTTGTTGAGCTTTCAACCAATCGGACATGTACGACGACTTAATTTTTTGCAGATTCTCACGCAGAACCCATCGGCTTAAGAATTTTTGAATGCTGTTATAATTGACCGACATTTTTACTCTATTTTTGTATGCTTTAAATTTAATTTTTCATACTTAAGCACAACTAATAAATTCTATCCAAAATTTTGTGTTTGGAACGCTTGCCGTATTTATATTCTTCATTATTTTTTCCGCTCCGTTGTTGTTCATTCGCTAACGATTTTAAAAAAATGAAAAATGCACCGAGTCGGACCGACATGCTTTCACATGAACGACATGTCGGTCAGACCGGCAGGAAAATCAAAATTTTTTGATTTTGATCCGACATGTCGGTCAGACCGTCTCATTTGCTTTCGAACGATCGTACATGTCGCTGGGCATGCCCAAGTCTGCTGACATGTACGTTTGTCTGAAAGCCCCTAATAACATTTGTCCCTATCGGAATTCCCACAAAAATTAAATTTAAATTTCCCCGTATATCTTGCCCACAATTTCATTTGCACACATTAATCTTTTTTATGTGCTACTCCTCTTTGTTCTTTCGGTGTCTTGTTGCATTCTCAAAACTTGATCCGGGAACCCGGGATCCAGGACTTTTTTACATTCCGAATATCCCAGGATTAGTCGTTTCAAATCCCGGGATTCCTGAAAATATTTTTTTTAATAACTAATAAAATTTTTCGAACTTTACTCACAAATATCCTCCTTTTAAGGGCAAAACAAGAATTATTTGCAACATTGGTTGCACTTTACGCATTTGCAACACCTTTTTGATAAAACAGCAGACATTATATTTGTTGCAAAATTGTATGTGCATGCAAATTGAAAAATTATAGATAAAATGACTAACTCACACAGCAGTCAGATAAATTATAAGTATGTTTGATGGAATTGCTTTTTTAATGTTTATTTGCAGCATTTATTCCTCATGAGACAAAGTCAAGTTTTAACGAGCAAATGTCTTATAATAGAAAAGCATACAATTTATCTGTAGTAAAATAAATTGATATTTTTTCTGATGGATGTGATAAAGGCTATTACCTACAGAAAGCATTTCAATTTTTATGAAAAATTCAACCAACAAGTGTTGAGGCGGAGTAGTGCAGGTTTTAAATGCAATAAATTTAGGTCCAGGTTAGAGGATAACACCCTTAATACTTTAATTTCTTTTAGATAGCATTTTGGCCAATAGAAGTAAAAAATTTGTGTTCTGACTTTTTTAAACTATGAAAAAATTTATTCATCCCTATTGGGAATAAAATTTTGCCCGCAGCTGAAAAAGGGAATTTCAGTTTTTTATCAATGTTCATGGAACTTTTGAAAATTTTGCAAATATTTCCATTCACCGTCAATTTTTAAGATCACTAGAAAAAAATCTTTAAAAGTCTAAAAAATTAACGGTTTTTTTTATTCCGTAGAAAATTTTATTAATGATAGGGCTGATTGCTTAGCGCACGAACATGAATTTGAAAAATGCATGAAAAACACATCTCTAATCCGATTGCAAGTTTTTAAAAATTTTTTAAGGCCAATAATTTGTGAGAATTTTTTTTTTACAATTATTACACAAGCATCAGCGAAAAACATGATTTTTGGAGGTTTTTGCAAAATGATTTAGCTCAGTAGAGGCTTTCGTTATTGCCAAAATATTTTGGGAATCGTCATAAAACACATCAAGGTTCATTTTTAGATAGGTACAAATGGAACTTTTTTTTCAAGGCACCTTATATATATATTATATGTGTGCTATAATATTATTATATATGTTTGCCAAATTTCATGTTCTTTTTTTATTGATTAAAAAGATTTTACCTTAATAAATACATGCATATAGATGATTCCATATCAATTCGACTATTTTTGAGCAAAATCTGACCTTTGTGATTCCGATTTTTTTTAAACTTTGTAGGTAAGTAGTGCTCGTGAAAATAACTCAAGCTGTGTTTTTTGTTTTTGCGAAAACAGTTTCTTTCTTAAGTTATACACTGTAAAAAATTGGAAAATATCTCCAAAAATACAATTAGTGCATGTATTGAAACAGCTGTAACTTCAAAACCGTAAGTCGTACAGAAAAAAACTTCCATATATTTTAGAGACCTTGAATGGGTCTTTCTTGTGGTGTCCTTTTGGACAGTTTTCATGAAATTTTTTTTGACTGAAGTTATTTGTCACGTTTTTTGTAATGATCGCAGTAAATTTATCACCTTTTGAACATAGTATCGTTATAATACATTAATTCTTAAGGCTCAAAAGGAATTTTAGCTTGAGATACCAACGATTGCTATTTTAACCGAATTTTTAAAAAACTGCCTACAAAAGAGTTCTTACTTTTACGTATATACCGAAAATTCCATATTTTTATAAATAAAATTCGTCTGTACATGGCGTTGTCATTGAACACCTACTGAATGGCAGAACCGATTTTGATAAAATTTGGTGTGTGTATGCGGCTGGGTTTGTAGATGTTTTAGGTTTAAAGTTTGACCCGGTAGGTGGCGCTGATGTTGGTGTGGCAGTGTTTAAAGGGGTATTTGAGAGTATAACTCACAAACGAATTGAAAAACTGTCATGATTCTTTCCCTACGCCATTACTTTTTATGTAAACAAAAATACAAAAAGAAAAAAAACTTACATTTTTGTGATAATTAGGCTTGATTTTTCGATTAAATAACGTTTTTAAACTTTTACGACAGAAACTTTAAACAAACCCTACATTTATGCATACCATAGAAAAGAATATTAAAAAAGCCATTTTTGGTTTTCAATATTTTTCCATAAACAATTATTTTTACCAAACTTTTTTGCGAAATAAAGAAATTCGTTAAGGTTTTTTTGGAAAATTCGTGAATACTCCTGATTCACTGATCGTGAATGCCCTTAATAATTTCACATGTGGCAACTCCAATCACTTGCCACTAAAGAGTAGGAAACAATGATGGCTTTTATCATGAAATGCAAATAGTGAAAGAATAAAGCTAGGAAACTTAAGCAAAATTAACACTTTTCGCTTAAATTTTACACAATTTGAGCCAATTTCAATCTTTCTTTATTTTTTGTGCACTAACCACGACTATTTGCATCAATTTCAATAGAAACGTCAAATTATTGTTAACGAATGTTGACAACTGGCTGGCAATAGGTTGGCAATTGCCAAAGCTTGCTTGCATTGGTGAAAAAGTGTTTTTTTTTTTAAATACATGAATACATATTTTGAATATTTTTTCTATGTTTTGGCTTTTTTTATTTTGTGTTCTGGCTAAACAAAAAATTACTACGGCATTACTAATCGTGAGTTTGGATGTCCCATGATTTTGGGGAGCTTCCTGTAGTTTTTGTGCTATAGTTAGGCTATTCACAGTTTAAACGTATATTAACTTAGCGTATTTATAGCATTTGATATTTTTGTTACTGTGAGCACCTCAGAATGTGTTTGCCGTATTCAATGATTTTGCAACGCTGTGATATATGCTATAGATAGGGCATAAAAATACGAGATACAAAAAACACGTCCAAGGGCTACTTTTATTTACGCGTGTTTGCGTATTTGCGTTTGCATGCAACACAACAACAAAGAAAAATAAGCTTACGTAAGTTGGCGTAAAAATAACAAATCGTAAATTAAATAGGCCTGCGTACTTAAACTGTGAATAGCCTAAGTATTGAACATTTTTTGCTAGTATTGACTTCGATTTGACATAAGCGGGTCATGAGGCTATATCTTTCCCACAGTCCAAAATCTAAGTTTTCTATCTATTTACCTCTGGAAAGCAGTTCAAATAAGAAATACAAGAAAAAGTCAATATAGGGTTTCTTTAATAAAATGTAGCTTAAGGTCCTCCGGGAGTTTTTTTTTTTGGGAAAAAGACACATTTTTTTTTTAAGCTATATTTTATTTTAGGCCAAACGTTTTTTTTACATTATTAATGCATAACTATTCAAGACTTATCCTTGGCATTTTGGTGCAAAAATATTCGGCGATAAGGTTTTTCTACCTTGCAATGCCACGAAAGACCTTAAATTTGCGGTGAGTAAAATATCTGGAGACTGGTTCATTGAAAAAAGGAGTTTTTGGTTTAGTAAAGAGTTCTTGGGCGTTTAATCGTTCGGTTTTTTTTGGATACATATTTTTTTGATTTATAACTTATAACGACCTACATTTCGTGCACAAAAAATTAAAATTTCTTAATTCCCGCTGTTTACTATTTATTATTATTTCTTATATTTAAAACTATTTACTAAGCCGAACTTTTTTTTTCAGATAAACCAGTCTTCAGATATCTTGTTCAGCGCAAAATTTAAGGTCTTTCGCAGAATTGCACTCTTCTACCTTATCGACGAATATTTTTGGACCAAAATGTTAGGGATAAATCTTGAATAGTTATATTTAATAATCTAAAAAATTTTGGTCTAAAATAAAATACAACTTCAAAAACAAAATATTAAAAAAAGTGTATTTTTATCCTTCGATAAACTCCCGGAGGCCCTTAAGAACATGTCGATCGTTTTCTTCAATAACCTCACAACAACTCAAAAAAATCTGATTTTTTCAGGAGAAACATTTTAAGTTTTGAGCAAATATAGAAAATTGCATACCACTTTCAAAATATAATGATTACACCAAATATCCTACCATATTTTAAGTATTTTGATACTTACACACTGACAGAGTCAAATAAAACTTGAGATTTTCCATCTTGAGAAGAAAACGACCAATGTGTACGCTTTCTTATCAATTTTAAAATCATTGAAATATTGTTGCGTTCAAGTAATTAATTTAAAAATTATTTTTAATAATAGCTCTGGCTTTTTTTATTCAGAAGCATGTTGTTCTTAAGCTTATTTGGGTTCCTTAAAATTTCCCCAACTAGCGGTGCTTCGACCACTTATTGACCAATTCGAGTCAAAGCCGCATGCTGAATCGGAATCTGAATCCACTAGTTGACCTTCTGCTGATAAACTTATATTTATAGGTGCACGTAATTGATTCGGAGTGGTAGGCATGCTGCTATAGCCAGAATTCATATTTGAGCTTGAGTTCGATGATGAAATGGAATCACGATCGGCTGTATTAGATACAATGGACGAGCGTTGTGAGGATTGGTTGCGGTTTTTAATAAAATCCACTCCTCTAGGTGGTGGCATCATTAACTTGGTGTTGACTTCGCAACCAGTGAGAGTAATGTTGTCTGCGGATCCCCAAGATTTATGAATTTGCTGATCGTAAATGTTCTTAGAACTTTTAATGGGAACACTCGCTCGAGTCCCTTGTAAAACCGACTGATGGTGTCGAGATATCGTTCCTAAGGGTTGGTTCATCATCCTCAGATTCGTATGGTGATTCTTCGTCATACCAGCATGATGATGGTGTCGGAGATGACGCTGGTGATGACGATTTGCTGTTGGTGCAACTAGACTGCACGTATTCCCATTGCCATTGCCCACTCCCAAGAAGTTGCTGAATGCTTCTGTTGTCTTCTTCACTCGCACATTCAAAGAGCCAATCCGTAGGAAGCCCAAATCTTTTTCGGCTAAAAGAAAAATAATCAGAAACATAGGTTTAATAAATTAAGTTTTAGTCGATACAAATAGTGATAGGTAGTATGGCGCGAAAATAACGAAACATATTTTTTACAAATAACTACTATGGAAACAATTATCCTAATATATATTAAAAGCAAGCACGCTGCTCTGCACCCGATATCGCTTGAACTGTAATAATTTTTTACCGATCAGCCTGAAAGTATGCACAGAAAATTCATTTGATACTTATCAGTGACATGCTTGCCTTTCATGTATGTGCATTAGGGCGGGTCGATTTAAAAATCGCTCAATGCTCTGTGAAAATCGTATTCTAGGGATCAAAATTAGAAACTTTGCCGAAGGAACCATACCTCTAAAACGAATTCTGATGTCCCCCAATTTGGGTCGAACTTTTGGGTAGGGGCAAATTTTTAAAAATCCCACTTTGACCCATTTAGAGTGCTCCAATCGAGTCCAAATGTATGACCGACCCCCACTAGCTTTGGAGGCTGAACCCACCCATGCCAGTGGCACACCCCCTGGAACCCCCTGTAGGGTTCCCCATACAAACATTTCAAAAAATCACCAGTTTTGGCACTTTACATGAATCAGCGAAATGGCTATGTTTTTTCTTTATTTTTATTTATTTATTTATAATAATATATATTATTTATCCTAGTATGATACTTCTCATCAACTTTAGCTGTCGTTAAAGTATCATCTTTTCTGCCATCGAATGAAAACAAATTGGTATGATCTAACCGTTTGCGAACCACTTCTTGTCTGCATTTCTCTTTTTCTCTGCGAACTTTCGATTTATCCATGATGAGAGGTTTGCCATGCTTATCTTTCATTTTAAAATCTTGGAAAAGAGCGGTTCCCAATGCCGATGCTACTCTATCAGGCACACCAAATCTGTCTCATTCCAAGGCAAAGTTAAAACAATCGTATCTCTCTGTGTATTGTGAACTTTTGCTTCTATCCATATCTTCTTGAACTGGTGGCGGTGCGTATGTTGAATCATTGGGATCTTGGTATGTTGGCATTGATGACATAGACGTTGCTCCTTGCTCTTCAGTTTCCATCACAACTGCATCCATTGTTAGTCTTCTCTGATTATGTTGATCGTGCATGCACTCTTTGAGGCGTTCGGGAACCCAGCCGCATGCACATGGAGCCGCCTTCAAATCCCATTTACATGTTCCAATGTAAAAAAATTTTTCCAGAGATTTTACATACTCTGTAAATTGTTGGGTTTTGTTTCTTCTCTTGATTTGCTCTTGATACTTGTCAAGCAATTTATTCAATTTATTAAATACACTTTTTTCCAGCATTATTTCCATACCAAGTTTTTCCCAAATTCCATTCAACTTATCTTGTACTTGAATAGTGAATGATTTATGGGAAAACTTTTTTGTTCTGTTTTAGCACGTTCGCTTAAGTAAAAATAATATCTCAAGATATCCAGATGGGTTGGTAAATTAAGATCAGTCAAATCAGTAGACACACCAAAAACAGTAACATCGTGCTTGGGTATATGACTCATTGGGTTTTCGATAGTTGTTGTTGTTGCTTCATTTTGCGGTGTAGAGGATGGTGGATTCATTGTAAACTTTTTGATTTGGAATGGTCAACTTCACTTATTATTTTTTTTTTAAATATTTTTTTATCTGAAATTAGCACTTCACACTTTGAGTTCTTCACAACGACTTAATGCATTCACAAAAACTGTTGCGTTATATATGGTCTACGAGACGAGGTAATACGAATGAAATGGTAATTTCAATTCTACCTGCTGTGTCTTGTGGTGGCTTAAAAACGCACACAAGCAATTTTAGGATCTGCAATTGTGTCACAGTGATACCTTAATTTTTTAAAAGGGTTGCGGTGCATTCAAGTGATACCTTAATTGTTAAAATGGTTGCATAAAATGCGCATTTCTTAAGAAGGTGCCATAAAATACCCACAAAAAGGGTTGTAAAAACAACCTTCATTTCTTAAGTAGGTGCTATAAAAAAACTACACAAGTAAGTTTACGACATGCAGCTGTGTCTAGTGGTGCCTTAAAAAACGCACACAAGCAATTTTCCGATTTGCAATTGTGTCACAGTGATATCTTCATTTTTTAAAAGGTTGAATAAATTTCTAAAGAGAAAAAACACTCCAAAAAGAAAAAAAACAGGCATTTCGCTGATTTTTTCATGTAAAGTGCCAAAACTGGCGATTTTTTGAAATGTTTGTATGGGGAACCCCCAGGGGGGTTCCAGGGGGTGTGCCACTGGCATGGGTGGGTCGGGCCTCCAAAGTTAGTGGGGGTCGGTCATACATTTGGACTCGATTGGAGCACTCTAAATGGGTCAAAGTGGGATTTTTAAAAATTTGCCCCTACCCAAAAGTTCGACCCAAATTGGGGGACATAAGAATTCGTTTTAGAGGTATGGTTCCTTCGGCAAAGTTTCTTATTTTGATCCCTAGAATACGATTTTCACACAGCAATGGGCGATTTTTTTTGCCTCCCCACAAATCGACCCGGCCTAATACATACATACATTGTTTATTGAGCTTTGGCAATTATGCATTTTCAGTTGGTCACAAAATAGTGACTCTAAATTTTGGGTCTCTATTAGGATTATGCTTAATGATCCAAATCATTACTGGCGTGTTCTTGGCAATACACTTTTCAGCTGACATCTCTCTGGCTTTCTCAAGAGTAATGTTTAATGTTTTGTCAAAACTTCTTCCTGTTAGAAGAGGTGGCCCCCAAGGATCAGTTTTAGGTCCTCTTTTTTTCTCTATGTACATAAATGATCTTCATGAATGACGCTCATATACAGACTCTACAAAACAAAATCGCTATCATTACAGTCAATAAAGGGATTTTTAAGTTACAGCGCCTAAATTGACAGTAACTTTGACACTTCGGCACAATAAAGCGATAGAACTAATATTAATTAATTTCGAGCTATTACAAAAACATTTGAATTGATGACATTCGTTAGTTTTTTGGTGATCCTTTTCTACACACGTGTTTCAGTGGTATAATCGATTCTAGGACGGTCGTGATACTTTGGAAGATGTCCTAAGGGCCATATGGCTTAAAAAAAGAATTGGTCATTTCAGCCCATGAAAGGACTTTGCCCCAGCTTCTTATGATCAATTCAGATTGGCCAAAAACAAAAATTGCAAAAAGCTGAGGAGTGCGTGAAATTATCACTTACGATGTAATTTAGACTGTGAAGTGGATAGCGGAGAAATTAAATACGACCAAATACACGGTTCACCAAACTTAGCCCTCTCCGTCTGGGATTGAATATAAATGTGAAGAGGTGTTAGTTCTAGTAGAACCTCCATGGATGATGTTAGACATGTGCGCATGATTTCGGTGATGCACACACAGGCCAATCTCTGTAGATTGTTAAGTGCAGCGATGACTGTATGTTGCTTCGTTTTTTCCGTCCAGATAACTGAGCCATACGCAATCATGGGGCGTACGATCATTGTGTATATCCATCGCAGAGTTTTTGGAGTGATTCCCAGCTTTTCCCTACGATGGATCTCCAGATCAAAAATGTTCTAACCGCATTCTTATATATTTCGTTCAAATGTGTTTTAGTCTAGTTAAGTGTAGTTTTTGGTCTAGAAATACTCCCAACAATTAAACTTCCTATTTCTATCCTAATTCTAAATCTATTCCATCCAGCTTTATAGGCTTAAGGTGTTCAAGTTTATATTTCCTTGTAAATGGTACACAGAACACAATAACAAAAATTGGGTGAATAAAATTACATAAAAAAACGATTTAAAACATTAGTAAAAAAAAAAACACCAAAATATTATATGAAATCTAGATAATTTTTGATTCCAATATTTTAGCAATTGTTCAATTAGCATAAAAAAGTATTTTTTATTGTCATTTCCTACCCTGGAATCGTAGGATAGACTTTATTGTAAGTAGACGGAGGGTAAAATTTAGGGTATCTTTGCTTCGGATATGAACAAAAATTATTCTCTAATCATTTTTGTGCGCTAAGCAATAAAAAAATGTTTGTCCCTCTAGCTTGTACTAAACGAAACATTGTGCCAAGTCCAAAATTCCTAACTTACAATATTCAAGTTCTTAGACGACTAACTGCACCACAGTGGACACAATTCCTTAACAACAAAATTCTAACAAACACTTAATAGCATTTTTGTCTATTTTTTCAAGTAAATACTTTTCATAAATATTCCAAAACAAGATACAAAACTTTTGAATTCAGATAAATTCCTTTTATTTTAATATTCACGTTCTATTCTGCACCCTTTAATAAAAAAACTATAAAAAAACGAAATGGCTATTTCTGCCCTTGAAATTATGATCAATTCCTTATGATCAATTGCGTTGTACGTGTTGTGAAAAGTTTCAGCACAAATGATCGAGAACTGGATACACAAGTTTTCTGCCGACTCCGAACGGCTTACGCTCTCAAGAAGTTTTTCATTGCGGTTTTTTTACTCTCTAAGGTTTGCAATTGTCTGCAGAGAGGTGACGGCCGGACAGAAAAATAATTCAATTGAAAAAACTTTCTGTGTCGGTTGGGAATTGAACCAGGGTTCTCTGGCGAATAGGCCACACACTCTACCCACTGCGCCACGGTCGCCACTCACAAAAAAAACTACAATAGTTCTTAAATCTGAAAAATTCAAATTAATAGTTGAATAAAATTCAAGAGATGTAAATAATTGTCCACTGGTTTCACTTTAACACAATTACCCATAAATGAAAATGAATACAAAAGAGAAATCACAAAATTAACTATAATTTTTTTGAAAAGTTGTGTAGTGGCTAAAAATAAAGATTAACTGCATCTTGCTGCATAACGAAGCGAAGACGTATAACGAACAAAAAAACGAGCGACAATATAATTTCGTATGAAAAAATGTAGTGCTTACCATGACTCACACGATCGAAAGTGTTCGTTTTGTTATACAGCAAGATGCAGTAAGTACAGCATATACAGCAAGATGCAGTAAGTTCAACATAATATTGCAAAGCGAAATAAAATCATCAAAACCTAAAATAAAAAGTTTTTGAAAGATAAATAAGTTTTATATAACAAATTATAATACAATATTAAGTGTTGGTGTTTTCAAATAAAATAATGCTTGTCAAAATAATAGGGCAATTTGGGAAGTTTGTGAATTTTTTAATTTCCCGCGTAGTCCTAGACTTATCCTGTCAACTACCATCTTCTAATAGACTACTGTCAAACGTTCATCTCGCTGCGACTCTTAGTTTGTGTTTGGCAGCTATTGGCAGCGGATGATGTTGTGAATATTGGCGAAAATGGAATGAAGTGAATTTTGTGTGCTCATCAAGTATTATTTTATGCGCAAAAAAAGTATTAGTCAAACCATGGAAAGGCTTGATAAATACTATGGGGACTCTGCACCATTGGAATGATTCACAAGTGGTTTACTGAATTCCGACGCGGTCGTAAAAGCATAAGTGACGCCGAACATTCTGGACGCCCAAATAAGGTCACCACACCAGAAATGGCCACTAAAATTCACGATATCGTATTGGCCGATCGCAGAGTTAGAGTGCGCGAGATTATTGAGGCCATAGGCATCTCAGACGAACGGGTGTGGAACATTTTGGGAAATCATTTGGGTATGAAAAAATAATCTGCAAGATGGGTGCCGCGTTTGCTCACTCTCGACCATAAACGCGAACGTGCCACTAATTCAAAGGCGTGTTCGGTGATGTTGAATAAAGATAAGAAGTATTTTTCCGTCGATTAGTAACCGTGGACGAAACATGGATCCATCACTACACACCAGAGATAAAGGAAGAGTGAAAACAGTGTACTTCATTGACCGAATGTGCTTCGAAGAAGATGGTGCTATAGGCCGGAAAGGTTATGGCCTACATACATCGTAATACATCGATAACTTTCAACCGAAAACAACGATCAATGGCGAATACTATGCAGCCGAATAGGACCGTTTCAATGACGTTTTGATAGAGGAACGTCCCCATTTGGCGAGGAAAAAAGTGCTTTTAAATCAAGACAATGCGCGCGTTAAAAATTCCATAAATTGAAGTACGAATTGCTTCCCCATCCAGCATATTCTCCAGATTTGGCCCTTAGCGACTATTTTCTGTTTTCAAACCTGAAGAAATGGCTCGACGGAAAGAGATTTACCATCAGAGAGGAGCTCATCACCGAAACAGAGGCATATTTTGAAAACCTTCCGAAAACCTTCGGATGGGATCAAAAAATTGGAGGAACGTTGGACGAAGATAATCGAGCTAAAAGGAGACTATATTTTATATGATTTTTCACTAAATTATCAAACGGCCCTAGTATTAATTTTTTTGTAGCTTTAAATCAAAATATCTTTAAAACGAATTTGGTTTTTTAAGTTTCAAACTATATTTAGCATTATAATATTTCAGTAAGTATAAACCTATGTTTGAACATTTTCTTTATTTTTATTTCATATTTTATAGGTGATAATCTTAAAACATTATTTTGCCAATGTAGAGGTTTATATTTTAAAAGCACTTTTTTTAGATTGCAAAGCGGAAGGCATTTTCTAAAAGTAGAAAGACCGTATTTAACTAATCTATAATAACTGACCAATCAGTTTGCGCAAATTTAAAAAAATTGATTCAAAAATTTTTTTAAGATATTTATAATTCTCGATTTTGTACTCCTAAAACCCAAAAACAAATGTAAAATCTATATAAAAATAAATTTTAATGTTGCTTGTGCGCCATTATCAAATAAAAAATGTTTCACAAAAATTGTATTATAAAGCTTTGTTAACCGAAAAGTAACTCTGAATCATAAGACTTTTGAATCTTAATAATCCTTAAAATTAAGACGGAAAGTATTGAAATATAATACAACATGGCTTAAAATGTAAAACATGTTGTATTGAATCTAATATCATGGCAATCTTAATTCAAAATCTATTATAATTGTTCTAGTTTTTGAAACCGATTGTATTACTCTTTAGTTATTTTGTATTAAGTTTGAAACCATAGGTACTAAAGTTCTTTTTTGATTCCAACTTTATTAAATTTTTAAACATTTAAACCAATGGTTTAAACCAACCATTGGTTTAAAAATTACTCCAAGACTTTTAACCGTGTACAAGTGACCCCAGTCTGTGATGGATTTTACAATTGTATGCCAATGTGGCTTGCTATTTATTTGAACAATGGAATTCACTGCTTATGTTAGTACAAATTGTGTTTGTAAATAAATATCTTAAAAAAACGGGGCGTTTCGAAAATTGTTGACAAAACAAACAAAAAAAAAAACAAGTCTGTGAACATAATAATCATAAATTTGCCTGATTTATCCTTGTTTCACTATTTTCGTTTCCTGAAACTCATACTAGCCAAAAAAGCAACATTTTACGACAATGCTAAACAAGACAAAGAAGCCATTACGAGGGCTATTTCGGCGATTGCGTAAGATTACGTGAAAAAACGGAATGCGAAATCGTATTGATGCGAAAGGGTAAATTTAAATAAAAACATATAAGTGGTATTCAATTAACGCCGTATTTGTGGTGTAAATAGCGTATGTGCCGTAAGTTCCCTGTAGGAAAATCAACTAATTTAAAAGTAGTTGATAAAGTAGTTTTTTGTCAACCACAACTAGTTGAAATTCTGACTTTTTTCCATAGAACGAACTAACATATTTTGTATGGTGATGTCCGCTAAATAAGTCAATTGACTTTCGTCTGCATATATTTTCAACTACTTGTTAAATTAGTTATATTTAAATTGTTTTTGTAATTACTTTAAAACAGCCAATTTAAAACTATTACTGATGGCCTAAAGTTAATAATATTTGATGAAATAACATGGTTAAATATATATAAACTTGTCATCTAATAAAAATTTGCAATTAAAACATATCAAAATCAGAGTAGTTGCCGCCTTAATTTAATTCAAAGTATGAACTACTTTGGATACTACTGGTTTATTTTAAATTAGTTTTTTAATTATTTGTTTTTAAAAACAAGTTAGTTTGTTCCTATAGGGTTCATACAACTTACCACACAAACGCAGTTTACATCACAAATACGTTGTTCATTGAATACCACTATTGTTTTGGTCAAATTTTAATTTTTTTATTAAAAAAATTTTGTATTCATTGATTTAAAAAGAAATGTATATCATTGCTATAGAGCAGTGTCGGGCAAAATTGAAAAACCTATTCACATGTGATTGAGCTAGATTTGCTGCCGACGTCAATGTTTTCACATGTACACCAGGGATGATATTGGCTTTACTGTAAAAGGGCCAAAATTCATATAAAAATAGGGCCAATTTGACATTAATAGGGCTTTAAGATTTAAAAAATTGTAACTCAATATCAGAAACCGTACCAATTATGCATTTTATAATAAAAAGCAAAAAATAATAATTATATTTTGACTTTTAAAATCTTGAGCAAAAAGTAATAATTATTGCTGCTTTTTATTTGTTAAGGCAAAAATGAAAAACAAAATCTAACCGATAATTTTTGAACACTAAATAACTTGTAAGATTTGATTTTTATTTTTATGGCAAAAATTAAAAGCAAAATGTGGATCTAAGGTTACGGTTGAACCAAAGTTTTACTAATTTTAACTAATTTTAAGGCAGAAAATGCACGCTCCACGCATGATGATGATGATGATGATGATGATGATGATGACTCATTTAGAACTGTTATTAAAATGATTAAATGAAATCACTTCCATCTTAAATCAAAAATTTTGTGTGAAAGTGATATGGTTTAAGGTTATACTTTTAAAGAGATTTTATTTCACGCTTTGTTTGTAAAAGTTAAAAAGACGTTAAATATAATCTATAGATAAAGTGTTTCTACAAAAAATTTTTAACAAAAACATTACTCTGGTAAGTCAATCCAAAATTTGATAAATAAAAATTGTAAAGCTTTTCCACAAAAACCACACACCAGATATTTCCATCTTGAAATAGTCGTAGAATGTGAGAACTGAATAAGCAATTTAATGCAGAGAAAACAGATTTAATCTGTTAAGTCTTGCAAGAAGTCTAATTAATGAAGCGGGACTAGGGTTCACTCTTTTCATCTAAACTCAACTTGGGAAATAAACTAAGCTTGTTGAAATTACAAAAAAGTATGCTCTTAATGGGACAATGACTGTATATAACAAAACTTGTTTTACTGAGAATATTTTTAAAGGCACAATACAACAATAAAATACAAACAATAAAAATTAACATAAGAAATGAAATGAAAAATCACCCAACATTTTTCATACAAAATTGGGGTGAATGAAATAAAAAATGAATGGGTTATTCAAAAGAAAAATCACCGAAAAAATTGGACTTTTGCTGAGGGTTTTTTTATACAAAAATCACCTACTTTTTTAGATGCAATTTCGATTTCTGTTTTTAACTGATAGTTCACATTGACCACTAGTGAAATGGTAATTATAGCTCTTTTTTATTTTTATCACTCGATTATCATGTTTTTTAAAAATTTCAAATAATTAACTAAAATCGGTCGAGGGCTATCCGCCACCTCTCTCCCCCCGCGGTCGTCTTACCTTTTCATGATCGCTAAAAGATAATTTTTTTCTTTCTCCAGATATTTCTATTTACGAAATAAATCATAGATAGCTTACAATTGGCTTCCAGAAATTACGAACGAAAAAAAATTACAAAAAAACCCGCAATTTTCCATACAAAATCGGGCTTAATTCGTCGAAAAACAATGACCGAAATTTCTACCGATTATGTAATTTTTTCGGGTGTTTATACCAATTAAATTAGGATCTTTTTTGCAAATACTTGAAATGGAAGAAAGGCCCGAAAAATAAGCTTGTAATTTAGGGCCGAAAAATAATCGGGCATTTTCGCCAAATTAAAAATAAAAAACACCCGAATTTTTGTTTACCGAAAAGTTAAGAAATTTCAAATTCATTACGATAAAATGGTACGCCCTTTTACGGAAGGTAAAAGAATATTGTTTCGTAAAAGAGCAAATCATTTTATAATAAAAAAAACACCATCTGAACCTTATCCTTACATAATGTCCATGGAGACCCCTTGTTCATGAATTACATCAAAAAACAAATAAAATTAATGAGATCTTTGCAGATATTTTTACAAGGTAATATTAATTTACTTCTCAAATCTGTTCTTTTATACTTTGATAATCTTATTTGGAAATAAAGACCGAAAAACTGCTGAAAACTTCGGTCGTAATTTCCATTTTCTTTCAAGTCTTATTTCCAAACCATTCGAGCATTATTTCTTTCTTTCGGGCTCAATTGCCATTTCAAATTTGGGCGTTTTTTCCGAAATTTAATGCTTCCAAAATTTCGGGCTTTTTTGCCATTTTTTTCGGGCGTAAATTCTAGAAGCCTTATAATAATTGTTCGTCGTCGTCTATACAAGCAACAATATTTTCAATTTAAAAGCAAAACCCTTGTGACGGCGGATATTGGTTGTGTCATTTTATTTTTGTCAAGCACTACAACGGCGCTGAATTGCACTTTAGAACATATTTCCAAAAAAATTTTTAACATTTTTTCGTTTTTATAGTGAAAAAATTTTTTATTCTTTTCGTTTGGGGGATTTTTCATTTTATTTTTTCGGCGATTTTTCTTTGGCATATTGAAATCATATACATTAACCAGTAAACTTTTCTTTTAAAAAATTCCAATTTTTTTTCGGTAGAATTTTCCAAAAGGGCCTAAAATGAATAAGAAGGGCCTCGGGGCTTTTGAAATGAAAAAGGGCCCAAAAAAGCCCTAAAAGCCCCCAAATATCATCCCTGATGTACACAATAAAAATTTCGTGTGGCGTACGAACAGTAGCCGAGTTATGACTTTGGTTCGTGCTTATGAGAAGCTGTGAGCTTAATTTTGCTATTCAAATCATGTCAGTTGACGTTAAGCATTCAAGAAGGCAAGAACTCGCTTCTGCTCGCTTCGCAACTACAGAGAGAAAAATGTTTAATGATAAATGGATGCTAGATTTCTTTTTTATAGAAAATACAAACGCTGTAGCGCAATGTCTTATATGCGAACGCACTGTTTCTCGTTCCGTATTGATGTATGTGCAAAGGCATTACTCGGTTTGTCACGCACAATTCAATTTAATTTTAGGAGAAGAACGAAAACTAAAGCTTTTCGAATTAAAAGCTAAATATTTTTTAAGGTTTATTGCTGATGATTTTAATCAAAATATAAATAATTCTTATATTCATCATAATAGTTCTTCATTACAATTTAAAAAGGCATCCTATGCTGTGTCATTGGCCTTGGCAAAAAAATGCCGACCGTATGAAGATGGTATGTTTTTTAAAGAATTAAGTCAGGTTGTTTTCAGTTTTTTTGGGGAGCAAGGAAATGAAATGCAACAAATTGTAGAACAAATACGTTTATCTAGACGAACAATAACTCGCCGAACGGAAGTTATTTGTAAATATTTATATTTTACCACTAAGCAAAGGTTATTAAACTGCAAATTTTTTTCTATATGTCTTGACGAGAGCACGGACATAAATAACTTAAGCGTATTAATCATATGTGTTAAGTCAGTTGATGAAAACTTACAAACAACAGAGGAAATACTCTCCGTTGTTTCAATGCATGGGCATGTTACAGGCGAAAACCTCTTTAAAATACTACAACAAAATGTTTTTTCACTTTTTAACAAAAAAAAAGTTGACTGCGATTTGTACTGATGGAGCCAGAGTGATGACTGGAAAAAATCAAGGGCTGATAGGTTGGTTAATGAAAAATAATATAAAAATTCCAGCTTTTCATTGCATTATCCATCAGCAGTCGCTTTTTTCGAAAGAGTTAAACCTTTCCTATGTAATGGAAATAGCCATCAAAATTATTAATGCAATTCGAGGGGGGCATAATGCACTACGGCACAGAAAATTTAAAGATTTTCTCGATGAACTTGATGCCGAGTTTGGTGATTTAATTTTGTTCACAGAGGTTCGTTGGCTTAGCCGTGGTAGGAGCTTGCAACGCCTTTTTGATTTGAGGAATGAAGTTTTACTGTTTTTGGAACAAAATTTCTTTTCAAAATCGGATGATTTAATTTCAAATCTTAAGAATAAAGATTTTTTATTAGACTTAGCCTTTTTATGCGACCTTACTCTTTTATTAAATCAATTAAATCTGTCACTGCAGGGTAAAAACAGACATATTTTTGAGCTAGTGCCTATTGTAGAACACTTTGAGCGCAAACTAAATATTTTAATAATTCAATTAAAAAATAATGATCTGTCCAATTTGGATAAAACCAGGATAATATGGTCAGATAATTTAAATTTTAATAAATTAATAGACTATACAAGGATTGTTGAAGAGTTATTAATAAATTATAACAAACGATTTCAAGATTTTCAGATAATTAAAACCGCAATTGAATTGCATAATAATCCTTTAATTTGCAAAATTAACGACCAACCAACAGAAATACACGCAGAGCTAACAATGCTGCGCAATGATATAAGCTTTTCCTTGGAAATGGGTCAACATTTTTGGAAACAGGTAAGAGAGGAAACATATCCAAATATTAAACATGAAATCTTCAAAATATATTCTATGTTCAGTTCCTCATACGATTGCGAGGTTAGATTTTCAACCCTCAAAATTATCCAACATAAATTTAGAAACCGTTTATCAGATGAACATATCTCAGATTTACTGCGCATTAAAAGTTATGAAGGCAACATAAATATAGACGATATAATAGAATTTGAAAAGTTACTATAAAAATAATAATAATAATAATAATAATAATAATAATGATAATGATAATAATAATTATAATAATAATAATAATAATAATAATGATAATGATGATGATGATGATGATGATGATGATGATGATGATGATGATGATGATGATGATGATGATGATGATGATGATGATGATGATGATGATGATGATGATGATGATGATGATGATGATGATAATAAAATAATAAATAATAATAATAATGATAAATAATAATAATAATAATAATAATAATAATGATAATAATAATAATAATGATAATGATAACAATAATAATGATAATGATAATAATAATGATAATAATAATTATAATAATGATAATAATAATAATTAAAATAATAAAAAATGATAATAATAATTATAATTATAAATCATAATAATTACAATTATATAAATAAAACATAAAAAAATGCATTTTATTTACAGTGTAAATAAAACCAGCGCTGTCGCTCTCTCATGGACACAGACACAAGCTTGCATGTTTATGTATTGTTTTGCCCGACACTGCTATAGAGAAGTGCCTTCCACCCTGGACTCTTAAGAGCTCTCTCGTTTCACACGTATTCTTGCTCTTTCGCGCTTAGTCGCTATTGAGACAGCAGCGACATAACATAGACAGCGCTTTTTATGATACTCCACAGCGAGAAATTTAATATTTGAAGATGACAAATGAAAATATGTATAAAAATTTTATTATGATTTCAACTTATTTTGAAGGATTTCAATGCGTCTTATGTTATGTTTCATTCCAAAGACATAAGAAAAATAATATGAAGAGGCATTATAAAATGTTTCATAATGATATTGATGAATCAGATAATGTAGGAAAGCACAGATTTTATAAAAAGAAAAAAGCAATTTCTTTCGCATAAAATAAAAAAATGAATTTCTGAAATGGAAGAAAACTTGGATGAGAGCAATGTAAAATCCAAAAAAAAAAAAAAAAATTAAAAATGATATTTTCTAAATTAATAAGCTATAATATTGTAAACAATGTAGTCCTTTCTCTGATGGAGAATTTATTGAAGATATTTGTGTTAAAATTTTGCAAAAACTTGATAGCGAAGCAGCCATAACTATAGGACGTTACCTTTATCTCACAATATCATTGTACGTCGCACTGTACAAATTATATATTGGTTCTGAAATTAAAAACAAATTCAACGATTGCAAAAGATCTTATCAAATGGTGGTTTGCATTCGGTGTATAGACAAATTTTTTCCGATCTAAAGTTCATCTGCTCTAAGCAGCGCAATTCATTAAAAACAGGCAATTTAAAAAATATTTGACTTATAAGAAATTGCGATCAAAGAATTAATATTAATATTAAAGTAAGCATAGAACACAACTTAAATCCCATCACATTTTCATTACAAACTGTTACTTCCTAAACAGGTGAACATACGATTTTTAAAACTCTTGTGACTTAGTTACAAAAAAAAAAAACATTTCATGAAATTAATATTTATGAATTTAGTTGAATTTTTGGATTTGAATAGATTTTTCTTTAGTGCACAATTTTGTCTGCTCACCAACACACGCTCATTACTATTTTTGACAGGCACTGCTATAGAGGTAAAATTCACTAACAGTTTTTGGAAAACACGTTTGTAATAACAATCGTTTCTGTTATTAAAATAAATAAAAATAAAATCAAAAACAATTAAAAAAAAAATTAAAAATCGATTTTTACTTATTGATGTTCACATTTAAATTAAAATAAAAATATTAAAAGTTCAGTATCTCAGTTTGGAAATTTATAGTGAGTGAATTTTATCTCTCTAACGACGATCGTTGATACAAAAGAAGACTAAATATAAGATCGCGCCGATGGTCTCCCAAAAGTCTCTTTAAAAAACAAGTTTAATTACAAGTTCAATTTATGAACGGAATAATTGTACCTATATGAAATATTCTATACAAAACTGAAAAACTGTGTTTATATTAAAAAGAAACCGTGATATTTACCCAGCAGAGAACTCGCTCAGGACTCTAATAGTCAGACTGAAATTCAGGACAGAATTTCTAAACATACGCAGAGAAAAAAAAACTAGCTGCACGGGGCATGTAGAAATCTAATCTTGCACGGTACAGTTATTTTTTGTGGTATATTTTTTCAAACAAAATATCCCACAAATCGCTATATATAAGAAATTGTTCATTATAGGATAACAAAATTTGAAAGAAATATGTCACCAATATACGCCCCCCTTTTGATGAAAATTCTTAAGTTTGACTGATTTTTCAGTTTTCAACCTAAAGCTATTATTTTTTACTTTTAAAAAACCAATTATTCTTTTTCAACGTGAGTCGCTCTTTCATGAGGGAGTTTTATGTTAAGACTGTGACATAGCCAGAGATACTTGTCCATATGAATGAATTGACCACGTGCTTGTTTTTGTTTCTGAATTCTTCTACATGAACAAACCTATAGCCAGGCCTTTAATGTTGTTGTGCATTCAATCATTGATCTAGTTCTAACTGTATATGAATGAATTGAGCACATGAATGTTTTTTTAAGGGGACCTCCCAGTGAAAACGCAAAATTCCATAATATTAAATCAAGTAGTCTTGAGATATCGTGGAAAGCAGTTTGAAAATTTTTTTCCAGAAAACACGTTTTAAGATTTGGTTGCAATTTTTTCGAGTTAGCAAAATAGTGTGTCATATAAGATGATGACCACAGAATAAAAACTGTGTGTAATATTTCACAAAAAAAAAAAAAACACTTATGAAATTTTGCCAGCGTAAAAAGAAGTTATTTCTGTGCGTGTAAATTTTGTAAGTATAATCGGTTTTATTATATTATTTTTGCTTCGGCTTTGGTCGACATGCAACGCGGGTGTGGTTGATTGTATTTTGCTGTAATATTTTCATAAATGCAAATTTGCACTCAGTTCTTTAAATACATTCAATTTTGATGTTTATATAATAAAATTAAGTTTATGTTGGCTATTTCGTAGTTAATTTTATTAGTTTTTTTTATTGATTTTAAAGTCATGAAGGGGGAGAGAAAAAATGTTTGAAATTAATGAATGTATTTATCTATCTATATTAATAAAAATCACTTTATGTATGTTTATTTGTTTGTTTGTTTGTTTTTTGTTTGTTTGTTTGTGATTTTTTTTACAAATCTAAACGGCTAAACGGATTTCGCTCAAACTTAAGACGTGTACTACTTGCGTCCTAGATTAGGTTATTGCATACATACTTAGTTTTAACTACACCCCCTTTTACCACCTAAAAATCAATAAAAATTAGGGCTCTCGATGTTTTTTGGAGCTTTGTTCGGGTGCCCAGGCACCCGGGTGCTCGATACTCGAAAAAAGACCGGGTAGCTCGAAAATCCGGGTGCTCAGACAATACCCGGGTAGTTTGATAATCAATGTTCGGGTAGTTTCGAGCTACCTGGATAGTTTCGAGCTTTCGAGCTAAACGAATAGTTCGAACTTTCGAGCTACCCGGGTGGTTAAGAATTTTTTAAGTTTTTGTTTTGAAGTGAAGCTGCTTAAGCCGCGTTTATGTTGCGCGCTAGCTGCTTGTGGCGGGTTTCTGTTTATTTTGTTTCTTTTTTTTGTGTATATTTTGTGAAAATTTTGAAAGTGGGAAGAGTGTAAAGAAGGGTAGGAAAGAGGTGGAGACAAAGGAACATGCTATTCGAGGCAGCGCAAAGATAACGTGGGTTTTACTATCTGCATCGCAGTGAGAGGTTTTTTTTTTGTTTATTGAGCATGCGTTTGTTGTTGCTTTGTTGGAAATGTTTAGGACGGCAAGTGCAGTTTGTGTTCTTATTGT
The DNA here is from genome assembly GCA_914767935.1 of Coremacera marginata. Taxonomy (NCBI): domain Eukaryota; kingdom Metazoa; phylum Arthropoda; class Insecta; order Diptera; family Sciomyzidae; genus Coremacera; species Coremacera marginata. Next base: position 78,267,957 of record OU612047.1, read on the forward strand.
CTGTACAAGTGTTTGTTTTTGCATAGATCCCTTTCAGATTGGTCAAGAATTGAATTACATTTTCAGAGTTTGTAGGCAATTCGCCGCAAATAGGAAGCGACGATGGGTAGAATGGGTGATGTGATTCTGATTTAGTGAAAAATCCCGATCGCATCCCGAATTACACCTGTATATCCCACCAAAATGACACGAAAAGCCTACAAAAAATCCCAGCCAAATATTTGTACTAATAAAGTTTTTTATCCAATTTATGAAAAGAAATAGTTATCAGAAACTTTTTATGTTTAAGTATAAAAGTTCATATATTAATGAAACCAAACAAAACAAAGCAAATCTATATATTATTACGCAATCGCATTTTATGAGATGTCTATCAAATCTCTATTGTAGGCGTGATTTTTGTAGGCGTAAATGTGCAATAAGGTTTTATTTTTTCTTAAATATTGCGTGTTTTAAAAAAAAAGCTGAAACAATTTTCTATAAAAAAATCAAACTCCTTTGCGATGCCTAAAAGTATGTGATAGATTTGTATTACAATGCTACGATAAGTAACTAGCCCAGTAGTTAATAATTAAACAGAAACATAGAATGTTTCTATGAAATTCTTTGTTCAAAGGTAAAAATACTCCTTAGCATAAAAACAAAATTACCTATCACCAGATCTTTTTTACTTTGGCGTTTTAACGCCACACGGGATTACAAGTTTTATATATTTATATAAAAACTTTTAAAATCTGAATTTAAATAATTTATTGAGATCAATAAAATTACATATGTGTAAGGAACTTGTACTATCACAAATAATAAATGACTTATTAAATTTATTATGAATGAAATTAAAAAAAATTTTATTCGAAGCAAAGCGAACAATTCTGGAATGGAATGACTTGCCTTTTTTACTTACTAGAAAACTGTGATGTTTTATGACTTCACGTTGTATTAAGGGAGCTTTTCCTCTATAAATTGATAAAAACGCAGTTATTCAACTTATTTTTTTTTGTGGAAAATATTATGTATTTATCGAAAAACTTTATTATGTTCATTTTTACACATAATTTTTATTTATTTTCTTTTATATTTTTAAATCTTTATATATACTTCAAATCAATGAAACAGCAATTGAACGAACAATTGTAAAAGATTACAAAAACGTGATGCCAACCAATTTTGTAAAGAATTTATACTTATAAAAATTATGACACGTAGAAAATCCAACCTAAGCATCCGAAATCCCACACGTTCTCAAATATGCCAAATATCCCAAAATGAGCCCGAAAACCGCCAAATCACATCACTGCTCTGTACCATAAATTTTTTCGTGTTCCCTTTAGTTCTTTTCGCATTTTTCTCAGACTACTTAATTTTATTTTTTTTATATCGGCGTGTAGCGGCCGTGGCGTAGTGGGTAGAGTGTGTGACTCTTACGCCAGAGAACCCAGGTTCGAATCCTCCATCTGACACAGAAAATTTTTTCAATTGAATTAATTTTTCTGTTCGGCCGTCACCTCTCTGCAGACAAAGACAAACCTCAGAGAGTAAAAAAACTTCCATGAAAAGCTTCTTGAGAACATAAGCCCTGTTTGGAGTCGGCAAAAAACATGTAGGTCCAGTATTCGATCATATGTGTGCCAACATTTCACATCCCACACACAACACACCCCTTTCAAGGGCTGAGATGGCCAGTTGGTTTATTTTTTTTTTATATATCGGCGTGCGCCACTCTATCTCTCTTCTTTTAATTTGTTGGGTTCAGTCGCATTCGCTTGCTTGCTTTAAATTTTAAGAAAACAAGCAAAAAAGATATGAAATTGAATTCAACTCTTGACAAATGTAAAAGCTTTTGTCAAGTCCAAAAGAGAACGTCAAAAAAAAAAATTGCTTTCAATTCTTGACCAATGTGAAAAGGGACATAACATTGAATACAAAATTGATGATAGATACAAAACGACAATAATAGAATGTTATTTTTGCTAATGATTTCACGAGAAAAGTTATGGTCAATAACAAAAATTCAAAACAATAAGAAATGCGTTGAAAAGAAGTTGAGAACACAAATCATAACAACGGTTGAAAATTCAGAACAAATTTAGTTGCGCTTGGACATTCTGCTTCGCTAAATCGCAAAAAGTGTCACTGAATTAAACATTTTTTTTTTTGATTTTAAAACCACAAAAATTACAATGGGACACCAACGGAGCTGGATTTGGCAGTATGCCACATGATTTGGAGAAAATGCAACTTGCGATATTTGCAACATTGAAATTTCTTGTCGTGGAGGCAGCTCTACTGCAATTATTCGCCATGTTAAAACAACTCACAATATTGGCAATGAAAATCTAAGGGAGTAAGTAAGTAAATTTTTGAATTTTAATTTTAAATTTTATAGATTTTTGTATATATATTAGGTTGTCCCAAAATAGTTGAAGTTTTTTTTTTTTGTGTGATACCCTCTCATTTTTTTTCGTATGATGTTGAAATAAATATAAAAAAAAGTTGGTTAACGTAGGACACTAGGAACCCGTGCCGACTTGCATCGGTATATGTAAGTACTTGGTTAAATGGAAAAAAAGTACTAATTTTTTAAAAACCCCAAATAACTTTTGTATAGGTGTAAGTTTTCAAAGAGCTGGTTCGCAGTCCGTTTTCTATTTAATTTTTCCTTAAAATAAGCTGTCAAACATAAAAATTGGACGAAATTCTCCAAAGTTGTGATTTTTTATTTATTGAAAACACTCCTTTTTGTTCTTGTGGTAATAAAAAAAATTTAAAAAAATTCAAATTTTAAAAAATTTCAATGAAATCTTGTGGAAATATTTTCTTAAAGTATACCAAATGGAGATGAAAGAAATTGTGTAATTATTGAATATTTTTCAATTGAATAACCTGGCCGTTTACTTTTTAAATGCCCGTTTCCAGGCATTTCGATCACAAAAAATATCGAAAACATATGTTTCTCACTTGGGGATTATTGGGTAGTTTTTCGGAAAAATACCTAAATCCAACGTACTAAAAAATGGAATGGAAAAAAGTATGTTGGCAACCCTGGAATTAAAAAAATTTTTTGACTTAAAATTAGAAATATTTTGTTAAAATTATTGAAAGTGTTCCAAGTAAAAAGTATATGTTTTTGGTTTTTTTTTTTGATATTTTTTGTTATCGAAATGTTAGAAATGGGCACTACAAGTATATTTTAACAAAAAAGCCAAGTTTCAACAGACTTAACTTTTTTCTTGAATTTCGGTTTTTTTAATATCTTACAAAAAATAGCTCAAGATTATGTTTAAATCATCCGTGATACTTTTTTTTCCAAATTTTGAAGTTTTGAATTTTTGGGAATTTTTTTTTCCCAAAACAGCAACAAAAACAAAAAACCACAAAAACAAAAAACGCTTGTACAATAACAAAAAAACCTCACACAATATTAAGAACACAAACTGCACTTGGCATCCTTAACATTGCCAACAAGGCAACGACAAACGCATGTGCCATAACAAAAAAAAAACCTCACACAACAATAACAACACAAACTACACTAGCCGTCCTAAACATTTCCAACAAAGCAACAACAAACGCATCCCCAATAAAAAAAAACCTCACACAACCATAACAACGCAAACTGCACTTGGCGTCCTAAACATTACCAACAAAGCGACAACAAACGAATGCTCAATAACAAAAAAAAAACCTCACACAACCATAAAAACACAAACTGAACTTGGTGACCTAAAGATTTCTAACAAAGCAACAACAAACACATTCTCCATAACAAAAAAAAAAACCTCTCACGATGATGCAGATAGTAAAAGCTCCGTTATCTTTGCGCTGCCTCAAATTGCATTTGTATTTTGTTGCTATGATAGAAATTGCGATGTAGTGAATATTGTGCCAAATTCTTAACAGAATATTAGAAACTACCAACAACGAAATGTCTCTTTTTCTATTAAAAATCAACCCAATTTCTTTGTTTCCCTTCTCTCCACATCTTTCTTGCCCTTTTTTACACTCTTCCCACTATAAAATTTTCACAAAATATACACAAAAAAACAAAAAACAAAACAAACAGAAACCAGTCATAAGCAGCAAGCGCGCAACATAAACACGGCTTAAGCAGCTTCACTTCAAAACAAAAACTTAAGAAAATCTAAACTACTCGGGTAGCTCGAAAATTCGAACTATTCGTTTAGCTCGAAACTACCCGGGTAGCTCGAACTACCCGAAAATACTCGAAACTGCCCGGTTACCCGGGTATTGTCCGGGTGAGCCCTAATAAAAATGCTATATTTCAAACTGTTTCGATTGTACGAGACTAAAATTTGGTAATTCAGTTCGTAAAGTTTCTTTCGGCAATTGCACCAAAAATGGGTTTTTACGCCCTCTTTTACCGCCCACAAATCGTTGAAAATGCTATATTTCAGACGGTTTTGGTCGTATAAGACTAAGATGTTGTAATTAAGTTTATATGAAACTGTACAAAAAATGGGCGTAGTGGCACTATAATTGCGTCAACTTTTAAGAAACCTCTGGGCCAATTGCGCTGAAATTTTGGCAGTACACGATTCTTTTCGATTCTTTCGATTCTTTTCGAACACGAGATGGCACCAGAAATCAATTGAAATTCTACGAGTATATTTCAGATAAGCGCGGGGGAAGTGGGGTGAAGCGAAGCACGAAGCGAAGCAAAATATAAGTAGTAAATAAATAAAATAAAAATTAATAATGAAAATTTTATTTTAAATTAAATTTCAATCTTTTTAAGCTCCTTTTGCTGCTCCTACTTGGTCTGGAACTTCGTTTTTTGAAGCTTGTTCAACGCTCAACACTTGTTGAAGGTGTTTCAAATGCCTTTTATAAATTTTATTGGTTTAAACTAGAGATGCCAACGGGATAATTGCCGGATATTCGGCTTAAATTTATTATTCGGCCGGATTTTATTCGGATAGCAACTCAATATCCGGTATCTGGCCGACCGGAAAGTTTTTTAAAATTATTTTATTTAAATAAATCTTTTTTAAGTAAATAAAAATTAAATAGGAACTAATTATAGCGTCTTTTATTTAAAGGTAAAAAAATAAGCTTGTTTCTCAAAAGCTTATATCATACTACATTCATAGTAAGTATTCACTTTTACCCATTAGTAACGAGCGTTCAAGAAAATTTTAATTTTCAAAGTTGTGTTTTTTTCTCGTAGTATCCGAACCTTTGCTTTGCAAGCATGTACATTTAAAGGTTGACCCTTGACACTTTTATTTGGTACTTCAACCGTCCTTCTCCGACTAGTGGCTTGCATACAGCGAGCTTGTATGTATGTACATTGTGGTGCCTTGAAAAAAAATTACCATTGCCGCCGACTAAAAGTGAACCTTTATCTATTTAATAGCGATTTCCAAAATATTTTGGCTGTTACTATAACCGCCAGTGAACTAAACAATTTTTAAATAACCTCCAAAAAATCAGGTTTTTCGACTTTTTTTTTTTAAAAATTTCGACTGACGTGGAAAAAAAAACAAACTTTCAAAAGTAATAGCTTTGAAAAAGTTCTTTAAAACTGCATCAACAAATTTTTAATCTTTTCCGTTGAACCAAAAATAATGCTAATTTTTTTATGCATTTTTTTAATATTTTTTATGTTGTTTTCATTTAAATTCAAATACCTTCATAATTTTCTATGCTTTTCTCGTTGTTTAGATATCATTTGAAAAAGGTTTTGACTGCATCTATTTATTCCTGGACAGAGTTTATCAATTTAATTACCATTTAAACTAAAATATGTATCATTTGTTATTGCTCTCATTATCTATGCCGTACGTGTTTGTTGCAAAATAAAATTTTTTTTTTAAATATTTTTCTTTAAATGGTAATTATTGCTTTCCTGCCGCACTCGGAGATTTTTAATAATATACTCAGTTCTTTTCAATACCAAAAGTAATTTATTGATGATTGAATATTATATGTAAAAGTTAAGGGTGGAGTGGAGTGGAGGGGAGGCGAGTGGAGTTTATTCTCTAACAATATAACATGAAATAAAATAAAATTAAATTAAATTCTAAGCTTTTTAAACGAGAGTCTTACTTGATCTTTCTCCTCGGGCTTGATTCGATAGAAAAGACAAACTTTTCGGCGCTAGGGGGACTATTAAGTCCCCCATACGCTACACATACATAGACAAATTTAAATAGATACATAACAAATTCAGTTCAAATACTGGTTATTCTAGTTTCTCTTCTGCTCCGTAACCAAGATCCCGGACCCCGTGAGTTTACCGAGGGGGAGACTCACCACCATTTTTGCAGCTTGATGTTATCGATGACTCTATCTGACAGCTCTATCTGGCTAGCTCGGTCTTGACATCGCCTAACCTGGTTACTCCTTTCTTGTCGGGATAAAGCTTCAAGATTCGGCCTCGCTTCCATTTGGATCGAGGTGCATTATCGTCACACACTAACACTAGACTACCAACAGCTATCGGATTTTTTGGCAAACACCACTTCGTTCTTCTTGTGAGCTCTGGCAGGTACATCTGAATCCACTGCCTCCAGAGACCATTCTTCAGATTTTGTAATAGGCGCCACTGTTTTCTAACGCATAGTAATTTTGGCTCAAATGGTGCTGGAACTTGCGTCGAGTTAGCATATCCTAGTAAAAAGTGGTTTGGAGTCAGCGGCTCGGGTTCGTCTGGTGTAACAGGTAAATGTGTAAGCGGCCTCGAGTTGACAATATTTTCCGCTTCCATTAAAAAACTGTGAAGCGTCTCTAGTCGTGGTGCGTGTTCGGTAAGCATGACTGAAATAGCGTTTTTCACTGATAGCTCTAATCGCTCCCAGGCGCCACCTACACTTGGATTCGAAGGGGTGTTGTACTTCCACTGTATGCCAAGCGGTGAGAGACCAGCAACTATTTTGTCGCTGTCCATAAAGTCCTTAGCACCTTGTAATTCCTTTGGTATGCCCACAAAATTTGTGCCATTGTCGCTCCTGATCTGCAGGGGTACTCCCCGCCTTTTGACAAAATTCCTTATACAAACTAAACATGCGTCGCTAGACAAATCGGCCGCTATCTCTAAGTGCACTGCTCTTACGGTAAGGCAGGTAAACAGTGCCACCCACCGTTTTTCACGACGTCGATCAATAGAAATGTTGACGGGTCCGAAATAATCTAACCCCGTGTAAGTAAAGGGACGGGAATAAGGCGTCACTCCATCGGGCGGAAGGTTTCCCATTTGTGGCGTAATTGGTTTGTCCTTTCTTATTTTACAGAAGTTGCTGGAATCCAATATTTTTGCCGAATCTCGCAGATGACCGTATCCGTGTTGATATGATAGTGACGTGCTGATAGTGGCATAAATTCAGCATATTCTAACCTTCTCTTGAAACGCAACACACTCTTTTCGTCCATCAGCAAATTAAGCGACTTCAGATCGTTACTCTTTGACACTGCTCCGGTTTTGCTCATATCCAAAATTTCGCTCAAAAATGCTTCACGTTGTATAAAGCGCCAAAGATGATATTCTTATTCGTCTTCTTCTTCTTTTGAGAGCTCGCTAAGTATCGTTGGCTGCTTTTTCGTTCGCTTTGCTAGGTTGTTGATATATCGCAGGACCCATGCCATTGTTCTTCTAAATCTGCTAAATGAAGAGAAACGATTAATATTTGGCACAATTTTTCTTACTTGCCGTGCGAGAGCTGCAACGTATTTAAATTTATCTTCACTTCAGCTGGCCATTCGTTTTCGGACTTTAGAAGAAATTCTGGACCATTCTGGTGGAAACCTGCTTTTCGGATCCAACTTCACAGGAAACTTGGCCCGGGTTGCTTCATCCGCTGGGTTTCATTCATCGGGGCACCAACTCCACTCTTCTACTTGCGAACTTTTTAAAATTTCCGCTACTCGATTGGCTACGAACAGATTATACACACGATGGTCGGAACGTATCCAGCAGATCCAAAACCTGCAATGTTGAACCTTTGCCTCGTGATATTTTAAGATCATATCCTTCAGCCGCACTGCCGAATTGAATGAAATCTAGTGGGAGCGCAAGACTTTTCGCCGCCACAAAGACTAAATGCACACCATGAGAACTCGTATATCGCCAGTAAGCCACCGCAGCCACCGCCTCTTCACTCGCGTCGCAGAAAATGTGTAGGTCAACTACCTTGTATTCAAATTTAGAAAAATAACACCGCTGCATTTTGAATTTTTCAACGTTGGGCAGTTCTTTCAACCAGCTTTTCCATTTTACTAAAATCGTGTCGGGCAATGGTTCGTCCCATTGAATTCCCGATTTTCAAACAGCTTGCATTAAAATTTTGCCGCCAACAGTGAAATTTTGCAACAGACCAAATGGGTCAACGACTGACATAGTCAGTGAGAGCATCTCTCTCTTCGTGGGTTTCCTTTTCATTGATAATATATCTGATGATACCTTAGTAAATTTAAAAATAAATGAAAACTCATCTTTATTTGGCATCCAATGCATGCCTAGAAAACTTTCGATTTTGCCACCTTCAACGCTCATGCAGTCAGAAGCCTTAGCCTTGCCAACCTCGCGCATGACAGCTTTTGAATTTGATGCAATGTTCCTCATCTCAAAACCGGCATTTTGTGTATCATAATGACGTCATTGACTAGTTGTATTGCTTCTTCTTCGGATTGAAAACAATACACGTAATCGTCTACGTATTGCCGATCCAAAATCCCTTTGACTGCACGTGTGTATTCATCTGCGAACTGCTCAGAATTTAAATTCTTGACATACTGTGCCGTTGACGGAGAGAACGTAGCGCCAAAAACCATTCTTTCCATTACGAAGGTCTCCGGTGGCTGCGATGAGTTTCCCCTTCTCCACATAAATCTTTGTGCGTCTTGGTCAGCTTTGAGAATGCGAACCTGGTGGAACATTTCTCGAATGTCGCCACATATCGCGATCGGAGCTTGTCGAAACTTGAACAAAATACACAATAACGGCTGGTTCAGGTCAGGACCTGGCAACAAATTTGTGTTAAGTGAAACGCCTTTAATTTTCGCGGCAGCATCGAACACCAGTCTTATGCCTTTTTTATACGGATTCTTGACCGCAAAATGCGGCAAAAACAATGTCCGCGCTGTTTGAACTTGCGCTTTTTTGTCGCTCAGGCGTCTAGCGTATCCTTTATTCAAATATTCATTGATTTTCGCGTTATATTCACTTGCAAGCTCTTGATCGCGTTCCAGTTTTTGTTCTAACTTTTCCAAGCGGCTTAAAGCCCTATCGTAGCTTTCGGGGAAAGTTCTCGTCATTGTCGTCGCGCCAGAGTAGTCCAGACTCGTATCGCTCTCCATCGCACCTTGTTGTTGCTTCTAAAATGCTCACAGCTCTTTTTTCACTTTCGGAGCGTAGTGGCTTTAAGTCAACACGAATTCCAAAGGTTTTCGTTTCGAAATAGTTGCGCATCAGCTCTTCTATTGCATCCAAGTTCTCTTTTTCACGTTGTACTTGTCGAAAGTGGCACGATGTTCCCTTTCTGCTCTTATCTTTCACATCAATCGGTCCATAGACTAACCAACCAAGTCTGGTTTTAATTGCGATTGTACCGGGTCGTGGCCATGACAGTGGAACTTCAACAGGCACCGTTAGAAATGTATGGGTGAGACTGAAGACCATTTCCGGCTGAGTTACTCCATAGCTCGTTATTGGCAACCCTGTGAGATAAACATTATTATTTTGACTAACTAACTTTTTATAAATAAATTCCTGATCTGGCAATGCTAAGTTCTTGGATATAAACACTTTGGTCATTTGGAAGATGTCAGCGTTATTTTCAACACCACTATGGATAGTTCTACTATTTCAACCCGCTTATTTCAACGTTTGTTTGTTCAACCACTGCAGCTCCAGAATATCTTTCTGTCCATGGACTCCAAGTCCACGTGCCACATCGGCATCCAGCATTGTGACATTGGCACCATCGTCAATGAATGCATTGATCTGAATTGTTTTCTCTTTGCAATACAATATCACTGGAATTACTTGGAACAGAATAGTGTCACCTTCGCGATTCGATTCAGCGTGGCAGCTTCGTTGGTCACTAACTGCATGTGTGAGAATATCTGCTGAAATAGAATGCTGAACGCGCTTACTCGTAGTGTTATGCAAAAGGCGGTGATGAAAGTGTGAACATCCAGAGGTACAACATCTGCGCTTGCTGTAACATTTGTTCGCCTGGTGACCAGGCTGTAGGCACGAAAAGCACGCATGGACAGTCTTTACCTTTTCCCATCTCTCATCTACAGAAAGCGCTAAAACTGAACTACAATGTACCAATGACTGACACTCACCGTCACACATCTGACATTTTTTAGTAATATTCGTACACGTACGCAAATTTACGTGCCCTGTTGTCGCTTGAAACTAAAGGCTGATGTATTCTACTATGTGGCATAGATGGCATAGCTGCTGCTGACTTCGACGGCAGTGAGTCTGCAACCATGTTGGCATCTTTTCTGATACCACACAACCACTTGCTGAAGTCAAGAACCGAAGGCGCAGCTTCTAGCTGCAAACAAAGGCGATCAATACTGGTATATTGTTCTCATTCACGTATGACAAAGTGCGCACCTTCTCAAATTGCGACTTGATGAGTTGTTCCGGGCGTCCGTAGGTCTCTTTTAGGGTGGAAATTATGGCTTCGACGTTCTTAGAGCTGCATAGAAGTGACTCCACTTTGTCGAAATCCCGACTAATTCGTAACTATTTCGAGCTGTCTTAAAGAAAAAGTAACAATTTCGTTACGCAAGTATGGAACAGTTTTACTTTTTATACTAATTTATATAAAATTTCGTAATGTGACTGTTTGTACGACATATTGAAATGCGAAAAGAGTGAAATTTCCATTTTTTCGAACTGTCTGAACGAAATCGGAAAGATTTCGAAATATTCTTTACGAAATCGTAGCAAACTTTTCGCAATCTTTCCGATTATGGAATCCGATTTCGTTATGAAATCGTAAAGAATATTGTATAAAGAGGTTAACACGACTTCGTAACGAAATGTCGTAGCGAGTGTTAACGAAAAAGTTACGAAAAAGATACGATTTCGTTCAGATAGTTCGAAAGAAAGGAAATTTCACTTTGTTCGCATTTCAATACGTCGTACAAACAGTCGCATATCGAAATTCTATAGAAATTCGTATAAAAAGTGAAACTGTTCCGATATTTGCGTAACGAAATTGTAAAGATTTCTTTAAAAAAGCTCGAAATAGGTACGAATTAGATGGAATTTCGACAAAGTCGTCAACTATGGTTTTTTGGGTTTATCATCCTTTTGGTTAAAAAAACGATTTCAAAACTCTGTATCACAGATTTAAACATATATTTTCAATAAATTTTACTTTTTACTGACTATTGTTTATTACTTATTTTAGCTAAAAGCTCAAAAACATAATAAAAATATTCACACCAATTCTTTGCAAAACGTGTTGCATACACAAATCAAACTTTTTCAATATTGTTTTACATCAAAACTGTAACCATTACACTTTTAAAAGCTAATAATATAAGTTTTGTTCAAAACAAACAGGTAGTAGAAAACGTAGTAGTCAAATGTATCTTTAGTATTTTGATCTACGAAAAAGTATGATATTCATGCATCTGCGCGATTTTTATGTCATTAAAAAGTTGTTTTTTTGCTCTGTTCTTCAAATAAGTGTATACATTCTTATTCTTGTGAGAAGACGTCAAATATCTGAATATCCTTATAATAATTGAATGATGGTTTCATATACACAACATAATTTTCTTTGCTATCTCTCTTACTCTTCTGCTGCGTAACCAACAGTAATGAAAGTGATTAAATTCATCCGGAAATAAATAGAAGCAGCCAAAAACTTTCCAACAATATCTTCACAGCAAGGATAGTATAAGAAAAAATAATGAAGTTATTTGAATTTTAGTGAAAATAACATAAAAATATATCAAAAAAATTCATTATCAGCATTATATTTCGTTAAACGGCAAAGATATTTTCCACATCTGTTTCAATTTATTGAAAATAAAACAAATTGGATTAAATGGAACATTTTCTATTTGACCTAAAAAAAATTTCTGTAGATAATTACAAATATTACAAAAAAAGAACATTTACTAATTCCTTACAAATACCTAGAAGTTGCTTCAAAAATTTTGAAACTTGCAAATATTTAATTGATGAAATTGAAACATTGTGCTGAAAAAAATTTCATTTATTCCAATTTATTTCTTAATATAATAAATTGGATGAAATGCCCTATTTGATCTAAAAACAATTTAATATAATAAGAAATACTGCAAATAATAACATTTAATAAATTCAAAAAAATTCCTGCAAGTTGATTAAAAACCTTTAAAACTTGAAAATATCTAATAGATTAATTAAAATAAATCCAGCCAAAATATGTTAATATTGTGCTGCTAAATATTTTAATTATTTCTTATAAACAAATACTTAGCTTAATTAGAAAATCAAATTTAATTAATTTATTCCATAATTTTTCATAAATATCTTTATTCAGAAAGGAAATTATTAGGAATTATTATATTAAAAAAATCCGATTGTAAGCTACCTCCAGTTGGAATAACTCAGATAACAAGATTAGAATAATTCATAAGATGCTAGCAACAAGCAAAAAAATAATAGGTAATATACCAACAACAAGCACAGCTGACTACAACAACACAACTTTGAAATTCATAAAATCCTAGGAAGAAGAAAAAAAATCCTGGCTTATTATACCAACAACAAGCACAGCAGACTAAATACAACAAGAACACAACTTGATAAAATCCTAGCTTACTATAGAATAAAAACAAAAACAAGCAGACAATCTTGTCTTGTTGCCGAATTTTAGCATGCTGCACGGCAGAGGAGCAGAGGGTAGATACGATTTGACAGCATAAACTGATCGAACGCTGATTGTTGCTTGGCAGCTAGAAAGCAAAATATAAAAAATGCTTGCCAATTTATGTTATTCACCTGATCAGGCGATGCTTGTTTGTTTTCTAGTTGCTTGGCAGTTAGAAGGCATAATCTAAAAGCAAACTTAATAAATAACTCTTCAAAATAATCAAACAATCAAAAAGCAGAATATAAAAAATGCATGCAAATTTCCTTCTTCCATTTCAGCTACCCACACACATGCATGCAAACAAAAACAATGAGAAACTTTATCAATGAATTCGTGTTTTTTTGCTTGCATCATCGCAAAGTTCAATATGAAAAAAAAACCGAACCAGTTTGTAGTTTCTCAAAAGAGCGTGAAAAGAAACATTTTGGAAGCTGCACAAATATCGGAGCGCGCCAGCGCGCACTGTTAATGCTCTGCAATTTGAATGCTGTTAATGCTCTGTAATTTGAATTACAGATAAAAAACAACAGATAAAACTTACTGTTTTACAGATAAAACTTCTATAAAAACAGAAGGATTGCGAAAATAAAGTCATTAAATCTTCTAGCTTATAAGCTGCAGACTTCTTAATCAACATCAAAAATAGCTGAAAATCACTTCTAGTGTCGGCTGATATATTTTTGATTTATTTTGTTCCTGCAAATAAAATAGAGCTGAAGCGTTTTGAAGAGCTGGCGAAAAATTAAGGCAAGTCCTGAATTAAAATTCTATTTTTTTGAAACGCGCTACTTTACAGTGTAATTATTTTTTAAAGCGGAATATATTCTAAAATTTTGAATAGCTTTTCACTATGTGTACATTTCAAAAGGAGAATTAAATAAATGTGGAAATATCCGTCTACGGAAAATTCGTCTATGACAAATCGTTGATTTACTGCCCCTATCACCGTCCGCAAGTCGAATTTTCTACTCGAGTCGGCTCAATTGGCGAACTTTAGCATGTCGTTTTAGAGAGAGTTTCAGACGAATTGTTTGAAAACTAATGTATTTTAGACGAATTGTTTTAAACGAATTTTAACAAGACGAATTGTGAATAAACGAATTTTCCTGCAAATTGAAAATGAGTCTCATTGATATTTATCCCCCCAAGATTTTTTCCAGATTCGCCACTGCCCATGCCACACTTCATCACAAATACTTGACCTCCCCCTAAACGTGTTACGTAATTTATGAACAGCCCCTAAAAGGGCCGGCAAACTTTTCGAGATATTCCATCAGTATCTTCCAATGAATATTGAAAATTGTGCGTATGTACTCTTCAGGGCAGGTTCTCATCTTGAGCTCGAAAAACACTAAGATGTTTCTGATTTTTTTTATAGAAGGGAGTAAATGAACACCTTGAGTTTTTTGGCAGTTATTTACCGACTCAAAAACTGTAGAAAAATATTTGTTTTGGTGAATCAAAGTGTAATGTGAAGTGTCAATACGCCGTCAAACATCACGTTGAGTCGCAGGACATTTTGGAGGACACCGTTATGATACCCCGGACATCCCCTTGTCAGTAATTGGTTGTGTTTTAGAGTTCGACTTTAAAAATAACAGTAAAAAAAACATCTTCTAAGTTTTATTTAGTTATTTTTTGTGGGATATTTTGTGGAAAAAAAGCACGAGCATATCAGCAAAAAATAAAAAAACAAAAAATTTTATTAATTATATTATAGTTATTGAAGCTTATACCTATAACATCAACAACCAGTTGAAAATTTAAAAAATTGCGGACATGTGAATTTTAAGTATCGGTTATTGTACATTTTCGCTCTTGAAATGCTCAAAAAATAAAAAAAATCCGGCGTTTTCTCTGCTGACACTCGTATAATAATCATTATTGCTTGACCACCAAAGCAAATAAACAAAACAACCATCGTGCCCGAAAACAATCAACTGTCAAAATTTCAGCGCAATTGGCCCAGAGGTTTCTTAAAAGTCGGCGTAATTATAGTGCCATAACGCCCATTTTTAGTACAGCTGCATACGACAAGCATACAAAATTAATTATCAAATTTCGGTTTTATACGACCAAAACCGTCTGAAATGTAGCATTTTCATTGATTTGTGGGCGGTAAAAGAGGGCGTGAAAATCTATTTTTAGGACAATTGCCGAAAGTAACCATACGAACTGAATTACCAAATTTTAGTCTCATACAATTGAAAGTCGGAAATACAGCATGTTTATTGATTTTTGGGTGGTAAAAGAGGGCGTGGTTAAAACTAAGTATGCAATAGCCTAATCTAGGATGCAAGTAATACACGTTTTAAGTTGGAGCGAAATCCGTGTACTAAAAGGGGGCGTGGTTAAAACTAAGTATGCAATAACCTAATCTAGGATGCAAGTAATACACGTTTTAAGTTGGAGCGAAATCCGTGTAGCCGTTTAGATTTGTAAAGAACTCTAAAAAACAAACAAACAAACAAATAAACAAACAGAAAATACTTTTTATTAATATTGATAGATAGATACATAGATATATAATGACGACAAGAGATCAGTTGAAAATTATAGGGGTATTGCAATATTGTCAGCTATTCCAAAGCTATTTGAAAAAATTATATGTTCCAAACTCACGAGCGTAACTAATCCGTGTTTAAACGAGCCGAACATGGTTTTCGTAAAGGACGATCAACAACCACAAATCTTGCAATCATGGCATCAGATATTCTTACTAAAATAGAAAAGGGCCAGCAAATAGATGATGCAGTCTATACAGATTTTAGTAAAGCCTTTGATCGTGTTAATCACGAAATCCTAGCTAAGAAACTAGAAAAATTTGGTATATCAGGTACTGTGCTGAAATGGCTCAAGTCTTAATTCTGTGAAAGATCCCAATATGTAAAATTTCAGGGTACTCTGACTAAAAAGATTGTTGTCTCGTCAGGTGTACCTCAAGGTAGCTATCTTGGCCCACTTCTCTTTAACATATTTACTGCAGACATATCTGAAGTTTTGCATGATGTCCCCCATCTCTTATATGCAGATGACTTAAAATTATACTATACCATTAGATCAGAAGTGGATTCAGTATTCTTACAGAATAAGCTTTTGTCTCTGGAACAGTGGTGTAGTCAAAATAAACATTCTTTAAATATAAATAAGAGCTACGTCATAAGTTTTGCTCGTAAAAACGTAATAACATATAGCAGATACATGCTAAATAAGGTGAAACTTAAAAGGGCCAACCACATAGCAGATCTTGGAATAATTCTCGATAGTAAGATGCGCTTTAACCTTCATTATGATCATATCATTTCCAGGGCAAACAAAATGCTCGGATTCATAAAAAGACGTGCAAAAGAATTCAAAAACCTTTAGGTAACTTAAACCTTATACTGCACATTAGTGCAACCAATTTTAGAATACTGTTGCATAATTTGGAACCCAGCTTTTGAAGTGCATTGTGAAAGGCTAGAATCTATTCAAAGGCTAGAATCCTCGTGACTATACAAATTTACCACCATACGAGAGTAGACTGAAAATCTTCAATTTAATGTCGCTGTCATCAAGGAGAATATTACTTTGCTCATGCTTTACATTTGATGTTATTACTGGTTACATCGGTAGCGAATACATCTCGAGCAAGGTACTATTTAATGAACCAATAAGGCGAACAAGGTATACAAAATTGTTGAAAGAATTGCATCACAACACTATTTACGCACCAAACGAGGACTTGAATAGATGTTGTAAAATATTTAATAATTTCAGCGAGCATTATACACCACCAATATTGAAATTCAAATTCAAGCGTTCTCTTTCCAAATCACTTTTCTTTACATAAATATCCCTTTATTAAACACCAATTCACGTCCTATGCCCAATGGTACATATAATCGAATCTTCTCCAATTCCTTTTCACCATTCTGATCCCTCTTCTATTTTCTTGATCTAGCATTTGTAGAAAAATTGTAAATGAAAAATTTTAATATTAAATAAGTAAAACATGGCATTGTAATATTAACTCTATTCTCCAAACTCTAATTCTATCTACATTAACTCTATATCCAAATGCCTCTTTTTACATTACCGTCTACCACCCATACCTAAACAAAATTGAGTTGTTCTCCCATTAGCTTTCCATCTTAATAACATTTTAGCATAGTATTAAAAATTAGTACATATTTTTACTATGTGTATAAAATCTGTTAGTATGTTAGCTTAGTATATAAGTTCCCCCTTCGTTTTTCTTCTTGTCTTTTTTTTTTGACGTGTTTTTGAAAATGTGTCGATTCATTTGGGCGGATTACGCCCACTGAGAATTGCATATTTTCTACACCTAAAACAAGGAAGGAGGAGAAAACAACAAAAAATAAATAAAACAACAGCCTGTTAGAAAAATAAGTTAGAATATGTATATTGCCTGGTTTGGCTAAATAAATAAAAAAATAAATTAATAACAAAATTTTGTTCTCTCTATGAACATACAAAATTTAATGTATTTAAAGAACTGAATGCAAAATTGCATTTATGAAAATATTACAGCGATAATAAAATTAAACCGATTTTAAACGCCGAGTACAAGCACGCACGCATATTTACTTAAAATTTACACGCACGCTGCAGAGATAACTTCTTTGTTACGCTGGAAACAATTCGTAAGTGTTTTTCTTCTGTGAACTATTACTCTGTGCTCGTCATATGTAATTAGCATAAACAAATTCACAAATTCAAAAAAAAAGCAAAAAATTAAATTCATAAGATATCGAAAAATGCAAAAAATAATTGTTACAGAGAACAAGTGAAGCGTTTCTATCCACTCTATCCACTATTAGTATTTGACTTATTTATGCGCGAAAGAAGCTCCAATTCTTTGTTTAAGGGTGATGAACCCCAAGGGAAATGGAGCTCGCAAGTTCTTCATCTGATAAAGATGCGGATTTGATGAACGAGCACGTGCGGAATGCTTTCTCGAAATTGAGAATTATAAGGAAAAATTGAGTGGATGACGACCTGAAGGTGTACTGGGATAGCAAAAAGTATTCACTTCCGTGGCTCAATAAGCTTACTTGCGTTAATCATGCTTTACCCACTACGCAAGTGAATGTCGAAAAATTATTTTCAGCTTTGGAATGAATCCTTAGCGACCTCAGATATAATTTGTCAAAAGACAATCTGGCTCAATAATGATATTAAAGTTAATACCGAAATTTGCACCCAAATATTCTGTTTCAACCGAAGACAGTTTTTTTTAGAACTTAATAAGTTGCTAAGTGAAAAGTTGCAAAGAACATATACGAATATTTGTGCAATCTTCCGGCGTGTAGATAAATCCATAGAATGCAAAACAAGGGGCGTGACAAGCCCATTTGTCACATATGATAGATATTGCATTCGAGCTTTCACCAGCCAAATTTCATGACCCTAGCATGAAAAGTTTTTTTAGCTACAGTGCTTTGTGGGATATTTTTTCCCAAAAAATAACTGTTATTTGTGTTGGAAAAAATAAAAGTTAAAAGGTAGCTGGTATTTTGTGTTTTTTTGTGTTCGACTGTTATTTTTAAAGTCGAACTTTAAAACACAACCATTTACTGACAAAGGGCTGTCCGAGGTATCATAATGGTGTCCTCCAAAATGTCCTGCGACTATTCCATCCACTTGTCGTTTTCCATTGAAAAATGGGACCGTAGCTGTTGCGGTCCCTGCTACAAAGTCAAATTTTTAAGAGCGCTTTCCCAAAATTTAGTGTTTCTTACTAATGAATATGTGAATCAATCCTTTGCAGAAGGTCAAAAAACACTTCTATTACTCAATAGTTAACTTTTAAATCAGTGCATCTCGATTTACACTTTTAAATCAGTACAAACATTTTTAAATTGCTCTGTTTTAATGGCAAAGGAAAAATCAAAATAAGGGCATATTAGATGAGTTTTTTTTGCAATTTTGTGTCTGATTCGTGCACTAAGGGACATAAAATGGTATACCATTTTGAAATATGCATACCGATTCCAACATAAAATTTAATGCTTCATTGAATGCCATCATCAGTTTTTGTAAAAATTCAATTCTTTAATCTCCTGCACTCCGCCAAAGTCACAATTTTGATATTTTTTTTTTTTAAATTTTTGGTTTTAACCCATGCAACGAACTTGATGGCACTTGTTAATATTAAAATAAATACCATAGACTGATGCATAGAATTATGGAGATAGTCCGCAAAGTTTATTTTTTATCAAAACATACGTTTTTAATAAAATAATTTTAATTTTATAGAAACACAAATTAAGCAAAATTCATAAAAAAACACTTTATGCAGCAATATGCCATCACTTTCAGCCTACCGATCGGAATAAACATATTGATTACATTCACAAGCAATTTAGAGCAAATCATGACCGTGCGTATTACAAGGAACTTCCTAAAATTGTGCTTCTTTTTTTCGGCGAAACACCAAAAAACTTAAAGGGAAATCCACAAAAAATTAAAGCTCCAGGTGCGGTGTGTCGAGTGCGGTTCATGGGATAGGCAATTTACTCCTTAAGAATTTATTTTTTTCGGGATCAATTTGAACTTACTGGTAAAATTAAAAATATGTTCATAAAACTAATGGAAATAATATTTTTTTTTTTATTTAGATAAAGAGCTAATGGACCTTAGAAATGTGAGTATATAGTTTGCTTTGATATATATTAACTACTGGTTCCAATGCACAGTACCAGCTACTGCACCAAGAAACGATATAAATTTAATTAAAAATCTAGCTAACTATCGTATCGTTAATGAAGTCATGGCAAATGAACTTCTGCACGGGTTTGGACGCCACCTGAGGTATTGTCAGAAACAATGGCTGGCTTAGGCTGAGGTCAGCCGATGATCGTTTGAACGGCATTCAATGAACTATTTGTACTCTCTTTCACATTTTAATTGCTGGTAGGTCAGACGGCAGTAAAGTGATTGGCGTTTCTTTTTTATTAAGTAGTATAAAAAATAGCTCTTACATGACCAGTTGAGTTTTGAAAGTATTAGTGAGCCCATGCATGATGCAATTAATAACCCAGTAGGCAATTCAGCGAGCCCTCTTCAAAAGAAGGCATGAATTGAGTGATACCCGAGGCGTCTTTACACATGACCTCCTCGCTGCCGCAAGGAGCACTTCTAAAAGGCCTGCTTTCTCTGCAACGAAGGCAGTACAACAGTTTCCTGCAACTGCTCTGAAGAAGTCTGCATTGCTTTTGCATTACTTTTTATTGTAAAAATTTTATTTTAAAGTGGTGAGATGGTTTTATAACGCTCATTTAAAGGCGTTTTGACAAAACGTTGTTTGTAAAACATGTTTTACACGTTGTGTGTAAGCTGCGGAAAATTTAGTTCTATTCAAAAATTCAACATTTGTTAGGAACCTTAAATAGGGAACATCAAGATGTTATTGTTTGTGCCATATATTTTAACCAGCAGTTTTCGGTTTATAGGCAAGAATGAAATAGGAAATGAAAAAAAAAAATATTATTTTCCTTACTTCATTTCAACTTTATTGATAACTTTTAATAAAATAATCAACTTAAAAAAATTCTCTTTGAAGTAATGTAAATGTAAAGTAATAATTGTAATGCCTCATAATAACATTTGTTTATCTTTGTTCTTTGTAAAAATAAAAATAAAGAGGAATTTAAAAAAAACTATATATATTAGTTAGATATATGTTAGATATATTTTGTCCACCTCTGGTATGCATGTAAATAAGTGCTTCTCTGGTATAAGAAATGGCAATCGCCTACTGCCAATGACATGTTAATGTTAAAGTAATCAGTTTTATCGTGAGTATAACATAATTTCGTTCAGAATCGGAAAAGGAAATTTCCATTTTTAAGAGAGCAGCTAGGGCTTCACTTTTTCATTTTTTACACTCATGAATATTGACGGTTGATTAACAAATTTGCGTTCAAAATTTTCAAAAGTTCTTGAGCTTAATCTTGAAAAAATTGAATTCTCTTTTCCGATTCCGGGCGAAAAAATACTCACGATAGGCCTGAATGTGTTCTGTAAGACAGAAAGTAAGACTAAGTTCCTAAAGGCATTTATGAAAAGCATCGGTGATTTTTTCTTCGAATTGGTGCTTAGTAGATTCACCAAAACTGCGCAACTAAAGCGTGCTTAAAAATAACAATCCAGTTGCGCAGTTTTTGTGTATCATCTTGGCACCAATTCAAAGAAAAAGTCACTGATGCATTACATAAATGCATTTAGGAACTCAGCCAATTTGTTTTAATGCTTACAGCTATTAATGTCATTTACTTAATTTTAATTTTAAAATAATGAAGTCCGAAAAAATGATCTATCATCATTGTTTAAGTTTATTTAAAATGTAAATGTAAATGTAAACTCGTTTTCTTCAATAGCGTCATAACACAAAAAATCTAAAAATTGAGCTAACCAATCAATCTCCAAAAAAAGGCGAATCAATCTCCATTATCGGTTAAAATCTTTAAATTCTTCTTTTAAAAAATCAGACTTTTTGGGTTATACCGTTATTGAAGAAAACGAGTAATATAATAAATGAATTTATTTATTTTTCTGTAAGCAACTTTTTGCCTTAACACTTAATGTTAATTTTTAAAAAATAAAGTTCGAAAAAATGACCTCATTATTGTTTAAGTTTAATAATAAATGTAAATACATACAAATGTAATCAATGAATTTGTTTATATTTATTCTTGAGAAAGCTACTTTTTGCTTATTTAAGAAGAAGTTTGAGAAGGAGTGCGGAAGAAAGAACTTTTACAGTCATGCTTAATGAAGTTGTATAATCAGGACTGCTTATATCAGTGCCTCTATCACCCCTCGTCGAAAGAATAGGTTATGCATGTATTTTCAAAAGAGTGCTACTAGAAGACCTTTTTGGCGCAGCGAAAGCGGTAGGCATGAACAATTTTCCCACTTCATATGGGGGCAGACAGTGGTTACGCCCTTTAAGCCCGTAAGTAAATCACCATAACACCTTTAGTTTGATACCAAATATGTGTATGTTTTTATTTGAAATAATGAAGTTAAGGCGAAAAAAAGGGAGTTCCGCTGATTTTGAAACGCCATTTTGAAACCCTAAGCCATTGATTGAGCTCGTATAAAAAAATACCAACCTTAGATTTTTGTCTTTTATCACATATCCGAAAATCATTCAAGTCAGCACGTGACGCCTGGGGACCTTTCCTTGTCAGTATGGAGTTACTAATTTACATGGTCTTTCTATTGGAAAACTGGCACGGCCATTGCAAAAGGGGGCTTGGCTCCGTCTTTACGTCATACAGAAGTAAAAGTCACAGATCATTGAAACTCAGAATATAGTTACCACGTGGTGATGTCCTTTTAAAAGAAAACTGGGACGGGCATTATACCAGAAGGTGTGGCTCCGCCCATATCAACCAAATTTTTGATATTGAATAGCTTTGGAAGTAAAAGTTACAGAATATTGAAACTCATAATGGAGTTACTATTTTGTGATGGTGTCAAACTATGGGTCTTATAAGTTTTGAATATACATAAATATTACTTTCCAAAATAATTGCCGTGTGTAGAAAAAATTTCTCTCAGTCCTTAAATTATGAATTTAATAAGGTTTACATTACCATACTGATTTGAGTTGTTTTAGTTTTCGCCACCAGTGTATAAAAAATATATCGGTACGTTCAACGTATAAGTTAGTAACTCGATTTACCAACTTTATAAGGGACAGTGCTTATCAAAATCTGCGCATTGGACTCCATGTGGTGACAATTTTTTGGACCTACAGCTTAAAATTTGAGGGATTGGCAACTATTTTTATACTTACATCTTTGGTATATTTGGGTAACGCCTCCATACAAGAACTTGGCAACTTAAGTTACAAATATATTCCACAATTTTTTTTTTGTCTGTTGGTAACATCGTTTACCAATTTATGCATGGGACAAACAAAGAAAGTTTGTGTTGGTAACTGTTGGAAACTGTTGGTTGTAAGTCAGACATACCAACTAAATGCTTTATTATTTTTCTTAATTCACGTTGACAAGTTCAGTTGCCAACTATTTTTATGGATATATAAAAATTGCTGCAGATAACAAGTTGGTAACTTAAGTTGCAACTTGGATTAATTTTTTTGTCCAAATTACAAGTTTAATGGTTAAATATCTCTTTGCATATGCTTGTAAGAACTACAGCGATTTAATAGCCAGCAGACATTAATTCCATCTACAATAAACTAAACCCTGTACTCAATTTTGCGTTTTGGTTTTCTTTTTATAACGAAAACAACACTAAAATGGTCATACCCAAAAATGACGATTTTCGAGTTACCAACTCATGCGTTGGACGTTTTGGTATATTTATTTATTACGCGAAGTAAACACTATTCAAACAGATTTTTATGAATACACTTATTTTCCAATATTAACGTAAAGTGCATTTTCGTCAAAACATGCTCTCAAAACATTATGAGCTTCGGCAAACAAGAAAGTATCCTTTTTTTATTGTGCTTAAAACTTTGCAAAAAAAAATTTTTTAATTTTCATTTAAATTTGAGCATTTTCGCCAAAACATGCAAACAGATCCTTATTTCGAGTTTCGGAAAACGATGTTTTGAGAATACGTTGAAAAAGCTCGTTTTAAACGTACCTACTATAAAAAGAAAACAAGTTAAATAGCTTTTTTAATTATACATTTTTTAAAATTATTTGATTTATGAATACATCTCAGTTAAAGTTTTGTACATTCATAATACTAAAATTTATGAGCTGTTGGAAAATATTCAGTTCTAAGCTGTAAAAAATAAAAATTCATATATTTCCGAGCCAAATTTCGAAAGTGACATTTCCACAATTGAGAAGATATAGCAGAATCCTGTAAAATTCATATTAATAAGACTCCAAACTTTGATTCTGTATATTTGGATTTACAAATTTTCAACATATTTTTATATAATTTTGTCCGGTCGCATTACACTGTGCGTCCTAGCATATAGTTTGTTCAACTTCTAGGTGATATTACGGATAAATGAACTGAATTCCGAAAAATCCAACTCGAGTGTTGATTTAGCTTATTCTTTACATAAATGGTCCGCCATCTAACGTTTTTTTTTCAACTAGTGCTTATTTCGTGAATGGTAACACTTAGCACATGTCTGATTTGACAGATAATTAGTTTTATCCTTCCGCTGAACGAATATGGTAACAACGCTGGGAAATATTGCGGGAATATCGACTTACAGAAGAGGCCGATTTTGCCAAAAAAATCATCTTTTCAGATGAAGCTCATTTTGATCTTGGCGGGTATGTAAACAAGCAAAATTGTCGCATTTCGGACACAGAAAACCCGCACGCATACATTGAAAAGCCGATGCACCCAAAACGAGTCACTGTTTGGTGCGGATTTCGGTCCAGAGGCATAATTGGGCTATTTTTCTTCGAAAATGAGCAAGGAGTGGCCGTTACAGTCAATGGCCATCGTTATCGGGCCATGTTGAACGAATTTTTGTTCACAAAAATTGAAGAGGAGGATATTGGCAACATTTGGTTTCAACAGGACGGCGCTACGTGCCACACAGCCGAAGCTACACTCAATGTTTTGCGCCCTGTTTTTGAAGATCGCATTATCAGCCGCAGAGCTGATGTCGTTTGGCCACCTCGGAGCTGCGATTTGACACCTTTGGACTATTATTTGTGGGGTGCCCTCAAAGATAAGTATTACGCTGACAAGCTAGAGACAATTGACGCTTTAAATGACAATATTCGTAAAGCCATTGGTGAAATACAGCTGCACACAATCGATAATGTGCTTAAAAATTGGACCGATCGTGTAGGCCACTGCATGGCCAGCCGAGGCAGCCATTTGAATGAAATTATTTTCCATTATTAACCGGAACGATTGTACATTCAAATAAAAAAAGAAATTTGAGAAAATATTCAGTAGTTTTTTTTTTTGCATTTTCAAAAAAAAAAGTTATTTGGCGGACCCTTTAATATCAAAAATTTCTTGAAGAGAAGTCTTAAAATGTGGAGATGAGAAGGGAAATAAAATTAGCCTCTTAAATTAGCAAACTTTTGAAAACTTTTACAAAATTTACACAAAAAAAAACTACAAGAAAAATGTCGTAATTAGTTAACCCTTAGCTGCCACATGGGGTAGTTCACTTTCCCAGGCTTTCTTGTCAATTCCATTTTTTTTGAAATTATTTAATAAAGTTTATGTATTTTGGTAAGTCAAAATATTAATTTTGAGAGCGATGTTTAGTCGTTGTGGTAATGAATTACCCCAGTGTGGCAGCTATGTTACGGGGAGTCAAGGGTTAGCTTTTTTAATGCAACATATTTGACAATAAGTCAAAACTGCTCCGACAAAACAAAGTAGCATATAAAAGAATACTTTATGGAAAAGCGCATGAGAATTCTAAGGCTTGATTTTTGCTTGAGTAAAATCTTTGGATTTTATTTGGCTTATTTTTTAAATATTTGGATAAAGCTAGTAAATTTATAAATCAATTTCTGTTTTAACAGTTTTGAACTAGAAATTTAATACCTAGTATAATATTCTACTGCATGAAAACTTTTTTTATTATTGAACAATAAGTTATTTTTGAATGAATAAAGTAGATAAAAAATTCAAAGCTTACCTGTATGTTTTCTCCTTGCCTTGATTTCTGTAAAAACGAAATAAATTAATGTGATTAACAGAGAGTTTAAAAATTTTATCTTTATATAAATATATATAAAATTATATAAAATGATTGTATCTGTGAAAATTCTGTTAGTATGCTTGTCGCACTAAATGTAAAGTTAAAATGAAAATATAAATATATACTTACCCATATTCTCAAAAATAATTTTTTTGGAATTATTTACAAATAAGAAAAAAATTAAAAAAATTTAACAGCTTACAAGTATATACAATTAATAAGAAAGAAAATAAAATAAACAGTGAAAGTGTTTTAATCATTGCCACCGCTGACTACGAGTATAAATTTTACTTTTTACAATTGTAAGCTATTATTTTAAATACGTGCGTTAAATAACACAAACAATTATGGAACATTTGGCAGTGACTTGCCTGTCTGTTTAAATATTGTTTTCGCTTGTATTCCAAAAACATTGTTATAATTTTGCTGAATTAAAAAACGGTACATGTGAGAGATTATATTTATATTTTACATTTTGGAATTATTGTAAAAACTTGCCAAGCAAAGCAATTAATTATGGGCGTTTTTTATGATTTGAACAAAACAAAATTAACAAATTAATTAGTATAAAAATGACAAATTCAAAACAAATATGCTCGCGTTTTTTTTTACTCAATTAACATTGGCTGACATGCGGATCCGTCGTCGCGGAACTCATTAACTTGCCTCCAGGTGCTGTATCCACTATTTAGCACTTGCAAGCGCATAGCTTGGATTTCTGTTGGTGCAGCGTGCGGATAAAATATAATAAAAAAAAAAATTATTAAATATAAAAAAAAAATATAAAAATATACAGCAGTAGAATGGTTTTCATAAAGTTTGATTATCTTTGATTATCTTTTTTTTAAATCAAATCACATTGGAAAGAAAATGGTAGATATAATGATTTGAGCACACACAAGTTCATGAACAGAAATAGTGAACACAATTACTAGGTGCGTCTTTTTGTCATCGATATACAAGCTTTCCCAAAAAATGCTTTAGCTGCTTAGCATTGCGCTTAGCATTGCGCTTAACATTTTCCGTCAAAACTTGGCAGCATTGCACGTCACTTGTCACTTTTCTTGCCAGATAGGCCCATATTAGACGATGCTCGCTTGCTCTAAGAGCAATGAACTCGTTTTACTGTCTTTAACATTTTGATCGTTAGTTGGTTAAACGACAACAATTTGACCGCCAAGCAACGTTTACCACTTTCATATGGTTTCTACCACACAACACTGTTTTGATCGGTGATCGCTGTATTATACACCGAGCAGAAATGAATATGTGTTGTTCGATCTACAACAAATGTTGTAGTTCATCCGCTCTTACTCTCACTGCTTTTTGGCAGTTTCACATTGAAAGCAACAACAAAACACCCTGCTTGCCGAGCAAGAGAGCATTGTGTAATATGAGCTATAGGCACATGCTATTTACAGTACGTACACTTGTCTGTCAAATTTTGGGAGTTTCGCCATATTTTATCTGTTATTCATTGCCTTGTCCATGGTATGCTATATGTAGTTTTCTGTTTGGCAAAGCTGAAAGCAACATTATTTCTTCTGGTTTCTGTTCAAAACCTGTTTTCTGACCGTTGTCCAAATTGTTTTCATCTTCGGACCGTAAACATAATTTGTCGGGTGCCTGGAAGTGTTTAGATGAAAGAGAAGCTCTCTCAAATTCCAATTCTTTCTTTTACTCTCGATAACAACAAAAAATTTTGTCTGTGTCCACAGTGTAGCATGCAGCATAGCCGCATGTCTCACTTAGGATACTTGTATGTCAAATTTTGGAAGTTCGCGACATCACATACACATACTTTTCTGTTTGGCAAGGCTAAAGGTAACATTATTTCTTCTGTTTTCTGTTCAAAACTTGTTTTCTGCCCGTTGTCGAAATTGTTTTCAGCTTCGGACCGTAAGCATAATTTGTCGGCTGCCTGGAAGTGTTTGGATGAAATCGAAGTACTCTCAAATTCTACTTTCTTTCTTCTATCCACTGAAAAAAATACTACGTCTGTGTCCATCGTGTAGTATGCATCATAGCATCTACTTTTTTGCTTGATGTGACATAAACATGGTTGTATTCCAAAAAGTGCTGCCAATAAATTTTGTAGACTATCGTTTTCTTGACCTGGCAATAGTGTTTCTATAGGCAACTACTAAATAGCTAAGCGTATATACGTAACGTATCTTGTATAAGCTAAGCAGTTTTTTGTATGAAAAAAAATTGTGAAGCGGACATAGCGATGCCAAAAAAACGCACCTTCTTTTAATTAATGATCAATGATATATTAACAATTGTCCATGCATTTATGAAATGTTTAACGGCTGAATATACATATAAACTAGTATGTTGACCAATTTTATTATTTATCAAAGCAATTAATCAAAGGATTCTTTTTTATTTCAGTACATTTCTACAATATGTGAAGAAGATTTATTAAATAATCGGGGTTGTTGTAGAAATCAAGAGCTCTTGAACCAGAATTCAAACCGACAAATATTTCGCTTAGGAGACATCGGATAACATAGATTTCTGTGACACCTAAAAGAGACACCGAGTCTGATTCGAATAAAAAACCGCCAAATCAGAATTCATGACACCTATATAAGCGAAATATTTGTCAGTTTCAATTCTGATTCCAAGAGCACTTAGTTTCTACAACAACCCAGAAGATGTTAATGGAATTTCACACTTCTGTGAAGATAGCCCTTTATATGCTAAATTTGTTCAATTAAATGGCCAGAAATTGAAATACTCGGTTCAGCAAAATTTGTTTTTTATTTTTTTCAGTAAAAAACAAAAAATTATGGAAGAAGAAAAGTTCTCATCCTGAATTTTTGCTTGAAAATCTACTTGGCGGTATGCTCAAGCCCCGATCTAACGTCCTTGGTACCTAAATTTGAAACGAAGTGGGAAAAATCGTGTTTTATGTTTGGATGTATTGAGTTTTTCGAACTTGCACTTGCACGTGTGGACGCGAGTTACCTGCGAATTTTATAATGAAAAAAAAAGTTGAGCAAAGAGTGTGCTTAAAATTGTGTTTTACGAACGGAATTTCTTGTCCGGATTAATTGGAAATGTTGCAGAAAACCTATGGGGAGTCTGCCTTATCACTTACGCAGGCATTTGAGTGGTTGACAACTTGCCTCACCCTTCTCGTCCAGCAACATCAAAAAACGAAAATGTCAAAAAAGTAAAGGAAATTGTGCTCGAAAATCGTTGTGTGACCGTGAGAGATATAGCTGGCGAGCTTAATATATCGACTGGATCGGCGCACACCATTTAACAAGATGTTTTGGGCATGCGAGGATGTTCGAGTATGACGTCGAAACAACTTAACAATATGCATAGTGGTGCTATCCAGATGAGCCCAAACCCAAAAAACCATGACAAAGTTGTTCAAAAATTAAGGTGATGTTGACTGTTTTCTTTGATTCTCAACATAAAGTGCACTCGGAATTCCTTCCACAAGGTCAATCGGTCAACGTTCAATATGATTTGAGTGTTCTAAAGCATTTACGCGAGAATATTCGGCGAAAGAGGCCAGAAATATAGAAGGGCAATACATGGTTTTTGCACTACGATAATGCACCAGCTCACACATCACGCATCGTTCGCGATTATTTCTGTGGCGACAAGGAATAACGACTAAACTCAAAATATCGTAAAAAAGCGATATGGCTTTTCCTTTTTTGCCAATCTTTGGAAGGATTCAGAAATCCATTTTTTGCACAGAATAGATAACCACTTATGTCTGCACCTATTTCGTTGGTTTAACGGTTCATATATCTTCGAGAAAAGGCCGTAGTTAGTGCTATTAAAGTGCTATCGTTTTTTACGATATTTTGAGTATAGTCGTTATTCCTTGTCGCCGCAGATTTGACCAAAAACAATGTCAATATCGTTTGTAACAACCACCATATGCGTTAGATATGGCCTCGTGTGGCTTTTTCATATCAAAAAACTTCTGAAATGCGACATAGTGTAGGTTGTAGATATAGTTAAATATAACATTGTTTCCGTCTTTTCGAGGCAGATGGAGTTAAAAACTCATTTGTTTTAAACTATGCATTCTATAATAGTTTGTGATACGTCGTTCAAAAAAATAACACCTTTCTATCGGTGTATTACATTGCAATCTCGGATACAAATAAAGGGAGTTATCGAGGGACATATCGATTTTTCAGTTTTTTGAGACTGCACCGTACTTTAAACAAAAATTAATAAGTAAAATTCGTATAAAACTATTTATTTTTGGTATGCAGTTTCAATACACATTTAATTTTGCGTCTTCTGCACCTTAGTTTTATTCAAATCGAGTAATATTTGATATTTTCAATATATTTTAGATTCATGATGTGTATTAACCTCCGCGTGAGTTCAGTTTGGCAGTTTTGTTTGAATTTGTTACTAACAATAAAATAAACATTCTGTAAACAGAATACCGAACACGCGTGGAATGAGAACGATTTCACTAAGAAATCGCTACTATAGAAAAGAGCTTTGATGGTAAAAATAAAACAAATATGATGACAACTTACTGCTGGTCACTTAAATGATCAGTTAAAAAGAAAAATAAACATTTTTGAGCAGCATTTCCAAAAACGGTGTATTTAAAGATCAACAAATGCCTTTAAACTGTCACAAAACATGCTAAAAAATTATCTATATATAAATAGACTAAGAAAAAACAGTAGCAACAGCAAACTGGCATCCGTCAGTTTGACGGCTAATTTGAGCGGCGGGTCACTCCATAGACCTTAAACATGGAATCTGCGCAGGGTTTGGGTCCCGCCACATTACTACTGCCCAATGAAAACTAAACCAGCCTCGGATAAGAACCCCAATTACGTTGACGACCACCACAAACGAAAAACGGACAATGATTTACGGATATGCACCTGGAATGTCCGAACCCTTTATAGGGAAGGTGCCATTATCCAACTGGCGGAAGCCCTCAAAACGATAAAGGCTGACATCACCGCCATCCAGGAAATGCGATGGAAAGGGCAAGGCTGCTCTAAACAAGCACACTGTGATATCTACTACAGCTGCCATGCGGAGAGACGCGAATTTGGATGTGGATTCGTTGTTAGCCGGAAACTACGCCACCTTGTTTCCCGGTTCACACCTGTCAACGAAAGATTGGCCACGATCCGCATCAAGGCAAAATTTTTCTCCATCAGCCTTATTTGCGCGCACGCCCCGACGGAGGAAAAGGACGAAGCCGTCAAAGACGCTTTCTACGCTAGTCTTGAGGACGTACATGACCACCTTCCGGTCCATGACGTGAAAATATTTTTTCACGGCGATTTTAATGCGAAAGTCGGAAGGGAAGGCATCTTTGGCCCCACTGTCGGTCAGTTCAGTCTTCATGAGACCTCCACGAACAACGGTCTAAGACTGATTGACTTCGCCGCGGCGCGAAACATGGTAGTTAGTAGCACCAGATTTAAGCACCTCGACATCCACAAGGCCACCTGGCTGTCCCCGGATCAAAAAACGCGAAACCAAATTGATCATGTTGTAATCGACGGAAGGCATGCCTCTAGTGTTCTAGATGTGCGTACATTTCGGGGGGTCAACATTGACTCCGACCATTATCTTGTTGCAGCCAAGATCCGCATGCGATTATGCAATGCGTAGAACATACGCACAGGAATACAAAGAAAGCTAGATGTCGCTAAGCTGCAATTACAATGGACTGCCGAAGCCTACTCCGCTCAACCAACCAACCTCTGGACCCGACGACGCCGGCGGTCTTTGGGCGCATATATCCCACTCCATGCGCGCTGCCGCTGAAGAAGTCATTGGTTTCCGGCGCCCGCAACCTCGGAACCAATGGTATGATCAGGAGTGTCGCATTGCGGCTGCAGTAAAAAACGCCGCTTATAGAAAAACGCTGCAGTCAGCTGCAACGCGAGCCGTGCGAGAAAACTACCGCCAAAAGAGGAAGGAAGAGAGGCGCCTTTTCAGACGCAAGAAAAGAGAGCAGGAAAAGCGTGAGCGTGAGGAACTAGAGGTATACCAGGGCAAGAAGGATGCACGAAAATTCTATCAACAGGTTAAGCGTCTAACCCAAGGTTTCAAGCCCGGAGCATCCACTTGTAGAGACGGAAATAGAGATCTGAATACGGATACGCAGTGTGTGCTGAGATTGTGGAGACGGCACTTCTCCAATTTACTTACTGGCGACGATTCCACCAATGCCGCCCATGGAGAGCGCAGTTCAGAGCTACCAACCAACAATGACGGAGTGGAAGTACCACCACCTAGCCATGATTAGGTTCGAGTTGCTATCCAACGACTCAAAAACAACAAAGCAGCGGGTGCTGACGGCCTGTCAGCTGAATTGTTTAAAACCGGCGGCGATGAATTGATAAGGCGCATGCATCAGCTCATCAGCAAAATATGGCTAGAAGAAGAAATATGGCTAGTACTGTGCCTTATACTTAAGAAAGGAGACCCAACAATCTGCGCAAGTTATGGAGGTATCAGTCTTATTTCCATCGCATATAAGGTTCTCTCAAGCGTACTGTGTGAAAGATTAAAGCCGATTACAAAAACACTGATTGGACCTTATCAGTGTGGCTTTCGAACTGCTAAGTCCACCATAGACCAGATTTTCACGCTACGACAAATCCTGGAGAAAACCCACGAAAATCAAATTGACACACACCATCTCTTTGTCGATTTTAAAGCTGCGTTCGATAGCCCGAGAAGGGATTGCCTATACGCAACAATGTCTGAGTTCGGTATACCTGCAAAGTTGATTAGACTTTGCAGAATGACGTTGAGCAACACACGCAGCTCCGTCAAGGTAGGAAATGACCTCTCCGAAACCTTTAATACCGAAAGAGGTTTCAGGCAAGGCGATCCACTGTCTTGCGATCTCTTTAACATCATCATGGAGGGGATCGTACGAAAAGCCGGTGTGCATCGTAATGGCACCATTTTTTACAAAGGCGTCCAGCTCCTTGCGTACGCTGATGATATTGATATTGTCGGCAGAACCAAGAGAGATGTTACCGCTGCTTTCGCCGCTATCGAAAAGGAATCAGCCAAAGTGGGTTTGACGATAAATGAGGGCAAAACAAAATATATGCTGTCTACAAACAAGGGAGCTCGGCGTTTAGACTCCCACGTTTCATCCGGCAGCTATAACTTTGAAGTAGTCAAGGAGTTCGTTTACCTTGGCACCGCCATTAACACCAAAAACGAAATCAGCCTGGAGATAAAGCGAAGAACAATAATTGCTAATAGGTGCTACTACGGGCTCAGTAAGCAACTAAGTTCCAGAGCCCTCTCTCGATCGACAAAACTAACACTCTACAAGACGCTCGTTCTACCTGTGCTGCTTTATGTCGCTGAGGCATGGGTAGTTTCGCAAACTGACGCAGCCGCTCTGGGTGTGTTCGAGAGAAAAGTTCTTCGCAAAATCTTCGGTCCTGTTCGAGTCGGCGATGACTATCGCATCCGAATGAACCACGAGCTGTATGAGCTCTACGGTGACATTGACGTAGTTCGGCGTATAACTGTGCAGCGACTACGCTGGCTGGGTCATGTCCATCGTATGAACGACGAAGCTCCAGCGAAAAAGGTGCTCGAGGCGAGGGTCGCTGGTCAACGACGACGAGGGAGACCATGCCTGCGATGGATGGACCAGGCTGAGGAAGCCCTAACCGCACTTGGTGTATCCGATTGGAGAAGGCGCGCGCAAAGCAGAGGCGCCTGGCGAGAGCTGATGAGGTCGGTTGAAACCCGGACACGGGTTGTTACGACCACCTAAGTAAGTAAGTAAGAAAAAACAGTTCAGTACCATTTCCTCCAGTGTTTCTCTATCGATTTTGATGATTTTTTTTTAAATGAATCAGAGTAGGGAAGGAGCATCGACGAATTTTTAAAGAAAAATGCTAGCTGAAATACCAGGCGTTGCTCGGGGTGGTATGGCATTCAGGGAGTTTCTCAACCGATTTCGATAATTTTTTTAAATGAATCAGAGCAGGGAAAAGGAGTGCGCCGAATAGTTTTTAAAGAAAAATGTTAGCTGGAATACCCGGCGTTGCTCGGGGGTGGTAAGTCGAAAAGGTCGAGTTTCGGGCACTGGCGTACTCTAGTATAAATAAATTGAAGTAGCTTGATATGTTTTATTTAATTTTGCAGTACTTCGAGGCATTCTTATTTTAAAAAACAAAATTCTTTTAAAATGTACTATAAAGTGCTCAACAATATTAAATACTAGCTTTGCCACGGACGTTCCATCAACCAAACTCTTTTATTTGTTGGCGGTGAAAGGGGCAATGGCAAACATTTTATCCCGCAAACCATCTCGTGCTCGAAAACAATCTACTGCCGATTGATTTCAGCGCAATCGGCCCAGAAGTTTTGGAGTCTTAATGATTTCATAAAAGTGGGCGTAATGTTAAATCCACCACGCCCATTTTTAATACAGTTGCCGATGGTAAGCACACAAATTTAATTACCAAATTTTAGTCTTATACGACCAAAACCCTTTTTTTGGTATAATTGCCGAAATTAACCATACAAATTAAATTGCCAAATTTTAGTCTCATACAATCGAAACTGATGGAAATATCGCATTTTTATTGATTTTTGGACGGTTAAAGGGGGCGTGGTTAAAACTAAGTATTCAAAAACCTAATCTAGGATGCAAGTAATACGCGTTTTAAGTTTGAACGAAATCCGTTTAGATTTGTATAAAAATCAAACAAACACGCAACTGAACAAACAAATTGAAAATGATTTTAAGTAATATAGATTATATTATTATGTATTATTGATCGATTGAAGAAAAAAGACATGTTTTACTCGTGAAAATGTGTTCCTTTTTAATAATAAAACAAATTTAAGGAGTTTCAAACAAAATAGTGTTCAAAAATATCACCAAAGTCAAAAAATTGTAAAAAAAACAAAAAAAAATATTGGTTTACCTAGCAAATACAACAATATAAAAAATAAAACCTGTTAAGTGATGTATGGCATGTTTAAAGACCTAAATTTCTTCTTTTCAAAACCGGTAAGAAAATGAAAATCAGTGGATATTTGACGAAGTTATGGGCGTATATGAAAGCGCATGTGTAAAAAACCAGTTTTTTTACCGTTATTCAAAGTTTCGATGTGCACCAAAAAATTCTAGTATGCCACAAAAATCTATTTAACTACACCTATAACCAACGCTATGTCTCATCCCAGAAGTTTTGTTTTGATTTTCTTTTTGTCAAAGTGTGTAATTAACTGTTGTTGTTTTATTTGCACATTACATCTTAAATAATTTCTGAATTTTATCATTGGGGGAAAAAATGTATCATTGCGAAATGAATGAACTAGGAATTTTAATCTAGAATTTCTTAGACATTCAATTAGATTGGTGTGGTAATTCTAGTATTAAGTATATGTGATAATATGGAAATTATTTGCAGTTCTACTTTGAGAAATATGAGTAAACATTTCGGTTGAAATCGGGCAGAGTCAAGGATCACATTGGGAACATATAGATATAGCGACAATCAGTTTTATGTATAAAATAATTTGGTTTTTGTTTTTGAAGGTGAATACAAAAAATAAAATTTCCAAAATCCATTCTTCAATATGATATAAATAATTTTCATGCAATTTTTAATAAAAAGTGTAACATGTTTTTCTTTGAAGATAAAGTAAATATTTACATATTTAAACTAAATGTTATCCTCTACTTCAAGACACCATTACATTTAATGCAATAATTTAAATCAATATGCACCATATGTAAGCAATCTTATTATAAGCCAAAAAACTATAATAAAAAAAAAGAGTTAAGTGAAAAACCAAATAAAGGTAAGGCATTAGTTTTATTAAAGGTATATAAATTACATGAATTCAAGTAAGTTTAAAAAGATTATATATACAAATAAAATTTTACCAAAAACATAAACATGCAAAATTAAATAAAAACATAGCTATTAGTTTTAAATTAAAAAAAAAACCCAAGACATACCACAAAATTCTATCTTGATTTCTTAGTGAACAGTAGAAATTAAAGTTAGTAAAAATATATCACTTTTTTTTACTTTAGCATACTTTGGCATCGAAGCCAATATGTTCTTAATACGAGTTTTACTCCGTTAGTGCGTTTTTAGGGGCAACATCGTGATTATTTTTGTTAGAAGCGGCGGCGGCACGTAGCGTTTTCCTCAAAAAACTCTCCTTGCGACGTGCACCTGCTAAAGTTCCGAAGTGATCTCTTGAGGAAATGTTGCCTTTAAAGTATGCAACGTTTCCTTGAGAACTGCAATTGCCATTCAAATCGCTTGCGTGACTAACTTCAGATGAAGTCAAGTCACTTGGCATCACATCATCACGTGTGTATATCATAGATTTAATTGGAACTTTATTAGTGCTTCGTGGTGATTTGCTTGAGGTCATCATCGACTGAGTACGAGCCAAGGAACTTCCTCCAGAAGCGGAGGATATTGTGGCGTATCGCAAGTGAGAGCGTTTTTTTGTGCGAGTTAATGGGCCACTTATTGTGCCGCCTCCCGGAAGAAGCCGAATGTTATTGATGCCAAACGGGTTGCTGTTGTGTTCAAAAGAGAGAGGATCATCAAATAAATCGAAATACTCACTGCTGTAAGTTGTCAACGAAACACTGGTATGCTGTTTAAGGTAATCAAGCGGTTTATTTCCACTCCAATCCATTATATCGCGGTTGGCTTCTAAAAAATGGAAAAAAAGAGATTTCAATTTAGTATGGTTCGAAATAAGGAATTCAATGCTTAATAGAGTGTTTAAACCTGACTTAACCCTCTTATGCACTTGTTGTATGTGCACAGGGGCGGTTCCAGGAAAATATTTCGGGGGGGTTTTAAAAATATTAATGTACGCTTTATATGTATCGTAGTTGGGCGTGCAATACCGCGTATCAGCCACTTTCACATACACACACACGGTATTAGTAAAATTTTACAGGAGTGCAGAAAAACTGCTTTCTTTTAAACTATTTCAGGATTTTCAAAAAAAAATTTATTATATTTAATAATGGAAAATCCGCCCTATATTAATTAAATAAAATTGAATTAAAATCCAAATTTAAATTTTAGCCTTTTTGCAATATACGCGGTATTGCAAGTGGCTGATACGCGGTATTGCACACCCAACGACGATATGCATAGTATATTTATAAAATATGTAATCAGTAAATCAAATCAAGTGTTGTTTAGATTGTAAAATGGTATTAGTTTTTCTTGGCTTTATCGTTGTAATGCTGATTACATTTTCACACGTTACTTCCATATCACGATGCATGTTCAACAACGCCAAGCTGTTCAATAGGTCATCACTAGTTTTGCTTCGCAGATACGTTTTTAAAAAGCTTCGTTTCTGTCGTGTGTCAAACGACGTACCTGTGTTTTTTTTGCAAGTTGTACACGGTTTACACGCATACACGTATACGCATACGCGTATACCCGGTATACACGTACCGGTGAATGTATACCTGTACACGGTATACATTTGGACAGTAGTAAAACCTCTGTATCTTCAAGCCGTTAGTCCTACAAAAAAAATGTTTAGGAGATATTTAAGAGATCTTAAGTGGATCTTCTTTTTTAATTTAAAGTTTTTTGGAAACTAATTCATATTTTTCAAGGTCACCGCTGCTATTTTTTTGGTGTTTTGAAAACATGGTTGTATTGAGGCATTTATTTTCAATGCATTCTTAAAATTTTACAAATTGAAAAATTAATGCTTTACGAAAGTTGAACAACTGCTGCTGCCTCGACTTTCGATTTTGCGAACAGTTTCAGTCAATCAAAACGATGACTGCCGAAGTTTTCGACTGCCGAAGCACTTTGCAAACTATTGAAACTAGTTTTCTGCTTCTGCTTATGCTGAGACTGTTTGATTTTTCGGAAGCAGAAGTTAAAGCAGTAGCAGGAGCCTTGAAAAAAACGTGCCATATTGGGTATAAAAAAGTGTCAAATAAAAAATTTAAAGTGCCTAAAAAGGTGCCAATTTTAATATTCCTGACCTTTCCCAGTCAGCACGGCATCGATGCAAATATTTTTTGCTCATTTTAAGTTCGAAAACATAAGAACCACTTTGCTAAAACAAAACTGCAATAACGGAATAAAATAAAGCAGCTGTCAAAGCTAAAAAAATATGGATTGCTCAAACGGTAGTAAAAGCTAAGGTTTGAACAAAAATGTATTTAAATATAATATATATTTTAAAAACGTGTGTAAGAAAATTAAACAGTTTTTCAAAATGTGCCATCCACCTTGCGCCAAATCAAAAAATGAGGTGCCATTTGAAGCAAAATAGTACCAAATCTGGCAAGTTTAGTGCCAAGTTGGCTGCCCTGCTCGTAACGGTATTTTTTAGTTTTGGCGAGTATGAACTTATAAAGTCACATTTCTTAAGCTCAGTTTAAAATGATTTCGGGGGAATCGAAAAAGTTTTTCTATTTAATTTCATTGTTGATGTTGCTTGAGGTTGCTTGAGGTAAGACTAATTTTGCATTCGAGCTTTTGTCAGTGATTTTTTTTCTTATATGAATCTGAATAACTTCTGGACAATAATTTCCCAACATATTAGCAGTAAATACATTTGAAATAAATTTTTGTAGTTTCTAATTTTCATTTAAAATTTGGTAATTTTGAATTTGGTATTTCAATTTCGGTTAGTAGATAAGTTGGTTATCTGTTTTAGACGGAACAGTTCTCTATTTGAACCATTTATATTTTTTAAGGCAGTTTTTTAGTCTATAGGGAAAAAGTTTGAGCGTTTTTTAAAATTCAATAACAATAAAAA
Source organism: Coremacera marginata (assembly GCA_914767935.1). Taxonomy (NCBI): domain Eukaryota; kingdom Metazoa; phylum Arthropoda; class Insecta; order Diptera; family Sciomyzidae; genus Coremacera; species Coremacera marginata. Next base: position 78,306,294 of record OU612047.1, read on the forward strand.
AACAAAAAATAGTTTAAGGGTGTGTGCGAATTGAACTAAATTGCTACCTAAGCTAAATTAAGATAAGCAGTTAAGTTTAATTAAATCTAATTAAGGCTAATTACAAATAGGTTAAAGGTTAAGAAATGTCATTATTCTCTTCTCTTAAGAAATGTCATTAATTTAGCAAGCATTTAGGTAGCTTGGAATTTTTCTAAATTAATTAAGGAAACACTGCTTTATCGACACAATTTAGTTTAGGTAGCAATTTAGTTCAATTCGCACACACCCTTAGTATCCATTTTTTATTATATGTTTATTAATATTTGTATTATTGAAATACAAAGAAATTGAAAAAAAAAAATTAAAAATTGATAAAATTACAGGCTGGTAGAGTGGGGATGATAAACAAAAGATTGTCTCATTTTGAACTTGTGTGAAGTTAGCTGCCGGCGAATTGGGAAAAAAATGTTTTTAAAAGAGATCTGTTATTTACAGTACGTTTTTAACACAATTTTGTTATTAACAGCAGAGAGTACTGTTTATAACAGAAAAAATTCTTAAACTTTCAAATTCTGTTAAATAATTCTGTTAATAACATAGAACTTTAATAAATCTTTCAAACACTGATTAAGAACTGTTATCTTACAATTAATTATATACATTAAAACAGGAATGCTTCAAAACCGAATTTTTCAAACAGAAAATAAACAGAAAATATTTGCAAATTTGATAATTAATTGTGAAAAAGTAAGTTTTTCTTTATCAATGTCCTAGTGGCCTGCTCGTAGACTTTTGAATTAATTAATCGGAAGCACATAGCACAAATGTATATTGTACCAAAAAGTTGAGTTTTGTAATATAAGTCATATGTGTACTCTAAACTCCCGGAATGATGGAGACCTCGAATTAATGTAGAATATATTTTGGATGATATTACTTACTTACTTACTTAGGTGGCCGTAACAACACGTGTCTGGGTTTCGGCCGACAGCATCAGCTCTCGCCAGGCGCCTCTGCTTTGCGCGCGCCTCTCCAATCGGATGATATTACAGTATTACGAAAAATATTTCCTACAAAGTTCAATTCATCGGGATATCCCTTATACCTTAAAGGAGGAAGGATCTTGTTAACACAAACGTAAACCCAGTGTATATTAAACACTTCCGCTAGCTCTACTCGCTACAAGTGGCACGACCGCTTGACGTTTTTGTTCGGCAACATCAACGTTGCGCCATCGTCGTGTCATTCGTGTCAGAATAGCAGAAGAAGCCAATGCCAGTTTTCACCCACCCACCCAAATTCTGAAGAAGACATCAAATCACTGAAAACAACAAGGACTTCAACCTGTATCAACAACATAAAATTCAAAAGACAAAACTACAGAATCAAAATCAAACCCACCCATACGGAAGAGGGAGAGATCGCAGCAATACCCACAACAGAAAACCCAACAATCAACACAAGGTATATGCGCACAGTTACAAAAACTAAATTCTTTTATTTTACATAAAATCGAGCAACTTTGTAACACTAATTGTGAACATTAAACTTTCTACTTTGTTTAACTCGAAATAACCTAATATTAAATTTTTTTATTTTTATATCCAATTGTTACCTGATCGTTCAACACCCGTTCAACACCCTTGTGTTTAATATCCGATTTTTATCCGATATCCGATATTTACAACTCAAAGAATTGAGCGTATATTTTCCAAGAAAATCGATCGGAAGCTGAAAATATGTGTTTATGGTACATAACAGTAAACACCGTAGTACCTACAAACTTTAATTCATAGGGAAATCCTTTATACCTTAAAGGACGAAGGTCCTTGTGTATAATATCCGATATAAAACTTAAAGATCTAAGCGTACATGTTTGAGAAAATCGATCGGAAGCTTAAAATATGTGTTAATGGTACATAACTGTAAACACCGTAGTTCCTACAAACTTTAATTCATCGGGAAATCCTTTATACCGTTAAGGACGAAGGTCCTTGTGTTTAATATACGATATACAACTCAAAGATCTGAGCGTACGTTTTTGAGAAAATCGATCGGAAGCTGAAAATATGTGTTTATGGTACATACCTGTAAGCACCGTAGTTTCTTATAAACGAACATTTTAAATTAGAAAAGATTCTTTTTTATTTTTTCAAAATCAATAAAAAATTATTATAAAACGCAACGCTGATTTCATTTATTGATTTCAAGTCAAAAAAGGTTTTGATTGTTGTCTGCTGTCGTTAACGACAAATGTTAAACTTTTGCCATAAACGAACAAAATTGTGTACCTCTTTACTTCAACAGCACAGTTAGCAGCACAAGGTGAATATTAGCCGACTGAAAATACAATTGAGGAGGTCCATAACAAAACGCAATAATTACACTTTTTAAGTTTTTCGCGTTTTTGACTGAATCCAATTCTACATATTAAAATCTATGTAACTATTATTATAAAGCAAGCCAGGGTTCAATATTTTTATCCTTATTCAATACCAAATATGATGGTTCAGATCAGAATGCATGTATATCCCACTCGCTTGAATAACGTTTATTCGTTTATCCAAAAAAGGTATTAAGTATGGTGTAACTTTTGCGTTTTGTTGTGGACCTCCTTAATTGATGGTAGTGCAACTTAACCTGCAGAAAGACATCGACGGGGTCGGGGTTCGAGCCCCAATGATGGAAGTAATAAACTATAATTTTTTTTTTCGATATTTTTCGTTATTTTTTAGTTGCTGCAATTACAGCTCACAAACGAAGTATAATTGGTGAATTTTTCAGTTGCAGTAAGCGAAAAATTTCTTTGTGTGTACATATCAAATAATAACAAGAGGCCTTTTTTAAAAATTATATTGCATTTCCTCACTACTTTTAAAGTATGCAACATGGTGAGTTACCGATTTTTTTTTTTTTTGTTCGATTCCCATGCAGGTATATATAAAGTGGGCGTTATTCGACAAATGGGTGTGACAATATTAGAAACACACTGTATCTCGAATAAAACTGACACTAAGGTACTGAAACTTAGTACAGAGGTAGGCACACTTATAACAAATTAGTGTAAAGAAAGTGGGCATTATTCGACAATGGGGTGAGGCAATATTAGAAACACACTGTATCTCGAATAAAATTAAGACTAGAGTAATAAAATTCGTTACAAGAATGGGTAGAATTATTTCCAAACACTATGAAGAAAGTAGGCGAAATTCGACAAAGAGCCGTGTCACTACTCGTATTAGAAAAAATATATATCTCAGTTAATATTGACATTAAGTTACTGAAACACGATACAAGAGTAGGTAGAATTATAACAAAACACGATAAAGAGAGTAGACTAGATTCATATTCGCTAAAAAGGAAGAAATAAAAACTTTTTAACAAAAAAAAACCGACTTCTAAATCACTACAAATTAAAAAATAAGTTTAAATTACTATTCCTATTAATTTTTTGTTAAATTTGATCATTTTTTATATACATTATTATATTGAAAATCTTATTATTTTTATTTTTCCTAATTTGTTTTATTATCAGAAATAAATTAATTTCTGCATGAATAAAAAACCTTTGAAGTCGGCGCATATTCAATGTGCGCATATTGCACACTATTGCATATTCAATATCAGTTTTACAAGCTCACCCAAGCCTGTAGATTGAGAATGTTAATGTGTGCAAAGCTTTTAAAATTACTTTCAAATTAAGATTTAAAATTAATACAGCGTAACCAATTCAGGATAGTCAAATAAATAAAATTAATACAGCGTAACCAGAGCAGGATAGCGTCAAATAAAAATATGTGATGGTAAAAAGATCATGATTGTGTGTCAAAGATTAGCGCCGATGAAGATGTTATATTCATGAAGAAATTAATATATTTATGATAGTAAAACAAATTAGGAAAAATTAAAACAATAAGATTTCCAATATAAAAATGTATATAAATAAATGATCAAATTTGACCAAGAAATTAATAGGAAAAGTAATTTTAAATTATTTTTTTACTTTGTAGTGATTTTGAAGTCGTTTTTTTTTTTGTTAAAAAGTTTTTTATTTTATTTTGGGAAAATGCGGAAAATAAAAAAATTATTTTAGAAAAGAACGTGTTTTCAGGAAAACAGGAAAGTCGAGACATAGCTCATTCGATCGGGCCAAAAATTCCACGGAGGCTATTATTGAATCGGTACTTTTCGAGATATTTGCAAAAAACCTCAAAACGTCTCGCTTTGTCCTGCCCAAAGCGGTACAATCTCTGGTCACATTACCTAAGTTGCTACCGACAATCCGTAGCATACGGCTTGAAACCATGTGTCTCATACGGTATGTTAACGGTCTGTTCTGGCTGATATGACCATGCTGGTAAAAAAATGATCCGAACAATCTATTTTCGAAATCAATACGGTTTTACTTCGGCCATTACTATTCCTTTTTCTTTCCGTTGAATTTAAATGCACTCCATTTTTCTGCGCCGTTTTCGTTCCGTTTTCATTTCGTTGAAAAATGATGGCTCCGTATATGCTTTGTTTAAACTTCGATTACTCTTGTTCGTTTTTGTACCGTTTTTTCTTGATTGTTACATATTAATTGAAATAAAATGTGGTTCAAAAGAACTTATCAGACCTATGAAAGGAAAAAATCTTGGAACCTTTGCTTAACTCAGACACAAAATCAATCAAGGTTTAGGTTCGCTATCTTTATACCAAATTTTTTAGCCCAAAGGTTATATTAGAATCAATGTTAAGTAGGGGAATGTTGACTAATGTGAACCACGCCGATTTTTTTGACTTAACTAAGACATTTGATATAACTTACCACTGTCATCATTTTATTTAAATGAAAGGGTATTTTTTATAAGGTCATCATATATGCAGATGTACATTTTAGAGGCTTATTAACCATGTGCTAAAATTTTATTTCAAAAAGTTTTTTGAAGGGTTCATATAAACCGTGTATGCTAAAAAAATATTGCGACTTTCGTAATGTTAATATTGCAAAAATCTAGTTAACATTTTTATCTGTCAGTATCAATCTCATTTGTGAATATTTGTTGCGTTGCACAGTGTTTCGATTAGAACAAACCAGCTGGACAAAATTATTTTATGACGTTCTTGAGCATATAGGATAGAAACAAGAAAAAAATGTTTTAGAGGGAGGGTCGGATATGTACTGTTCGCCAGATAGTCTAAAACTGGTAGTAGCTGGGGTGTAAGCTACGAGGTCTGACCAAGGACTTTAAAACTGGTACCACGGGCAGTCAGCGGCCCCTGGCGTATGCCAGGCTGACTAGTTGGGATGGCCCTTCGGGGAGTCTTCGTGGTGGCTGTGGTTTACTACCCATAACGCGGGCAGAGCTATCTAGCTCAGTGTGGTTTGCACTCTCACACCGGGCGCCATACCCTTTGTATGGAAGAGGTTTTAGATAGGCCTCCACCCCTACCAAGGGTTGCGAAATGTCATCACAACATGGAGCTAATTTGATACCTTTGAATCCTCAAAAGGGCGTCGACCGACGCAATATCTCGGTCCCAATGTTATGGAACATGTAAACTTAAGCCTACACGGCAGGTGTTTACATTAAACACAACATTCATTCATTCGCCAGATAGTGAACCTTAAAGGGTTAATTGGATGTTTTTCCTTTTTTCACAATATAGTGTAGTGTACTAACATATTTACATACTACCATGCCACAAGCATGATCACGATAGCGGGTATTATGTTACAAATGCATTTGCGTGAAAAACACAACACAACAACAACAAGCTAAAGAATTGAACTAGTGCCGATGACATTTTGAAGTCGAACGAAAAACGAAAATGGCCATTTCAGCGCTTCAAAGGACTTTGACCGAGCTTCTTATGATCAAGTGTGCTGTGTGTGTTGTCAAATGTTTGAACACAAATGATCGAGAATTGGATTTACCAGCTTTATGCCGACTCCGAACGGCTTATGTTCTCAAGATGCTTTTCATGGCAGTTTTCACTCTCTGAGGTTTGTCACTGTCTGCAGAGAGGTGACGGCCAAACAGAAAAATTAATTCAATTGAAAAAACTTTCTGTGTCAGATGGGGGATTCGAACCTGGGTTCTCTGATGTTTGAGCCACACACTCTGCCCACTACGCTACGGTGGCCACTGTTTGAAGTCAAAGCTATTAACTTGGTAGACACAATTATTATTAATAATGATTATGAATTTGAGGGGAAATATGAGAATTTTTTGTTAAAGTAAACCGAAAAAATCGGCATGTTTTAAAATTGAACACAATGTTATCATTTTCAATTTGTATTTTTGTAAGCTTTTATTTAACTCGCTTCATTCGTATGTATGTATGTCCGAAAATCTTGCCAACAATTTTTCGACAGCTTGTGGGTTTTCGATTAAGCTGGAATTTAGCATACATGTGTAAGCCCGGTGACAATGCAATATATGAACATTTTTTGCACAACCCCCTTTTACCGCCACAAATAAATAAAAATGCTATATCTCGAAGATGAAATTTTGGTAGTAAATTTCCTTCAAATAGAAAATAGGGTTTAAGAAAAAAATTTGACCACACCCCTTTTACCGCCCACAAATTAATATATCTCCAAAACTACTGGGCTGTTTCAGCTAAAATTTTGGCAGAAAATGTCCTTCAAGTATTGCATGGGTTAAAAAAAAAATGTTTTACCACCCACAAATCAATAAAAATGATATATCTCCAAGACTACTAGGCCGATTCAGCTGAAAATTTGGCAACACATTTACATCAAGTAGGAGATAGGGGTTTAAATTTGGCCACACCTCCTATTCCCGCCCACAAAACAATAAAAATGCTATATCGTTATAAAGTATATAATGCAATAATGTAAATGGTATAATGTTAATTTGTACTGTTAAGGTTAATGGTCTAAAAAATTAAAATGCTATATGTAAGGCTTTCAAAATAAGAGATGTTCATAATAAACCTTTAAGACTAAAAAGTAAAAAATAAAAATATATAAAAAAATTTTTAAAAAATAAGCTTTTATTTAAAACGTAAATAGGTAAGTTCTAGGGACGTATACAAATTAAGAAATTTTCAATATGTAAAATACATTTAAATTTTACATTTAAAAAGATTCAATTCCACTGATATTGTGTAGTAAGCATGTATATTTTACATTTTGAAAATTTCTAAATATATATATACGTCCCTAGAACTTACCTATTTACGTACGCTTTTATTATGATGATGGGTAACCAAGAGAGAGGTTCTTCTGAATTTAGAATATACCTACTATATACATACATGACAAATGTCACTGAAATTAATTTTTTTCTTTTTAGTTCACGTTTTGGTTTTAAATAAAAGCTTATTTTTAAAATTATTTTTTTTTTTTTTTTTTAATATATCTAAAATAGTTGGAATACCCGCCGTCGTCCGGGGGTGTGTAGCATTCAGGGTGTGCTAAATGTGTGGAACGTGATACAACCAACATGCACAATGATCAATGGATCCAATCTCAACCATACACTTTTTTGTCAGTAATAAAATTTTTAATTTAAGGACTAAAGCTTGTCTTTATTAAAAAGAGGATTTTAATCATATAAATCAAATTTTTTAAATAAACCTTTTTTTGTCTGCAATTTGAATATTATTTTATTTAATGATTCAAATATTTAAAGCATAGTCAAGTAATGAACTTTAAACCTGATTTAATTTAAGCACAACCCAAATATTCCTATGCCAAATATCAATATCATGATGCAGATATTTACTTAGATAAAGTATTTAAATTAAAAGGACTGGTCCTCCTTGTCTAATCTCGCCCACTCTAAACCATGAACTGCTCATTGTACCAAAGAATATTTCTACAAAATTTGGTTAAAGTCAAACAAACGGCGGTGAAGGATTGAAAATATTACTTATTTTTTTTGTTTTAGTTGCCATTATCACGTTTTTAATTAGTGGTTGTTGCTAAAATTGATTTTTTCGGCACCATGTGTTTTTTTTTTTTTTTTTGTAATGAAAGTGCAGCTTTTTTCATTTGCCAGGTTTGTATATTCTTCGATTGGCAGCTCATGTAGTGCACACGTTGCCAAACGCATTGAAATAAAGTTTAACATGTCTAAATGACTTATACTAGTTTTCATTTTTAAGGCATCTTTGTAGCATAGCTCAAGCGGCCCAGTCGTTTTCTAGTTTTAATTCTGAGTTACAAACTCGAAAACGTTTTTCAAAAAGTTTCATTAAAAATAAAAAATTTCCATACAAAAGCGCCTATTTTGGCTTCGCGATTTTCTAAATTTTCCATCAAAGTTTTCTAATTTTTTCTTCTTTTAAACCATCCCTGAACAATTACTAGCAAAATAAAAAAAAAAAACCCCCAGCCAAATCGGTCGAGCAATTTTTGAGTTTCAGTGGGACTAACGCACAGCAATTGATTTTTATATATATAGATTTGAGATTTTTTTAAATGTTCACATCACAAATGAGTTAAAAAAATAGCTTAAGACAAATGCCATCAAAGTAATAACATGCTATCAATTTATATGTGAATATTTAAAAAAATCTCAAATTTTATATGAAAAAATACAAATTGAAAATCATATTGTTTTGGACAAATTAGTTTATTTGCCCGTTGGTAATTACAACAAGCACTTGAAACTTGTTTCATTGGGTTTTTTTGGTTATCACAACAAGCACTCGAACTTGTTGCAATTAGTTTTGTGATCAAAACAAGCACTTAGAACTTGGTCTGAATCGTGGTTGTTACTAGTGAAATAGTAAAACACCTTGTTGAGTTGTAAGAATTACACTGTTGTTTATTGACAAATTGCTAGTTTATATAACTACAAATATGCTAGTGTTAGCAGTAATGATTAAATTAATATTAATAAATAAAATAAACGCTATGACACAATTAAACATATTGCAAAATTACAAAAATACGAATTTAAGCAAAATTATGAACTATGTTAATTAAACAAAAAGGTTGTTGCTATTGTTAGCAGAAGCACTTATACATATTTGCTAATAAGCAGTTTTACATTTCTTGTAATAAATATTTTTAACGTTTAGTAACCTACTTATGTTTTTACGCTTATCTTAACCCTTTGGTTGGCATTCATGTTAGCCCGTGTATTAACATTCTCCCCCGAGTTGAATGATTAATTCAACGTTGTGACTGTAGAGTTTTCATGTTGTAGTTACATTGAATGTTGATTGAGTTCTTGGGAGTGGCGTCGGAAGCTTTGGTAGTTGCTGCTTTTTCTTCTGGTATTTGCTCCATAGAGTTACAATTATAAAAATGCTGATCCCGATTGCCAATGCTAATGCGATATATGTAGCTAGCCAGGTATGTTTTTGTGTTGATTCTACTATTGATGGTAATTTAAGTAGTTTATTCTTCGTCAACTCTCTATGAAGTACTCCAAGCTCTTCTATTTGAGTGGTATATTGTTGTTTGGTAAGCACTTCGATGTGTTGTGATTTGATAGCCTCTAACGGCACACCGACGCTTGTATAAGTTGATTTACGGGAAGTAGTCAAATACTGATGTCCTTGAATTATTATTTGGTTGTCTCTTATTACGCAGTTTTGTTGAAGCTGGAGCAATCCCGATCCATTAAGCGTTAGTTGAGAAGTTTCTTGTCCACATACAGAACTAAGCCGAATAGGTTTTCTTGCGGCATACGTCCATTGATTTTTGTCAGTTAATTGATGCCATACGATGGATTTGTTTAGTCGTATAGTGTCGCATCTTGGATTTGTTTCATTGTTAAACAGATCCACTTCACATTGGAATTCATCAGATTCTTTTCTGTGTATAGACTGTATTTTTGAGCATAAATAGCAATCAGTTTCTAAAGTTAAACAGGATTGAAAATCTGCACTTCCCATGGGAAAGAATTCGTCTCTGTGATGGTTGATTCCCAAAAGTTCTGTTGATATTTTAAGTTCGATTAACGTGTTATTGATAACTGTTGTTACCGGAACAAGATTAAATATGTCGTAATATTTTTGATCAACCAGAGGGATTTTGATGTTGAATACAACATGATCAGCTGTCACTATGGCCTCAACTTTCATTAGGCTATAGAGCAGCAACAAGTTATCTTGCCTGACCGGAAGTTGAAGATGGGAAGGTAGGTGATTCTTAAGTTTTCCTGCTTCTTCTTTTAGTTGTTGGGGTGTAAGTATGAGGGGATTAATTTTTCCATGATGTGTGTCTGTGAGAGCATCGATGATTGAAGACTGTATGCGTTGTAGGTTTGATACCATTATTGACATTTGCAGGCATAGAGCTGTTAGGGTCATATCACTGTTATTACTTTCTTTATTTTTAAGTAGCTTCATTATTTTGTCGATATGGTCGTCGATATCTTTGAACTTTTTCATCGAAGTCATTTGATCTCTTGTGATAATGTTGATGGTAGAATCGATAACTGCAGTTTGGTTTTGCAAAAGTTCACGCAGAAAGCCGTCATTGTTCTTCAGTTGATTGATGGTATCTGACATTGTGGTGGCATACTTGGAATCGAGTATTCCAAATGCTAATGTTTCCAATAAAGTCTAAGGCTCCTCTTTTTACTCTTCTTGGCACTCTCTGTATTGACAGCATTTCAAATTCTGAGCCTATTTCTTGCTGTGAATTTTGAAAGTAGCTTACAAAAAATTCACATATTGGACTTGGTGCGCTTTCATTGCAGTGACGTTGAAGTGTTGTGATACCAGTGCGTAAGACATTCAATTCCTTATAAAATGGTAATAGGTCGTAATAAACAATCAAATTTAATTTTGTTGTTATTATTTTTGCCGAACCTATTTCTTCAAAATATATACCAGGATTTGATTGAAAATGGGTTATTTTTATTGGGCTGGCTATTTGCTAACGGTAATAGCAATAGCGTTACCAATATAGTTGTAATGATGCTGCCGATGGGAACACGTCGTCGTTTTGGGGGTATGGGAGGGTTTTCTTGATCTTGAATATCGCTGCTGTTGAAAGTTTTTCCTTTGTGCAGATCTTTAATCGCCTCTCTGGAGCTATCTTCTGGATAAAGTGGGGCTAGTCTATGGATTGGACGTTTGCAAGTCCCCGCCGCTGTTTTTATATCAACCACTCGAACGATTCCATCATTTCCTGGGTGGACATGCGTGATTCGTCCTAGTGGCCATTTCAATGGTGGTGAATTATCTTCTTTGATTATAACCAATGTTCCTTCCTTTATGTTGGGAACTCGTTCCTTCCATTTGTATCTGTGCTGAAGGTCAGTGAGGTATTCTTGACTCCATCGTGCCAGAATTCTTGTTTAATCCGGCTGACAGCCTTCCACCGTTCTTGCAATGTTTATTTGGACACATTGGCGTTTACATCTACTGGATTAGTTAAAGATTCGCCAATGAGGAAGTGTGCTGGCGTAAGAGGATTGCTAGACATAAGTGTGATTGGTCTTGAGTTGAGTATTCCTTCGATTTCAATGACAACCGTTTCTAACTCTTCATGTGTTAACGATGCCGTATTTACGCTTCGAGTAAGTAATGTTTTTGCAGACTTTAGTGCTGCCTCCCAAAGTCCTCCAAAATGTGGAGCTCTTGGGGGGATAAATTGAAATTTAATTCCTCTGGAGCTGCATGCATTTACTATTTTTTCACTGCCATCTTTTCCAAATAGAGACGTTTGTATATCGTGAAGTTGATTCCTCGCGCCAACGAAGTTAGTAGCGTTATCACAATAAAGGTTGAGGCAATGACCTCTTCGAGAAAAAAAATCTTTTTAATGAACCAATGAATGCATCGGTGGTTAGATCTGTTACGATCTCTAGATGAATTGCCTTTGTGGCGAAACAGCAATATACAGCAATATATACCTTGTGTGGTTTCTTTCCTCGAATTTTATAGTGTACCCACAGAGGGCCACAGAAATCAACTCCAGAGTTAATAAACGGTCTTGAAGGGGACAATCTTGTTGCTGGCAAGCTTCCCATGAACTGTTGGAACATTGTGGGCTTGTTTCTGGTACAACGAAGACATTTCTGTACTGTTGATCTTGTCATGAGCTTTCCCTTGATCGGCCAAAAGCGTTGACGAATATTTGCCAACAATGCTTGTGGCCCACTGTGCATGGTGTCCAAGTGAGTATCTCGCAAAATTAGCTTCACTATGGGGTCATTATATGGTAGCATCATAGGATGTTTCGTGTCATACGAAAGCGAAGATGAATGTAGACGTCCTCCTACTCGGATGATTCCATTTTCATCCAGAAATGGTGAGAGAGATGCAATTGGACTGTTCTTGCTAACAGTTTTGTTTGACCTCAACTGTCTGCTTTCTTCGTTAAAGTCTTGTTGTTGTATTAATCTCACTATAGTCTTTAGAGCTGAGTCGAGTTCCATTGGGCTCAGTGAATATTCTTGGGACCGCTGAGCACCTTTACTGTTTCTGATGTATCGTTGAATGTATCCAACAATGCGCTGTAGCCTTTTGAATGACTCTCGTGCCTTTATGGAGTAAATTAAGGAGTCTGAATGTACTGCACTTGTAGATACAGTGGCTATGATTTGATGAGTCTGCTTGATTTCAGGAGGGCCTTCGATGATGAGATTCTTTTGAATGGCTGTTTGCCACGTATAATCTTGCTGATGTAGAAAAACGGGACCATAAAACCAAAGATTGAACTGAGGTTTCATCATATCCTCTGGATGGGATCCTCTGGATAATATATCAGCAGGATTGTGATCGGTAGAGATGTGTCGCCACTGTTCAGATAGTGAAAGTTTCTGAATCTTGGCCACTCTGTGTGATACAAATGCTTGGAGTGTTGATGGACATCGAGATATCCAAGCTAATACGACCTGCGAATCAGTCCAAAAATGAGTTCTGGTGTTCTGATACCCAAGGTCGAGTTTAACTCAAGACATTAGTTCGGTACATAACAACGATGCACAAAGCTCCAACCGTGGTGCTACTCTGGACTTTGAGCAGAGAAGTCTGACCGATATGCTTTTGTTTTTAAAGACGGTCCGAATGTATATTGCCGCTCCATATGCCTTTTCCGAAGCATCCGCGAAACCATGAAGCTGTATTGATTGAGGAATGTTGTGTCCAAAGACGTGGCGTGGGATTCTAAGTTCATTTAATTTATCCAGGCTGTTGCGGAATTTTGTCCATGACGTGTGCATCGCCATTGGAAGGGCTTCATCCCATTGAAGTCTTAGCATCCATAACTGCTGGATGAATATCTTCGCTGCTACCACCACAGGTCCCACGAGTCCCAATGGATCGAAAATGTGTGCTACGTCAGATGTAACGCTGCGTTTTGTGACTCGCTGTATATACGTAGCACTTAATTTTGTCGTTATTTTAAATTGTCACTCGTTGGTGCAAATGAGAGCCCTAATGTTTTGATGGTTGACTCTTTTTCTTTTCCAAAGTCCAAATCTACTTCTTGATTTTCGATGGAAATGATCTGAAGAAGCTTGGGGTGATTAGAGCACCATTTTCTTAGATGGAACCTTGCTTTCGTCAATATCTCAAAAAGTTGATCTTGAATGGCCTTTGCTTCATGAAGTGTGTCTGCTCCTGCCAGACCATCATCAACATAGAAATTTTTGTTAAGTGCGTTGCTGCCTAAAGGATGTGTTTCCTTATTGATGAGTGCTAGTTCCTGCAAACATCTTGTTGCTAAGTATGGAGCTGCTCGCGTTCCATAAGTCACTGTTTGAAGTTTATATACATCCAGTGAATCTTGTGGATTGCTTCTCCAATTAATAGATTAATTGAAATCTTTCATCGTCATGATGAATTCGAATCTGTCTATACATTTTTTCAATATCAGTGGTGAAGACGAACCTTGGCATGCGGAATCGGAGGAGTATTGCGAACAGATCACTCTGAACTGTTGGACCATTGTACATTATGTCATTTAATGATACTCCGCTTGATGTTTTGCACGATGCGTCAAACACCACTCTCAGCTTTGTTGTGCTTTTTTCTGATCGCAGAACACAATGATGTGGAATGAAGTAATTTGGATCTAACACATCATTTGGATCCACTCTTGTCATGTGTCCTAATGATTTGTATTCATCCATCAATTTAATGCATTGTTCTTTGAGGTTAACATCCTTTGTTAGGCGTTTTTCCAGAGAAATAAACCGATTGTAGGCAATTTTCTGCGAACTTACTAGCATTGATGTGTGGTTTTTAAATGGTAATCGTACTACGAAACGACCAGCTGCATCTCTTTGCGTATGATGGATGAAGTGCATCTCACACTGTTTTTCTGAATTCGACAATTGTGGCTCCGTCTCAGCGATGTCTTCTTATTCCCAAAATTTTGCAACTGCCTCATTCAGGTTATCGTCAGCTAAAACTTCGCATGTAGCTAATTTTCGTTGTTCATTGTCGATTTTTCCAGATAAAATCCATCCAAGAACGGTTTTCTGAAGGACTGGTAAACCTTTTCCCAGTTTGACTTGCCCCATTGACATTATTTGATGTGTGAATTCTGCACCTAACAGAATGTCGATTTCGCCTGGATTATTGAACTGTGGGTCAGCCAGTTGTAGATTTTGAGGTATCTTCCATGATGATGTGTTGATGAATTTTGATGGCTGTTTACTTACAATTTGCGGAAATACGTAAGCTTCTAATGGAGCCTTGAACCCACTAGCGCGAGAGGGAAAAATGACGTTAACGCGATGACGGGCAAACTGTTTCTGTCTGCCGATACCTTCAACAGATAGGTATGAATTTCGATGAGTTAACCCAAGCTGCTGCGATATTTTTGATGTTATAGCATTAATTTGTGATCCGGAATCTAGCAACGCTCTGCATTCAAGAGTTTTGCCATTTGCTACTAGTATTATTTTTGCAGTACTTAAAAGAACATAGCTTGATTTTGGTTTGACTGATGATGCTAATGCGACTGGTTTTGAAGCCTCGTTTTTTCTTTGCTCTTGCCCTTCTTGATGGAGAAGAGTGTTATGCCTTTTGTTGCACTTGCTACATGTTCCGCTGGTGCATTTGTATGCTTCATGACCACCTTTTAAGCAATTTGTGCATAGTTTGTTCCTTTTTAGAATTTCATACCGTTGAGAAATCGGTTTTTCTTTGAATATCAGACACGAAAATAGTGGATGTGAACCACTGCAAGCTGGACACTGGTTTGTTGATGTTGATGTGATAAAAGACGTTGCGTTATGTCGCATCTTCTCAGGCCCTTTATTGGTGCATTTGTTCAATGTTTCCAACGAATTGAACCTGGTCTCAAGAAAGCTTAGGGTTTCTTGAACATTTGGAAGTTGTCTTGAGTCACTAAGGGATTGCTCAAAGGCTGTGTGGGTCGATCGATCTAATTTTCTTATGGTGATGTGCACAAGAATCGCGTCCCATGTTGACACTGGTATGCCTAATGCGCTTAGTCCATAAATGCATTTTTTTGTTGTATCATGAAGACATTTAATAGCGTGCACTGACTCCTGACTTATACTAGCCTGTGCCAATAACCGATTAAGTAATGCTGTGACAAGCAATCGTTTGTTGTCGTATCGACTGGTCAATATCTCCCATGCTGTCGTGTAATTTTGAGCTGATACTGGCAAATGTTTGATCAGGTTCTTGGGCTCACCATTAAGATTTGCCGTAAGATAAAACATTTTTTGCACATCACTGTACGGTTGGCTGTGTATGAGTTGCTCATACAGGTCCTTAAATTGTACCCATTTTAGATGATCGCCATTAAACGTAGGCAGCGTTATTGTTGGTAGTTTTACTGGTTGAAATTGTGTGTGTTCATGTAGTGCTCCTTGACCGTTCTCAGCAACGCTTGTCGACGCCTTTATGTATTGGTTAACGGCCACTAGGACATGTTGTATTCTTGCTTCCATGTCGTAAAAAGTTTCCCCGTTGTAGTCATCTACTGTGTCCAACTGAGTAGAATCCCATATTTTGGAGTTATTATTTATTAAATCTGCTTGATATTTCTCGAGTATTGATGCCTTTAAAATGCAGTACATCTCGGACTGTGGCTCACCATCTGCATCAATTTCGTTTAAAGTTTTCGAAATAATGTTTAATAACGCCTTCTGGTTGCGAAGCACCTTTTTTAGTTCTTCGTTAGGGCCTTCTAATTGCTTGGATTTTGAAACGTGTTTTGTTGCTTGTTGATTTTCTAATAACGCATTCATGTGTTCCTGAAAGTGTTGAATGTATTTTGAGACCAACGTTTCTATTTCACCGTAGTAGTTGTTAGTGAAATAGTCGTGGTCATTGTACTCTGTCTCTGACACTCTGATCTTCATGTCGTTTTCTTCGAATGCTTGCCAGAGTGCCTTGAGCTGCTCAATTCTATCTTGGAAGTATCGAGCATTTTGTTTCCTGTCTGAAGGATCCTTTTTGTAATTTTTTACAATGCGTTCGATCTGTTGACCTGCATTGCTTTGAGCTGCTACCAACTCTGAGAAGGTGGCCATTGTTGATGATCGTCTGTTGATGATCGTCTTCTGTTGTTGCTCCTGCTGATGATCGTCTGTTGATGATCGTCTTGGAGATCTTCTGTTGATGATATGCGGAGATTGCAGGGTCCTGCCACGGTCGCCAAATGTTTTAGACAAATTAGTTTATTTGCCCGTTGGTAATTACAACAAGCACTTGAAACTTGTTATAATTCGTTGGGTTTTTTTGGTTATCACAACAAGCACTTGAACTTGTTGCAATTAGTTTTGTGATCAAAACAAGCACTTGGAACTTGGTCTGAATCGTGGTTGTTACAAGTGAAATAGTAAAACCTTGTTGAGTTGTAAGAATTACACTGTTGTTTATTGGCAAATTGCTAGTTTATATAACTACAAATATGCTAGTGTTAGCAGTAATGATTAAATTAATATTAACAAATAAAACAAACGCTATGACACAATTAAACATATTGCAAAATTACAAAAATACGAATTTAAGCAAAATTATGAACTATGTTAAACAAAAAGGTTGTTGCTATTGTTAGCAGAAGCACTTATACATATTTGCTAATAAGCAGTTTTACATGTCTTGTAATAAATATTTTTAACGTTTAGTAACCTACTTATGTTTTTACGCTTATCTTAACCCTTTGGTTGGCATTCATGTTAACCCGTGTGTTAACACATAACATTGTGTTCAATTTTAAAACATGCCGATTTTTTTCAGTGCAAGAATGATTGGTCGATAATAGATTATCAATTATTATTTTGAAAGTACTTACCTACTTACTAACTTAGGTGGCCGTAACAACCCGTGTTCGGGTTTCGGCCAATCTCATCAGCTCTTGACAGGCGCCTCTGCTTTGAGCGCGCCTTCTCCAATCGGCTATACCAAGTGCGGTTAGGGCTTCCTCGGCCTGCTCCATCCATCGGAGGAATGGTCTCCCTCGTCGTCGTTGACCAACGATCCTCGCTTCGAGCACCTTTTTCGCTGGAGCTTCGGCGTCCATACGATGAATATGACCCAGCCAGCGTAGTCACTGCACAGTTATACGTCGAACTACGTCAACGTCTTCGTAGATCTCATACAGCTCGTGGTTCATTCGGATGCGATAGTCATCGCCGACTCGAACAGGACCGAAGATTTTGCGAAGAACTTTTCTCTCGAACACCCCCAGAGCAGCTGCGCCAGTTTGCGAAACTACCCATGCCTCAGCATGCCTCTTGTAGAGTGTTAGTTTTGTCGATCAAGAGAGAGCTCTGGAACTTAGTTGCTTACTGAGCCCGTAGTAGCAACTATTGTTCTTCGCTTTATCTCCAGGCTGACTTCATTATTGTTATTAATGGCGGTGCCAAGGTATACAAGCTCCTTGATTACTTTAAAGTTATAGCAGCCGGATGAAACGTGGGAGCCTAGACGCCTCGCTCCCTTGTTTGTAGAAGGCATATACTTTGTTTTACCCTCATTTATCGTCAAACCCACTTTGGCTGATTCCTTTTCGATAGCGGTGAAAGCAGCGGTAACATCTCTCTTGGTTCTGCCGACAATATCAATATCATCAGCGTACGCAAGGAGCTAGACACCTTTATGGAAAATGGTGCCATTACGATGCACACCGGCCTTTCGTACGATCCCCACCATGATGATGTTGAAGAGATCGCAAGACAGTGGATCACCTTGTCTGAAACCTCTTTCGGTATTGAAGGTTTCGGAGAGGTCGTTTCCTACCTTGACGGAGCTGCGTGTGTTGCTCAACGTCATTCTGCAAAGTCTAATCAACTTTGCAGGTATACTGAACTTTATAGCAGGTATAACTCAGACATTGTTGCATATATATCCCTTCTCTAATCCCTTCTCGGGCTATTGAACGCATCTTTGAAATCGACAAAGAGATGGTGTGTGTCAATTTGATTTTCGTGGGTTTTCTCCAGAATTTGTCGTAGCGTGAAAATCTGGTCTATGGTGGACTTCCCAGGTCGAAAGCCACACTTATAAGGTCCAATCAGTGTTTTTGTAATCGGCTTTAATCTTTCACACAGTAAGCTTGAGAGAAACTTATATGCGATGGAAATAAGACTGATACCTCGATAGTTGGTACTTTGAGATTCCAATCGTCGGGCATGCTTTACGCTAGCCATATTTTGCAGAATTTTCGTACATCCTTCTTGCGCTGGTATACCTCTAGTTCCTCAAGCTCACGCTTTTCCTGCTCTCTTTTCTTGTATCTGAAAAGGCGCCTCTCTTCCTTCTTGTAGTTTTCTCGCACGGCTCGCGTAGCAGCTGACTGCAGCGTTTTTCTATAAGCGGCATTTTTTACTACTGTCGCGATGCGAAACTCCGCCAGGTTAGCAACTTAGTTGCGCCTTCCTGTCCACAGCCAGGATAAAGGAGGATGGTTGTTTATAGGATACGTCCTGCAAACGTAAAAACTGATAGGGCCAACCAAGAGCTCGGGTTGCGAAGGTATAGCAATTGACCTTAAAACTTGTTAGTACGGGGACAGTCTTAACCCGTCAAATGGGGTAGACCCTGTCCATCCACCGCACTGAGACCTTAAATCGGCTGGAAATTATGGATGTGAATGTTTGGCATACGTGCGATATATGTCGACACTCTGGTTTTCCTAGTGGTTTGCTTGTCGACGTTTTGACTCGCACCTTCAAACTGGCACGGCAGTCACTGAGGGAAGTGTAGTAATGGGTTGTAAAACTTGGGTTCTCATACTGAGCACGGCAGTCCCTGAGAACAGTGGCCTATACTCTGTCTGGATGTTGAAATCCGGACAGCCAGAGTAAGAGTGGCATTTGCAAAGGTCCTCCAAAGTAGGTACCAGACATGTGCAACATTTTGCAGTTGAGCCGGCAGCTGGGAATTGTTAAAATAGCCCTTACAGCGCTCATTGAGCACGGTCATGCATAAGAATGCACTTTTTCATAATTGCATTGGTGTATTTTTGGTCTTTTTGCGGGGATGTTGTGGATCCTCATTGACGGGATCGAGTTGCCCAGATGACTGTCGTGGGCTGGCCCTTCGTGGAGTCTCGTACTGGTTGTGGTTGTGTGAATGCTACACAGTCTAGATTGACCGGCGGAGTCGCGCAGTGGTACGACCGGGCGGGCATATCTGTCTTAATATGCAAGAGATTGGGTAGGTCTCGTCTTCACCAGTAGATGGATTGTAAGTACGTCACTACTGAAGTCTAAACTGGTAGCTATTACGGGCAGTATGTAATTTATTGAATAATGCTCCTAATCAGCAGGGCCCTGGGTGATGCTTTGTGTTTGTGAATGCTTCCATGCTCGTGTTGCCACTTTTTACTAGTTAAAACATAAACGGGTCCGTGTTGTGGTATAACACATAAGTTCTGGCTGTCTGTTTCATGAACAGGTAGGCGTACTTGTCAAACCAGAATCTAATTGTCGCAATGCGACGCTCCTGATCGTACCATTGGTTCCGAGGTTGCGGGCGCCGGAAACCAATGGCTTCTTCAGCGGCAGAGCACATGGAGTGGGATATATGCGCCCAAAGTCCGCCGTCGTCGCCGGGTCCAGAGGTTGGTTGGTTGAGCTCAACCGAGAGTTGACCGGAGTAGGCCTCGGCAGTCCGTTGTAATTGCAGGGGATCAGGGGGCGAACCTTCACATGGCAACGTGTCTGACTGCCTCAACCTGGCGAGGCCAGCATTATCTATGTCGAAATCGTCTCAAGTCGACACAAACCTCCACGTGGTGTTCCCTGGGCAACGGCAAACTGGCATCCGTTAGTTTGACGGCTAATATGAGCGGCGGGTCGCTCCGTGGACCTTACACATGGAATGTTCGCAGGGTTTGGTTCCCGCCACATTACTACTGCCCAATGAAAACTAAACCAGCCTGGGATTATTTTGAAAGCATTGAAAATTAATTAGGAGTCTTGGAAATAGTGGGTAAGCTAGGTTAAGAAAAATAATGTTATTTTTAATATAAATATCAGAAGTTCGATAAATAAAAATCAGATTCTAATTGAATGTTAAGCTTGGCTCTTTAGCTAAAACAATCATTTTACTATCTGAAAATAAGCGTGGCTTTCTAGCCATATTGTCTTGAGCGTTGGTGCGTTCTAAAAACACTTAACACTTGATCACGACAGATTTTTCCTCGTGATAAGTGAAACTCTCTAAAAATCTATCTTTTGCTTTATCTGTTAACGAATGAACAACCTTACAGTAGCACGGAAATGGTTACATTTAGAAACGTAATGTGGCACAATATTAGTTTAAAATTATTTTGCGTTCGAATAAAAGCGAAATTTTAACTAAAACCATGCCTAGTTCCCATGTAAAATATCAATTAGAACAAACCGGCTGAAAAAAAAATATTTCATTAAAATTTTGAGCTTATGTGGTAAAAACTAGAGATATATAATTTAGAGGGGGGGAGGGGATGGCTATGTACCTCAATCCTTAATGGGGAAGGTAAACTTTTTCCACTTTTTAAAATGTAACATTAAAACGGCTGCATTTAGGAACGTTATCAATGTTTTTAGCAGTTGATAGAATATTCAATTTCGAAGGTGAGTGAAATTTAGACAAAACTACGCCTGCCTCCTATGGGAATCACGCCCAATTTTGTATACAACTTAGCTTTAGTATCACATACCCCAAATTTAATTTTTGTAGCTCAAGTACAACACATTGTAGACAATTTTTATGCAACAGTGGGCGTGGCAGTGGGTGGATTCTAAAAATATTTTATAATGCAACTCTTTTAGTCAACACTTACATTCGCACAAAATTTCGTTTGATTATATCGACTCCTTTTATTAAATTTTTAAGGAGGAATTTTTATCCTATTAAAGGTGTAGTGTTTAAAAACGTTGCAACAAAAAAAGCGCAATATCGCACTTAGACCTTTTGATGCCAAAAACTACATAAAGTTCTACGCAGTACAACGAAGTTTGTTTGTATTGCTCTTTCATTCTTCGGAAGAATAGTCAATACAAGTTTGCAAAACATTTTCTTAACTTGCTGAAATACTACTTTTTCAACGCATAAAAAAACAAGCAATCAATTTTTTTTATTCTTTTATATAACAATATACATACCTTTAGCATCTCACCATACCATCTTGAATTTTAAAATTCTGACATCAGATTCGGACTCGGCGGCCCCCTAACACAGTTCAATGATGTATAAAAGTCTTAAAAAGAAATCTTTTTAAGTGGCAATACTATTTTTATAAAAATTACCTAATTTTGAAATTCTGACAAAGGATTCGATTTCAGCGACCCATTTTTACCTTGCGCTTGCCTAGCACCGAATTCGTAAAAATAAAAAAAAATCAAGGCAGCAACTCTATCAGCCATCTCGAATTTTAAAATTCTGACAACAGATTCGGAATCAGCGACCCCCTAACACTGTTAGATGATGTTTAAAACTATTAAAAATACATATTATTAGGTGGCCACCTTAAAGTAAAACCTTAAAGTAAAACTTAAAGTGGCAATGATTTCCGCCATCGTGAATTTTTAAACTGTGATATTAGATTCAAAATCTTATAAAAAAAAAAACAAAATAAAAAAACCTTATAATTTACATGCCTACCTCAAAATGAGTAGGCATTTTTTTAAACTTTATTTTGTCTGCGATTGCTTGTGTGTTGTATCGCGATATAAACGATCTGTGTAAATAAAATTTTTGCAAAAATAAGGAGAATGCATATTGGCATTTCCAAACTGTCGTTACGTACGATTTGTACGAAAACATATTAAAAAAAAGAATGAAAAAGTAAAATTTTCAAAAAGGTTTTTTATATTAGCGTAGTAATTCAGTAGCACTATATTCAGTAAAAGAATTAAAATAATTGACCCTAAGGCTTTAAAGATATAAGCAAAACTATGCTCTGGTGTGACGTTATAAAAAACAGAAGAAGTTTTCGACTTGGACTACAAAATTTGCAAAATTCTGCGAATTGGGCAAGACTTTTTGTATAAAACCTTCTTAGGTTTTATCAAATTTAAAAATTTTATCCAGTTTTTTTGTTATTAGGCGTAGTCGTCTGACGTGACGTTACTATTCAATTCAATTGGGTAATTCAATTGAGTAATTGGTAATTCAATTGGGTAATTGAGTAAATATGTAATTTAGTAATTGAGAAACAAATTCAATATATTCTGCTTCTCCTTGCCTCAACAAGTTTCCATTGTTTTTATCCAATGCTTTCCATTTTTGCTAAAACAAAAAAGTTTATGAAACATTTACGGAACATTTACTAAAAATTAAAATTTACATTTTATGTTCACATTGCTTAAATCAATAAAATTTAAATGTTTCTCTAAGATAAGATCATTAAATAATAATTTTTTAATAACTTTTAATTTGTTATTAAAATTAAATTAAATGCCCATATGCATAGTAAAATTGCATGTATTAATAAAATACAAAACAAATCTAAATCTTAAGCCGCCATTTTGAATTTCGAATTCTTGACTTCGCATTCGTGATCAGAGACCACAAAAACCTATATATCTACATTTTTATGTAGCTCCTTGAGGTTTTAGCCGTCTTTTTTAGATTTGGAACCATTGTGCGTCGTGGGCTTATATAATGCCAAAGTTAGGGTTAAGGCATTAAGATCGTTAATTTTACGCGTGTGGTCTTCTACTTAAAAAAGCTACCAGGTTTATCGCGGACAAAAATCGATTTCTCGAACTCGCTTCAAAAGTTGAAAGCTCTTCTAAAATCTGCCGACAACAGTCCAGCTAACATACTTCTGTTACTCGAACAGAGATATGTTACATAAATTCAGCTAACTTCACACCGGTTTATTGTGACACGTGACTATTCACGTCATCTGAAAAAAAGAGATTCATAATAACGAAAAATGTCGCTATATCCCAAACTAGAAAAAGAAATTTGTTCGCGAAATGGTGACTGCTTGAAGAAAGGAGTAATTTTTTGTCCTTTTCTCAAAGTTTTAATTTTTTTGAAATTTGAAATTTATATTTTGGGTTTTCATTCTTTTGGTAAAAACTTGTGAATACTTTTCGTGTGAGTCACTTTAATTGTGCCGTATTTGTCTTTTTGCTACGATAATTTTTGGGGGAAGAGGGGGTATAATCCCCAAACCCCCCTTTGGTTGCGCTACTGGAAAGAACCACAGTATTACGGAATCATGGCATTGTCATAGCTTAATAAAAATATCAAAGGGTCAGAATTTACAAAATATATTAACTTTTACAGAGCCATTTGCAGTTAAGAACAGGAGCGAGCACGGGAAAAATTTTGCGGGTTAAACCCCCCAAAATGAACGAATAAAACAACATATATGAAATTATATATTATAACATTTTTTTGATATTTCTTTTGTGTATTCTATATTTTATTGTTTTTCTCAAACAACACCTAATACTATCAAACAATGCAAGATCTAATAAGCTTGTTAGTCAGAACGGCGAAGAGTGAAAATTTTGTTGGTTGAACTTGTGCTCGTCAGTCTCACCAACAAATTCAAACCAAAAGTCACTAACGCACAAAAAACGCATAGTCTTAACAAAGAAGCAGTACAACCAAAATTGTTATTATTAACCCTACATTTTTCGATTTATTATAAACTATAACCTAAAAAGTAAATCTTGTATCTACGAGTATTAAAGTTCCATTCATAACATAGGAGTTTTTAAAAAATTTTATTTATAAATTTTTGTCTTTTATTTTTTAGAGAACGCAAAACTTAACCATCGTCATTCCTCGCAATCGCAAACTAGTTGCTTAACATGGTTTTTTCTAAAAAAAATTATTTGCAAAATAGAGCAAAAACCTTTCTTCAAAATAGTTTTTTGTAATAGATATTATATAAATAAAGTTTATTTGCATAGACTTATAAAGGATTAAAAATGAATAAATAAAAATTAATTTAGTTGATAAGACCAAGTCCAGAAAACACCCTCAAGAAAAAGTAATGAAGGTTATTTTACCGTCAGTGCTGTATACCTAACCTAAGTTTGTCAGTATTGAAACAAAGGTTGTAACCTTAGGTAGACAATAACTAAGGCTATCTTCCTTCAATACTGTAATTCCATCAACATTTTTTTAATTTCTTATGATGTTTTCTAACGCATATTTATATGCACTGTATTAATCAGAAAAATCGGTTGTCGTCATTTATTAATCTCAATTTGTACAAATTAAGGATATTCGCATCAGTCAGTGTTTTCGCGCAAAGAGCACGATCGAAATTTAAAATTAAATATTAAACATCAAGAGTTTCTATACTTATCCAAACTTTTGTAAGTTTTGAAGTAAAACACTCTAGTTTGAAATAGTACCTCAAAAATTGTTTAAACTTCTACTAAGCCATGAAGTTTACTTTTTAAATCATTGCGATTATTTTTAAAACTTATACGGTTTAAGATGGAAAACCTTTAGTTTTGTTTTTTATACTAAAAAAATTATTTCAAAAGCCCCCGAGTTTACATTTTGAACTCCTTGGGTTTGGTTTTAAGCCACAAGTTTTGCCAAAAATCGAATTATGGATGCTTAAATCCTTGAATTGCAAATTGTTTGCATAAGGGAGGGACGACATAATTTACCCATTAAAGACTAAGAAAAACTATACAATCTTCCATCTACCGCTACGCAGTTTGCAGTTTTAAATATGGTCACATTAATATTTTTCGTTAATAGCACGTTATTTTAAAAAACTTTTTTCTACATTTAATTTTGAAATTTATATTTAATATAATACGGTTTTTTTCCATTATGTACATAGTTATAACACGCAATTGTAAAATCCTACTTCCATTAAAATTTATCAAAATTAAAGTTTAAGTTAATTTTGCTATTTTTATATTATCAATTTAAAAAAAGACATTATCCTCTTAAGTTTATATATTGTAAAGGATGTCCAAAAGTCACTGACGGTTTGATCGGCACTCCTTTTTTTGTGACAAGCGAAGAGTACTATTTCTATGATAGCTGCCAACAGCAAACATGGAGGGTTAGTCATGGAGAAATTCACGGTCGAACAACGCGTTAAAATTGTTAAAATCCACTACAAAAAAAGTAAAAAGTTTGCGGAGACGGTTCGCAAACCCCATACTTCTCGGTCATCATAACGCAAGCACCATCTCGTACTATTGTGGTTAATTTAATTAATAAACTGGAGTAAACAGGCTCTATTGTGACGCGAAAAGGGTGGGTCGTTCCCATTGCGCCTGTTCGTACGAAAACAGAAGTCCAAGTCGTTATTGCAGCAATTGATTCAGAATTATACCAAAATGTCATGGAAAATTTCATAAAAATGGCACACATATGCAAGCAAGGTCAATGCGGTCATTCGAAAGGCAATTTATAAAAAAATTAAAATGTCAGTAACTTTTGGGACACCTTTTATAAAAACATTTGAACAAGTCTAAATAAAAAACTTAAAATCCCTCACAAAATTTTTTGTGGGTGCGCCCCTGGTTAAGAACATACAAAAATGCACTATTTATTCGTTTCTGATATACTTTTAAATTTTTATTTTCGAGTTATTTCATGAAAAAAGCTCAGTTAATTTCTTCTTTGTTAAAATAAAAAACAAAAATTGAAATTGATGCATTATAGTTGTATTCATTACGTTCATTTGCCGAAAAACGTTGTAAGCGAAGATGTTATGCTTACTGGAAAAAAGTGGCATCCTCAATTATATACAAGCAAATTTCTTTAAAACCCTTACACCAAAAAATTAAAACTCGAAATCAAATGGATCTAAGTGCGCCATTAAAAACTTTTTCCAATTCCTGAAAATTCATAATTTTGTTGCTTACAATGTTGTTCGCGACTACGCTTCAATAAACGAGATTGACGCAAGCAATGCAATTAAAACGGCCAGTATTGATGAACAGAAAAGGTATTGTGTTCCATCATGACAAAGCCAGATCAAATAGATCTTTAATGACCTGGAAGAAACTGAGAAAGGTTGGCTGGGAAGTTTGGATGCATCCACCATATAGCCCGAACCTTGTACCTTCAGATTATTATTTGTTTCGATCTCTGATAATTTTTAGTCCAAAAATGACAAAAGGTTATCGATCAAAACGGCACATATTTGGCTTAATAAAGCTCGTTCTAAATATAAGAAAAAAATGTTTTATTTTTGGGCAAATTTGTAACCAAACTTTTTGAATACCCAATAGACGGTTTGTGTTTTTTTCCGCAAATTCTAAATGCATAATTTTTATTTTTGAAGAGAAGCTTTTTACGCCCCGTTCTGTGATTTGCTTGGAGTGAAATCTGAAAAATTTTCGACAGATTTTTTCTAAGAATTTTATATGGTTTCTTTGTTTCTGTGTTTTTTACAAGGCAATTTAATATAACAAATATAAAAAAACATTTCTTCGCCTGCCGAGGGGATTTGAACACGTAAACCTTTGATTGGAAGTTCGATACTACACCCATTGAGCCAAATACCTTCTTTATGATGAAGCATGGATTCAGTATTAACTGCAACTGAAGTTATGTTGCAGTACATACAATAATCTATTAATGTATTTGTGTGGTTTGGGTAGGTGCTTAGCCACTTGCTACAAGAGTTGATTAGTACATTTTTATGGTTTGGGTAGTTGCTAAACCACTTGCTACAAGAATCATCAGTATTGCCACTTTTCCACAATTGTTTTAGTTTCTACCACTTTTATTACCCACTATTTGCATTTTTCCAAAATCTATATATTTATATAAAAATTATTGCATTATAATTAAAATTTTAGAAATTTTATTGCATATATTTTATTTTTATAGAAATTTTATTGCATATATTTTATTTATTATTACATTTAACACATTATTTTAGAACTGCTTTAAGAACATTATAAGAGAATTATTTGCAATAAAACTAATTCAGCGTGAAAAAACTTACTTTATGGTATACTTCTTATGATTTGTTTTGCTGTAGGACTTCAGTCGAATTTTTCCTTAAGATAAATATATTCCAAAGTTTTTTTAAAATTCACCACTTATTTTAGACTCAACCTACCACTATTTAAAATTTGCAAGTGACAACACTGGTCATCATCCTCAGTTTGCTAGTGCCATCTGTTAGCGCCATCAACTGTTAACATAGCTGCAGTTATATTTTTAATATGAAATCAACACCAAAATCTAACAGAGCAGTTTGGATCGGTGGAAACAGTGTCGACATATTAATCAGTGGGTCATGGGATCGATCCTCACGGTGGGCAAATTAATAATTTTATTTTTTGATGTGAATGCGTTTATGCTGTTGTTGGTACATGCTTTTGTTTTGTTTTTGCATAGTGCGAAAAAAATAAACAATTGTCCACAAGTGCGTTGAAATAACAATGACAGTAAAATAAAAAGCTTCGCTTCTCTCGTGTGTCCAACGACGCACCTGTTTTTTTTTTTTATATCATATAAAAATGCCAAAAAAGCGGGTTTTCGAGTAGAACCGGGACGGTTTCGTCAATTCTTGAACTTTTAATAGCTAAATTTGTTTCATTCGCAACCATCGTTTATAATTCCGGGGGGCACGCAGGATCCAAAATACTTTAGCATTTCCCATGCAAATTTGACTCAGTCTGATGCCGCCCGCAGAGTAAACGCAGGCAGGCAGTACGACAAAAGTGACTTCATACAGTTTCATATTAATTTGTTGGAAGTCCAAATAGTGACAGCAGGCAGACCAAAGCAGGTACAACGAGAAAACTGGTGTGTCCTGGTTTCTCACAGCTGATTTTGCGTGTCTGTCTAATTTCTATATGAAATGTAATAAAATTTAGATGTGAAGAAAGTTTGAAGGACATTTTTTTAACGCAGTTGTTGTTTATTTTTTTTGTAGAACGAAACACATACCCAAGCATAATAAGCATAACGTGAAAACAACACCATACAAACACAACAAGGGTATTTACTTCACTGCTGAAATTTCAGAAATTTCCGGCGACTTGAAGTGAGCGACTTTAATGTTTCGTTTTTCCACATGCATCTGTTAACCTTAAAATCGCCATCGCTTCATTTCGTTGGTCATGCGATGCATGTCAGCAGACAAAGAGTCTTCTTGTCGCATGTACATTAAGGTGGACCTTGAAATGAAATTTTTGCGATATTTTGGTAGATGAGGGCTCTATTCCGTGCCTTTTTGGAAAAAAATGACAATGCCGAAAAAAAAAATTTAAAAAAAAAAAAATTAGGGGTTGCGCACGAGCCGAGAAAAAGGTCCACTTTGCCAAAATTAGGGGGGAAATTGCCATAGGTCATCAGGGGTCACCCGTAGAGGGGAAGAATGTATGGCCGACCCCCATTTACTTTTTACCGCCAACATTTTCCCCCAAGACACCCACCCCCTATCTCCTCCCCTTAGGAGGGTCACCATACAAAAATGGAGGTTGCTCAGTATTTTCGAAAAACACCATAGGTCATCAGGGGTCACCCCTAGGGGGGCAAAATATATGACCGACCCCCATTAACTTTTCATCCCCAACATCTTTTCCGCACAAACTTACCCTCTATCTCCACTCCTTGAGGGACTCCCCATACAAAAATAAAAGAAGCTGTAATTGAGTAGTACTACTAAGCACTTTTAATATAATATAGTCAAATTAACATATTTTTGTTCGCTGATGGGTATTTCTTGCGGTAAGAATCGATAACATGTAGTAAATACTGTTTCTCTTCTTCGCCTTGACACAGTATTCTATTATAATCTTGTATCATTTTTACTCCTCTTTCGGCAGTGTCGTTCACAACGCGCAAGTTATTTACAATTCTACGACCTTCTTGATAGTCTGCGCGAGATTTCCAGGTTGCTGGATTTGCAAGAATGAAATCTTGCGATATTCCAAATCGTACAAATAAATTTTTGGTATTATGAGAGACGAAGTTGCTCAAGTCTTTAGCCAAGAATTCCTCATTCACATCTTTGAATTTCACCTCGATTTTTTTAACGCTGGTGCTTTTGATTACGACGCGAGGAGCTGGGGGAACCGGGTCGTCTTCTTCATCTTCTTCACCTTCTTCGTCTTCTTCATCTTCTTCACCTTTGTCATTCTCATTTTCTAGCAATGCTTGGGCCATTTTGGCCTTCAACTCATTTGAAACCTTGTCATCGAAAAAGGCAAGGGCTATGTGCTCATCGGCGAGATACCATAGGTGACCGGTAAATTTCTTTATCATTACCCGAGATAAATCCTGGTCAACGGACTTGTACTCGACGATGTCCTTCAAAAACTTCCAATCTTGATTCGGCGCCTCAGCTGCTCGAGAAGAACCAAACCATGCCTTGACGTAAAGTCGCACCACAAAAATACAAACGTGTCGAATACCATTCAATTCACATACAGATAAGTGAAAAGTTCTCCGAAACAAAAACATCTTGAGGCTGTAAATGGCTTTTGCCATCCATCGAGCATGGGAAACGGGTCCTGGAGGTCGGAAATGGTAATTCTCAAGTTTTTCACCCAGAAACAAAAGAATTAATTGTAGCATTTCTTTGTAGTCATCGCGAGGGTGTTTCTCCTTCAATTGATCTAAGCAAAACTCCTTTATGCCGACTTGCATTGCCACAGGAATTTTTCTGACGACTTGATCGTCTATCAAGCCAGAATGGAATGGTTTAACCTTTACAGCGTCCCATTCCTGTTTGAAACGGTCAAAGCAAGGAACGCCTGGTGCACTGGTCTTTCCCATTTTTGTCTCAAAAACTTCCCTTAGCACCAGTTCGTATACGTGGTGTCTGCAAGGTAAATATAAGATTTCTCTCTCCAACAGCCGCTCAAGAGCAACTGCGGCTGCGGAGAATGGGCCACTGTTCGTTGATGTCGTGTCGAAAGAAAGTCCTTGTATTCGATGTGTCATATGCCAAGATGCCAACAGTTGATAAACGGCATGTGCTATTCTCCGGCCTTTTCCTTTCCCATCTTCTACTTTGGGAACTCCAAGAAGTTGTTCTTTTTCTCCGTACGAGACAATTACCGGTAGACGGTCCACCTTCTTTGTACCCACAAAATCCAAAAGCATTTTGCCATCCCAATGGACTACGAAGGATTTAGCTGCGACAAGCTGGAGATAAATGAAACGCGTTGAAGAATAAGAATTCTGAATGAGAGCAAATAAATCTATGCGATCTTACTTCTGGATTGTCTTTCACATGACTCAGCATGTTCTCTCGATTTGAATGCCGACATCTCCGAAGCGACGTACGGTTTATTGTGTATTGTTGAGGATCGCGTCCAAATGCTTCTGCCGCCGCTATCATAATGCCGACCGCGTCTCGGTCAGTCACTTTGCACTTGTCCAAAGCTGATAGCACTCGTTCAGTAAAACATTGTTTGTAACCTCTTCTGTCACCAACATTTGATGGGCCAGCTTCTGCCGGGAAGTTTTCGTCCTGTCTCCCATTATCATCGCTTGAATCACTGCTTGAAAATTTAACCACTGCAATTGAAAGAATTTCATTTGAATATAAACATTGGACGAACACACAAAGCGCGAAATAGCTTACCGCCTTTAGCGAACTGATCTCTACTAGATTCCGTTGCACGTTTGCGTCGCAACTCTTCTTGTTCTTCGCGCTCAGCTTTTCTTTTCCTCGTTCGAGTATCAGTAGCGTCCACACCTCCCATAGTTCCTGGCCGGCCATCTTCTCTTTGCTTTAGCAGAAACTCAATGTCTTCGGTATTTGTCATTTTCTCAAGGGCGTTGGCGTGTGCGATGTCGAAAAGATTATCCAAGCTATCAGAAAATGTATTCTCTTTTTCTCTAGTGGACTCAGTCTTTCTGTGAGATGACTTTCTTAAAGCATCCCACTCATCGTGCAGCGCAGCTATTTTTCTTGTAACATCTCCTCTAGCTTTCGTCGGAATAGCTGCTTGGCTCCAAAAAATCATCACTGCGTCCGCGACTATAACCGCACTATTTTTCTTCGACATGTTTTGTTTGCGAATGTTGAAGAAATGCATTCTTAGCACTTGCTTCTTCGACGGTAATTTGTTCCCCGTAATATTCATGCTTGGATAACCAATCAAAAAAATATCGTCGCGCGATCTAAGTTGTGTTGTCATCTTAACTTTTAAAAAACGGGAGAAAAATCAATTTACTTTTCGCGGTCGTCGGCACTTGTTGAATGACAACAATCGATGAATGAACTGCTATTTATAACTACTACGTATTTTGCAATATTTTACTGCCAGGTACTGATGAATGGGGGCATCTGCTACGTGTGCGTTTCAAATTTTTCAAGACTTTCCAAACAATGACCACTCTTGAATATTGGTGGAATTTCTGTAAAAAAATCAAAAAAATCTCGATATTGTGCAACTGTAAATACATAGATTTTCAGTATTTTTGTATGGGGACTCCCTCAAGGAGTGGAGATAGAGGGTAAGTTTGTTCGGAAAAGATGTTGGGGATGAAAAGTTAATGGGGGTCGGTCATATATTTTGCCCCCCTAGGGGTGACCCCTGATGACCTATGGTGTTTTTCGAAAATACTGAGCAACCTCCATTTTTGTATGGTGACCCCCCTAAGGGGAGGAGATAGGGGGTGGGTGTCTTGGGGGAAAATGTTGGCGGTAAAAAGTAAATGGGGGTCGGCCATACATTCTTCCCCTCTACGGGTGACCCCTGATGACCTATGGCAATTTCCCCCCTAATTTTGGCAAAGTGGACCTTTTTCTCGGCTCGTGCGCAACCCCTAATTTTTTTTTTTTTAAATTTTTTTTTTCGGCATTGTCATTTTTTTTCAAAAAGGCACGGAATAGAGCCCTCATCTACCAAAATATCGACACAAGGTTCACCCTAATGTACATATACCATATATGTACTTTAATTTATATATATATATATGTTTAATTTTTATAAGCGGTCAGGTCATCAAAACTATAAATCAAAAGAAACTAATTGAATTGCAATTTCGTTCTAGATTTCATTAGCTTTTAGGCGAGATTTGACAAAATGCTCTTCTTCTTATCGAAATTATCATATTCACAATGACTCACACTCATTCGCTTATGATTACTGAACACATCTTTTCTTTGCAAATTTCCGACGATTATTTTTCATCAACTCAATAGATGATTAAATTTAAGCAAACTTCGGAAAACCAAAACAACAACAATTGCACTGAAGTTTTCGTAAATTTCAGCATTTCTGAAATTTGAGCGCTTAAGTGAATACCCTTAATATCAACGAGTGTGAAGATTGTTTTTTTCTTGTGCGTTTATATTGTTGTTGTTGATGATAAATTTTTTATATTTAATGCGCTGTTGTTCGCATTTAATACACATTTTATGGAAACCGAACTCAAAGGACTGTTTTGATTTCATTATCTTTTAAAGAAACAAAACAAAAAAAAAAAACAGCAACAACAGAATAAACTCATCGGAACACACAAACAACAGCAGCGACTGAGTCGGCGCACATGATAGAGTGAGGGTTCTGTTTTGTTTTTGTTACAAATGCGTGCAATCGAGAGCGAGTGAAAGTGTAAAGCTTTATTTACTCTTCTTGTTTTGTTTTTTCAATCATGATATAAGAACCCAGGTAGCAGTCATAAGTGTTGATTTTCTCTTCTAAGGTATACCATAAGTTGTCAAAAACAGCTGTTCATGCAACACAGCTAAGAGTGAAGCAAATTAACATACACCCATTGGCTGCATTCAGCGGAAAATTTGCTACGTAGATGTTGAACAAATTTCGGTCTGAATGGTATGTAGCATAAGCACTCACACAATATGATCCCTGAGCGGTTACCATTAATATAACACGAAATTTATTAATGAAAATATATTTAATTTCGGCCTTATGCATGTACAGCTGCTAAGGTTCTTCTGTTGCTGCACTTTTACATTTTCAACAATTTTTATGTTTTCACTAATTAACACTTAAACTTTCGTTTTAGTAATAGTTTATTATATTTACAATGAAACAAAACATGGTAAATATTTGTTTGTGATTAAGAAAATTTTTGGTTAGTTGCAAACTCTGAAAAAAGACAATGGCCGATTGTGCTCGCTCTCTTCTTTGCCATGATATAATTATACTTGCTGCTAAATAACATCGAATTAACAAATTACTTAACTTCCACTAATAATCACTCACTGTTATTGCAATACTCACTATAAATAATAAAATAAAATAGGAAATATTTTATAAGCAAGTGTAACTTCTTTGCAAACTCTGAAACATAAACGATAGCGAAAACATAAGCAATAGACCTGTTTACCCTGTGTCCACATGTGCCAGTAATCACTTGCAAGTAGAGAATATATATTATCTTCGAAAAAGTTCGAAATTAGCTGCAAGTTGCTTTAGCGTCCACATATGCAAGTGGAAGTTCTTTTAAAAATGTCGTCGAACGCGAAGGTTCTCCCTGAAATTGCAGTATTGCTTGAAATGAAGAAGTTAGAAAACGAAGAAAACATGTTTACATGTTGCTTTTTCTATATTTTCTTCAAAAGCACAACAAAAACATAATTTTTATCCCCTTTTCTGACATTTACTTGCAGCAAGTGAAAAAAATTCACTGCTTAGGAAATTTCCGTACAAGTAGCGCTGC
Organism: Coremacera marginata; assembly: GCA_914767935.1. Classification (NCBI taxonomy): domain Eukaryota; kingdom Metazoa; phylum Arthropoda; class Insecta; order Diptera; family Sciomyzidae; genus Coremacera; species Coremacera marginata. The sequence goes on from OU612047.1 coordinate 78,340,227, forward strand.
AAGTAGGCTGCCAGTCCGAAAATGTGAGTGTGTTAGTAAAAATGTTTGGATGTATTGAGTTTTTCGAACATTCACTTGCACGTATAGTGGCTAGGTTAGGTACTTGATTGCAGTAAGTTACAAGCTGCTAGAACGTGTTTCCGTATTTTACCAGCTGAAAAGAGATGAGAAGAACAAGCATAAAATCACTCTCTCGAACAGGCTTGATATGAAAAAAAAGTAATTTTCGTATTGTAAATTTCGTAACTTTACAATAAATTTTTCTTTATTCATAAGCATATTTATACATACAGGTTTTAATGAAAAATTAAATAAGACCTTTAAGAGTTTATTCATCTTATTAATACCAAATTAAATAAATATATTAATAGGGTTTAAAAATTATAAGATTCAATTAAATTTGAATTGTATTGTATTATTGCATTCGTTTGTTAATTCTTTCCTTATGTCCAAATTATAACAAGACAAATTCTTCACTCTTAAATCAACGTTTGTGTGCTCAAAATGCCTCTGATTTTTGTTTTATTTAAGTTTATTTGAGAAAAAATGCGACCAACGTTTGCTGACGAATTAGGCTAGGTCAAAATTTTAAAAATTAATTTTCGCATAATAGAAAATGCCAAAGATTAACAATAGAGTTCAGCTACTACAGCTATATCGCACTTCCTCAGCATTAACCCATCTAAAGCCACTACCCAGTAATCATTGAAAATATCAATGTTATGGATACCCGTGACCACAAACAAGTTAATGTGGGAAAAATTTACCCACCAATGAATGGGTTGGGCTCAGGGACAACACAAGACGTAACAACTAACCATGCGTATACATAGATCTATTTACACAACTAATTTTAATCTACTTTTGAGTTGACCTTTTGACAAATTAACATCAAAAACGCTACAATTGTTAACAAAGGAACTCATGCGACTTAAAGGAGCAGTAGCCATATAATTTGTTCTACTAAATGGCAAATAAATTAAGTTGTTAGCGTTTCTACTGCTTCTACGGTTAGTGTTAAAATTTATGTGAGAAAGAAGTTCTGGAGAATCGAATACACCTGTTATGATGTAAACACCTGTATTAGCTGGTGTAAATATACGATATCTGCCGATTTCCTTCGATCACCTAAAGACTGCATTTTTAATAGTTTTAAACGATCCGCATAAGGAGGAAGGTCTAATATGTCAGTTCCACTTAAGCCCCTTAGAGCAAACTTTTTTTTTTTTTTTTTTTTAGAGCAAATTAGTCTCCTTTTCTGATTGAATAAACTGTTTTCCAGTAATATTCAATTTCTACTTATTCTTCTGAATCACTGAAAAGATAAGCAAACTCTAAATTTAAAACTTCAGAATCAAGACTTCGTTTTCTAAAACCAGATTAGGATATAGTTTGAGCAAATCGGAAAGTATTTTTAAAAGTCAGTATCTCTATTGGACTTATCGCATTTGAAAGTTGCTCTAACTGAAATTTTACCTCGACACCCAAATATTGCTGCCCCAAGCACACAAATCAAATTTGAATCTGAACATAAATCTCAAATTTTAAATTATAAAGGAAAAGCGATTTAACCAAAAAAACGTAATTTTTGACAAAAAATTGAAAGAAAAACGTCAGGTCATAATTGCAGCAAAACAAAAAAAAAAAAAAAAAATAGAAATGATGATAAATCGTCAATAATACCAACCCTACTTTATGCTAAATACCATTCAGCCCAAAAGTCGTGCAACAGCTACTTAGTAAATTTTCCGCTGAATGCAGTCAATGTGAATTAAACACGCTCTCTTTCTTGGCATTTTTTTTGGCAACTTATGGTATGCTAAGGAACTGCCACTTCTACCTTTATTCTTGTATCATGTTTTTCAAAAAGTAAAACAAAACTGATTGACATGAAGTCAGTAAAAGCAAAATAAAAAAATATTAGTTCTCAATTCTTGCGAAATTTGAGTCCTTTCTTAGATAATTATAGACAAAATAATTTGTCAAAGAAAACAAATTGAGTGAGTGTTGTTTTTGTTGTGAGCATACGCAAGTTTTGAGTTGCTATTGGTAAATGTTTTTTGTGGAGAAGCATTCATAACAAAAGACATGCGAAAAAAAACAAAACAATATCAAACATTCACTCTGTGATGCTTAACTGTGAAAAACCGTGAAAAATAAAAAGTTGTAACATGCTTTTTAACCAAAAAGGACCTTCAGGACAATCTAAAACGCTTCGTGTAATTTGTTTCGGTTTAAAAAAAGAAGCTGAGTTCCTCTTACATTTGATACCCAGAACAGCAGCCTTTTTTCTTCCATACAAAATGATCCGGTCTAATATACACGTCAAGTAAATTGAAAAAAAACAGGTGCGTCGTTGGACACACGAGAGAAGCGAAGCTTTTTATGTTACTGTCATTGTTATTTCAACGCACTTGTGGACAATTGTTTATTTTTTTCGCACTATGCAAAAACAAAAGCATGTACCAACAGCATAAACGCATTCACATCAAAAAATAAAATTATTAATTTGCCCACCGTGAGGATCGATCCCATGACCCACTTATTAATATGTCGACACTGTTTCCACCGATCCAAACTGCTCTGTTAGATTTTGGTGTTGATTTCATATTAAAAATATAACTGCAGCTATGTTAACAGTTGATGGCGCTAACAGATGGCACTAGCAAACTGAGGATGATGACCAGTGTTGTCACTTGCTTTAAAATTTGCAAGTGACAACACTGGTCATCATCATCCATCATCATTTTAAATAGTGGTAGGTTGAGTCTAAAATGAGTGGTGAATTTTAAAAAAACTTTGGAATATATTTATCTTCTTAAGGAAAAATTCGACTGAAGTCCTACAGCAAAACAAATCATAAGAAGTATACCATAAAGTAAGTTTTTTCACGCTGAATTAGTTTTATTGCAAATAATTCTCTTATAATGTTCTTAAAACAGTTCTAAAATAATGTGTTAAATGTAATAATAAATAAAATATATGCAATAAAATTTCTAAAATTTTAATTATAATGAAATAATTTTTATATAAATATATAGATTTTGGAAAAATGCAAATAGTGGGTAATAAAAGCGGTAGAAACTAAAAAAGTGCTAGATTTACCACAATTGTGGAAAAGTGGCAATACTGATGATTCTTGTAGCAAGTGGTTTAGCAACTACCCAAACCATAAAAATCTATTAATCAACTCTTGTAGCAAGTGGCTAAGCACCTACCCAAACCACACAAATACATTAATAGATTATTGTATGTACTGCAACATAACTTCAGTTGCAGTTAATACTGAATCAATGCTTCATCATAAAGAAGGTATTTATTTATTTATTTATTTATTTAGCCAAACAAGGCAATATACTTATTCTAACTTATTTTTCTAACAGGTTGTTGTTGTATTTATTATTTTTATTTTTTTATTTTTTGTTTTTCTCTCCTCTTTCCTTGTTTTAGGTGTAGAAGATATGCAATTCTCAGTGGGCGTAATCCGCCCACATGAATCGACACATTTTCAAAAACACGTCAAAAAGAAAAGACAAGAAGAAGAACGAAGGGGGAACTTATATACTAAGCTTACATACTAACAGATTTTATACACATAGTAAAAATATGTACTAATTTTTAATACTATGCTAAAATATTATTAAGATGGAAAGCTGAGTGGGAGAACAACTAAATTTTGTTTAGGTATGGGTGGTAGACGGCAATGTAAGAAGAGGCATTTGGATATGGGAGAATAGAGTTAATATTACAATGCGGTGTTTTACTTATTTAACATTAAAATTTTTGATTTACAATTTTTCTACAAATGCTAGATCAAGGAAATAGAAAAGGGATCAGAATGGTGAAAAGGAATTGGAGAAGATTCTGAAGTGAATTGGTGTTTAATAAGGGGGTAGTTATGTAAAGGAAAGTGATTTGGAAAGAGAACGCTTGAATCTGAATTTCGATATTGGCGGTGTACGGGGTGCCTTTTATATTTCGGGATTAGAGAACAAAAACAAATATTAATCATCGAAAATCACTTTATTGTTTTTCAAAATATTCTCCATTAAGATCTATACACTTTTGCATGCGATTGAACCAATTGTCGAAGCACTTTTGCCACTCTGATTGAGGTATCTCCAAAATATGCATTCTGAATGCCGCAACCGCTTCTTCGGGCGTCGAAAATCGTTGTCCACGCAGTTTATTCTTCACGGTTGGGAATAAAAAGAAGTCATTCGGTGCCAAGTCAGGACTATACGGCGGATGACCCATCAAATCGATGTTTTGGGTGCTCAAAAATGCAGTTGTTTGAGCCGATGTGTGAGAGCTCGCATTGTCGTGGTGAAGAGTGATCCGTCTTCGGCGGTTGGTTTTCCTGATTTCTTGGAAGACAACTGGCAAACAAATGGTTGTGTACCACTCAGAGCTGACTGTTCTGCGTTGTTCTAGTGGTACGGTTGCGACATGTCCATATTTTCCGAAAAAACAGGCGACCATTTGCTTGGAAGTGCTTCGTGCGCGAACAACTTTTGTTGGATTTGGCTCATCTTGACACACCCATACAGTCGACTGCTGTTTACTTTCGGGCTCATACGCGTAAATCCACGATTCATCACCTGTCACGATGTCATAGACGTGTTTCGAAGCACCACGATCGTATTTTTTTAGCATTTCCTTCAACCAATCGACACGAGCCTTTTTTTGAGCGATTGACAAATTGTGTGGGATCCAACGCGAACAAATTTTTTTGACAGTCAAATGTTTATGCAATATTGAATGTATGCAGGTCCCACTTATGCCTAAGGTTGCCTCAATCTCACGATAGGTAACATGACGATCTTGCAATATCAGTTCGCGCACAGCATCAATGGTTTTCGGAACAACAGCTGATTTCGGACGACCTTCACGAAATTCGTCTTGGAGTGAACTACGACGACGATTGAATTCACCATACCATCGATAAACACTGGTCCTTGATGGAGCTTCATCGCCAAAAATTGAATTAAGTTCATCTATGCACTGTTGCTGTGTTAATTCACGTCGAAAGTTGTAAAAAATAATCGCACGAAAATGTTCACGATTTAATTCCATTTTTAGACCGAGATGAATCTTTTAAGTTACTATAAACAACACAAATAGCGCTCGTATGTCAAAACGTTCTGAGTACGTATAAGCCAACAAATGTCAAACTTTGCGATAGAGCTTTCAGTTGACAGATTGCAACACCAGGGTTGCCAAATCCCAAAATATAAAAGGCACCCTACGTATAATGCTCGCTGATATTATTAAATATTTTACAACATCTATTCAAGGGCTCGTTCAATGCGTAAATAGTGTTGCGATGCGATTCTTTTAACAATTTTGTATACCTTGTTCGCCTTATTGGTTCATTAAATAGTACCTTGCTCGAGATGTATTCGCTATCGATGTTACCAGTAATAACATTGAATGTAAAGCATGAGCAAAGTAATATTCTCCTTGATGACAGCGACATTAAATTGAGGATTTTAAGTCTACTCTCGTATGGTGGTAAATTTGTATAGTCACGAGGATCGTATAGGTCTCTCAATGCAAAAAGCAAGAATTGTCTTTGAATAGATTCTAGCCTTTCACTATGCACTACAAAAGCTGGGTTCCAAATTATGCAACAGTATTCAAAGATTGGTCGTACTAATGTACAGTATAAGGTTTTAGTTACCCAAAGGTTTTTGAATTCTTTTGCACGTCTTTTTATGAATCCGAGCATTTTGTTTGCCCTGGATATGATATTATCGTAGTGAAGGTTAAAGCGCATCTTACTATCAAGAATTATTCCAAGATCTGCTATGTGGTTGACCTTTTTAAGTTCTACCTTATTTAGCATGTATCTGCTATATGTGATTACGTTTTTACGGGCAAAACTTATAACGTAGCACTTATTTATATTTAAATAAAGTTTATTTTTACTACACCACTGTTCCAGAGAAAAAAGCTTATTCTGTAAGAAAACTGAATCCACTTCTGATCTAATGTTATAGTATAATTTTAAGTCATCTGCATATAAGAGATGGGGGACATCATGCAAAACTTCAGATATGTCTGCAATAAATATGTTGAAGAGAAGTGGGCCAAGATGGCTACCTTGAGGTACACCCGACGAGACAACAATCTTTTTAGACAAAGTACCCTGAAATTTTACATATTGGGATCTTTCACAGAGATAAGACTTGAGCCATTTCAGCACAGTACCTGATATACCAAATTTTTCTAATTTCTTAGCTAGGATTTCGTGATCAACACGATCAAAGGCTTTACTAAAATCTGTATAGACTGCATCTATTTGGTGGCCCTTTTCCATGTTAGTAAGAATGTCTGATGCCATGATTGCAAGATTTGTGGTTGTTGATCGTCCTTTACGAAAACCATGTTGCTGCTCGTTTAAACACGGATTAATTATGCTCGTGAGTTTTGAACATATAATTTTTTCAAATAGCTTTGGAATTGCTGACAATATTGCAATACCCCTATAATTTTCAAATGATCTCTTGTCGCCATTTTTATAAATTGGCGTAAGATGACAAGATTTCCAAAAAGTTGGGAATATACCTGTATGCAAGGATTTGTTAAAAATCATATGTAACGGCGTAATTAATTGGTCTAAACATTGAACAAGTGAGATTGGTGGTATAAGGTCTGGACCTGGAGATTTATTTGAATCTAATTCTTTAATGGAATTGGTTATGTCACTCCATGTAATATTAATTTCACAAACCAATGTCGGTCTACTAGTTATACTGGCAAATGTAGGTTGATTTTGGGAAGTAGTTGAACAAAAGACTTCTTTAAAATGATCCGCAAAGAGATTACAAATTTTCTGTGAGTTAGATGAAGTAACATTGCCTTTAAACATTAAGTTTGGGTATCCGGTCGATTTCCGTTTTACATTTACAAAATCGAAGAATTTTTTCGGGTCTTCAATAATCCTTTCTCCAATTAAATTGGTGTAAAGCCTATAAGCCTCTTCGGACTTAATGGAAAACTCCTTAGACAGCTCTTCGTATCTAACCTTTACCTCATCACTTACAATGACGCAATTTTTAATGACTGTAAAGTTTATTTCTTTGATTTCTCAAATTTCTAAGATTTGAATCAAGCCACGGTTCCGATAGTTTATTTTTTTTTTCTTTATTTTTGGAACATGAGTATCAAATACAGAAAAGACTTTTTGATAGAAAGACGATACAGCATCGTCCAATTCTAGTGCAGACAAGTGGTTCCAGTCCAAACAATTTAAGTCATTTTTAATGTTATTGTAATCGGCATTGAGGAAATCGTATACAATAGAATTATTGAATGACTGTATAAAAGTTATGTTGTTAGTACATAACTCAGTAGTAAAAGCAGTATGGTGGAGGGTATTGGAAAATATCTGCTCAGCCTCACAGGTTGGACTAACCTTTACTTCGTCATATGAGTTAGTAAAAATCGAATCTATCCAGCGATTGTTTCGGTTTGGAGCAGGAGCAACTTGCTGACAATCATTACTATAAAAACTACTTAATAAATCGAAGTCGACCGCATGGGACAGGTTAATTGGAAGGAGATGGTTGTCATCGTCATCGTGCACAAAAGTTATATTGGGACGGTTGAAGTCTCCAAAAATAATAATTCTATCATCTTCGTTTAACGCAGCTGTTATTGACGTTATGATTTCACATAATTCATTGTAGGAATTGTGGGTTGAATTCGGAGGAATATAAATAACACCTATGTATACGGAAGCTTTTTGATCTAGCCTTATTTTGATTATTTTGTGCTCAAAGCATTTGGAGGAGCAGGTTACAATCAATTCACTAGATAAGGAGTTATGTGTGGCAATTAAGACACCGCCTCCTCGAGACAGGCCGCAGCTTGCATAGTTTCTGTCATTCCGGTATATTGTCCAGTTGCTATCTAGAATTTCTTCATTTTTGATAGCGTCATTCAACCACGTTTCCGTAAAGACAAAAACATTGAAATGACAAGATTTAGCTTCAACAAACAGTTTATTGAGTTTGCCTCTCATGCCACCACAATTGTGGTAGGATATATTAAAAGACGCAATTAAAGGTAGTGTATTTCGGGAGGCTGGATAATCGGACATTGCTTTAGGATGAGAGTTAGGGACAATAAAAATTTTTGAAGTTAGAACGAGCTCTTTGTAAATGCCATATATACTTTGAGCTAGTATGCGATGCAAATGCCGTGAGGTCGTTTTCAACATCAGTGGGTGAAATGTTGAGGCTTTCATGGAAGTTAATGAAAATTTTTTTCAGCTCGACAGGGTCGGTAGGAAGACCTTCTTGTTGGATGGATACCATAGCACTTGTTCTTGTTGTACCTTCAATACAGACTGAGTCAGACTTATTATGTAAATAAGACAGGTATAATCGAACATTATCATACAACCGACGGTCTCTTAGACGAGACATAACGAAACCATCTCCACTACTAACGTCAGCGAGATTTTTTGTGAGCTTCGCATTAGGTGGCAGAAGAGGATCCAGAAAGGCTGGTGTAGCATTAGTGAACGTTTGAGTATTAGTGCAAGTAATTAAGGGAGGAGGTGTGTTATTGGAGGGTGTGATTGCTGGTGAACACGTTGCAGTAACAGGTTGTGTCGAAGTAGGCTTAGGTATGACTATTGCGGGCTGTGGGGTTGGATTTAGTGTATGGGAATGGACGAAATTAGGATATTTATATGAATAAGTTTTATTTTTTTCGTCGTTATTGAGGTTAAACGAAACCCGTTTAACTTTAGGATAAGGGAGTTTCGACGATTGAGTAATAGGAAATTTAGAAGAAGATAACAGTTGAGAAGATAGTTTTGACTGTGGAGAAAACTTTGGGAATAAATTTGTTTTATATGACCAGTTTTGATCTTGAGCTGGCTTTGAGGGTGTTCTGGCAGGTGGGCTTATATTATTTTTATTACTATTAATATTAGTAGGCTTAATAGATTTAATCATAGGCTTAGTGATAAGCTTAATACTAGGTGCCTTAACTTCCGTTTTTGGTTTTTCCGTCCATTCAGTTATACGAATGTTTCCTTTCGTTCGCATACCTGCACTAGAAAACATCCACGCATATGCCTTGGGTATATTAAATTTAAAACTGCTAACCTTGGATCGTTTTGACGACTTTTTGTGGCAGTCTGAGATGGTTAATTTGTACTTCTTTTTGAAGTAATTTTCTACCCAAGTTGCATATGTAGTTGTGGGGAAGCCTTTAACGAACAAAGCAGTGCTATCACTTTGGTTTCCAGTCTTCAGTTTTTGAATTCTGTGATTCCATTCTGATGTGGTCCAAGAGGTTCCAAAGTGATTAATTATTTTCCGAGGTGCAGCAACAGGTGGTTGTATTAATGGTGTGGGTGTTGGTTGGCTAGGTTGCGAATTTGGCTCAATGGGTGTAGTATAGAACTTCCAATCAAAGGTTTACGTGTTCAAATCCCCACGGCAGGCGAAGAAATTTTTTTTATATTTGTTATATTAAATTGCCTTGTTGTAAAAAACACAGAAACAAAGAAACCATATAAAATTCTTAGAAAAAATCTGTCGAAAATTTTTCAGATTTCACTCCAAGCAAATCACAGAACGGGGCGTAAAAAGCTTCGCTTCAAACAAGCATGTAAAAATTACCTTTCAACATCTAAAAATAAAAATTATAACTTGACATTTTGTATTTTTCAACCACCAATTCTATACTTCCCCTTAAATTATGGTTTAGTTTTAATTAGTTTTTTGCATAAAAAAGTCAAGAACAATACTAATTAGTATATTTATTTAACGGACATAACAAGGAACCACAATAAATAAATGCTTAGAACCAAAATATATTCAAAAACCTCAGATGCAAACGATATCAGATGAAAAGATAAGATTCCCGTTGAAAATAGTTTTCTCTTCGAACATAAAGAAAAGTAAACAACTACAATATTCATATTAAAAAAAATTTACCAATTCGTTGTATCAAAGAGTGGATCCGCTGACTTGATAAGTATAACCAAGGTGGAAGTGCTTTTTATCTATCAATCAAAAATTGGATATCAGTATAATATAAACAGAAACCGTATGAGTACGGTCATTCGAAAGTGGACAAATATTGACACAACAACAACCATAAAATATTGTCCTACTAGGTCGGCAGTCAACAATATTCACTTTCATCGCTTTGAACAGCAGGG
>OU612047.1:78355415-78361916 GCA_914767935.1 Coremacera marginata
TTAACTTTTTTTGCACTACGACCCCCAAAACTTTGCCCATTTTATATTTTGTAATTAAAGTTCATAAAAAATCAATAGGTCCGTGTGAAGAAATTTTTTAATTCCACTCATAGGAAAAAAAGTTACACGCGCTTAAAATTTAAATTTTGAGCTCAAAAATTAAGTTTTAAGCGCGTGTAACTTTTTTTCCTATGAGTGGATTTTAAAAATTTCTTCACACGGACCTATTGATTTTTTATGAACTTTAATTACAAAATATAAAATGGGCAAAGTTTTGGGGGTCGTAGTGCAAAAAAAGTTAAAAACTGACTTATTTTATTGTAGATGACCTCAAGGGTCAAAGACCTCTCACTACGGATTGTTAGCATTTTTAAGATCTTTCTAAAAATATACTTTTTTTCAAAATCGGACATCAAATAACCGAGTTATAACAAAAAGACCATTTTGGTTGTTAATGTAGACCACTTAAAAAAAAAATTTTTTCTGGTCTGAAATCCTCTCAATAGGATCTTTCAAAAAAGTCGGTAACAAACCAAACTTTTTTTGGTGACCCACCTTAATGAGCACCTTAGATAACAGCACTTGGTGAAGAACTCCGACATCCCCCTCTCGACTAACGTTGTTCACTCGATTCACAACCTGGTTTATTTTCTCGGCTACTTCTCGAGACGCCTTGAACAGTTCTTGGTTTATTTTGTATTGCTGTTCGTTATTTTCGATTATGCCTTCTTGACTGTTTAGAACCATATTCCAATCAGTAGCATCCGGCGAACCAGCAAGCCATTTCCACGCGGAGCCTAGCCAGTCGATGGACCTTGATCGTCTTATCTTGGGATTCTTTAGTTCATTAATTCTCTCTCGTGTTTGTCTTAGGTGAAATGTCAGCAGCAGTCGCATTTCTTCATTCTTAACCGCATTGCTCACCAAACCCTCCGATTGTTGGATCAAATTTTCATATTGTTGAAGATTGATCTGGTGTACTATGCTGAATGATCCACTGGTAATCCAGCTGTTACCCTCACGTATGGTAACCACAGGAGTTTGATACTTCATTATGCTTATCCCGTGAGTCGAAGCGGACAGCAACACCAGTAGCGGCCTAGAAATAAAATAAGCAGAGTCGCCACTCAAGGCATGTCTTATTAAATTGAAATTATAACCTTTATACATTTGTGTTCCCCCTTTTTTATATATTTATATATTGTGCAAAAGTATGTATCGATAAATATCCGCTCTCTGGCGTATTTAAAAATCAAATGAAAAATAAAATAATCACGCTTGGTACATGGCAAGGAGTCGAACCCTGATGCAAGCATCCACCACTTTTGCCAACATTACGGTCTGCTTTCATATATTATTTTCCTGTGATAGATTGACAATTTTCTTGGTAATTCATAAAAATTTCGATACATTCCCCAATTTTTCTTAGATTATATATATTCTTTAAATTCTTTAATGATTTCCTTCTTTTTTCTTTTTTTTGTTTGCGCATATTTTGCGAATATTTTCTTATTAATTTTCATACGATTTTGATATTATTTTTTGCTTTGCATTTCCTTAACAATGCTTGGTCGCATAACGGCGATCATATTTCTTTTATGTACTTTTTTCAAGAACGTTTGCTTGTAATCTGGCATTCCAACAGTCGCGCTGTCTGTTGATATATTTTTTTTTTTTTTGACAAGTAATATGAAATGCATTTGAACAGATTATTTTCTGTCATATATTCTTTTTTGTAATATAAAATCCATTTGGACAGATAATTTTTATGTATTCTTTTGTTTTTTTTTTTTTTTTAGTATGAAGTGCATTTAGACAGACCATATTTATCTGTTATGTATTCTTTTGTTTTTTTGTGTAATATGAAGTGCTTTTGGAAGGTTAAGGCTATTTGCAGTGTAAGTGACTTATGGTGACATAAATTTTGATTTTACCCAGGAAGCATAGGTTTGATTATGATCTTCGTTTCGGTGAAAGATTTTTAATATGAGCTTTGTGTATTCTTCTGCCGCTAGCAGTTATTATCGTTACCCTGTTATCTCTCTCTACTACCTCCTTCTGATACAGAGGTCTATTTTTTCCTTTAATTCTTTTAATTGCTACGAAAACAATATCACCCTTGGAATATTTCCTAGCCGTAAATCTTTTCCGATTCGTTCGATTATTTCTAGCTTCCATGTTTTTCTTTATCATTCCTCTTAGATCGTGATTTATTTTTGAACGGATATTAACCAAATTTTGGTAATTAACCCGCTGTGAGCGATTGAAAAATATATCTGTGGGTTTTCTTTTTGTTATAGAATGAATCGAGTTATTGTATCTGTCCACAGATATATATATTAATTCTTTCACCTTAAGGGAAGGATATTCAGGTTTAAGGCAACGAAATATTTCCAGCACCGTAGAATGTAACCTTTCCACCTGTCCATTTACCTCACTTCGACCCGTCGGTGTCAGATAGAGCTTAACTCCCAAGGATTTAATGAAATTAGTGACTATTGGGCTTAAGAAGCTCTTTTCATTATCTGTGACCAGAATTTGAGGGACTGTAAAGTAGTGTAAAACTTTTATTAACTTGTTTCTAATCTGAATAACTGATCTATCTTTCAAATGGAAAAGTTTAGCAAATTTGGAGAATTTGTCAATTATAGACATAAATATTTCGTTTTGAATCTCCATAATGTCCATATGGAGTATCTCACAAGGGTATCTAGGATTGGGCGTAGGTTGGAGTTCTGGTACGATTGGATGCCTGTCGTATTTATTTGCGTTGCATATTTCACACGACGCCACGTATCTTCTTATGATGGCCGACATCGCAGGGAAATAATAGTTTTCTAAGATTTGTTCTCTATTTTCCCTATCATTCCTGTGCGCTCTTCTGTGTTCGTTTTCTACAATAATGAACCGTCGTTCTTCATTCGCCACATCCTCAACTATTCTTTGTGATACTCTGATTTTGTACCTAGAAAAGTTCGCTAAGTAGATATCCTGCAATAAGCCTAAATATTTTTCCTGAATTTTTATTCCATTTATAACGTTGGGATTTAGTCTTGCTTTTAAGTTTTCGGTAATCGTTGCTCTATCTATAGTTTTTAACGTAATGTAATGCCTTTCATAGCCTGGATGTGGTTGTTCAGTTATAATCACATCTTGGTTACCTTCTCTGAAAATTAACTGATTCCTAAATACGTTCAGGGGCGATTCTACATGGGGTATTAGATCTGAATTGTCTTGTTCGGCACTGTGCATGGTTGCTGCAGAGGACTCGGAAATTGAAGGATCTCGATGGCCCTCACTAGCTGTTACTGTTGAAGATGAACTCCCACCATCCTCGCTCGCTGTTTCTGTGTTCGATTCATCGCTAATTCTACCTTGTCCTGGGATAACTGAAGTTGACGCAGTCAGGTGATTAATCTCTGTTTTTAACCTAGAGAGAGCATCTGCCACGAAGTTAGATTTACCCGGTCGATAAATCAACTCGTGATCATACTCTTCAATGCGAGCTTTCCAGCGCTTGAGTTTCGCATTATAATTTCTTGCGCTCAAGGCGAAAGTTAGCGGCTGATGGTCAGTATAAATCTTCACCTTTTTTGCTCCGTACAGGTAGTTCCTTAGGCTATCGAGAGCCCAGACTATGGCTAGCAGTTCTTTTTCACTAGTAGCATAATTTTCTTCCGTTTTGTTCAAAGAACGTGAGACATAGGCTATAGGTTTGTCTTTGCCCAATTCTCCTTGAGAAAGGACTCCCCCAATCGCATAATTAGATGCGTCTGTCGTTAAGTTAAAAGGAATGGTGAAATCTGGAAAAGCTAATACTTCAGAAGAGGTTAATAGGAATTTCAAATTACAGAATGCTTGCAGTTCTTCGTCATTGAGTGTTATTTTAACGCGTTTTGATTCGCTCGCCTTCACTTTTGAGTGTTCGCCCCTAGTCAGGTTTGTCAATGGCTTGGCAACTTTAGCGTAATCACGAATGAAACGACGATAATATGATGTTAGCCCCAAGAAACTTTTCAAGTCTTTTAATGTCTCAGGCGGGGAAATCCTTTGGATAGCCGTTACCTTTCCCTTGTCTGCTTTAATTCCCTCTGCCGAGACTACATACCCTAAGAATTCCACCTCTTTCCTCATGAAGCGTGTTTTTTCCAGGTTAACTTTTAAGTTAGCATTATCTAAACAAGCAAATACTTCTTCGACGTTTTGATGGTGTTCATCCTCATCTTTCCCGAATACGATGATATCATCGATGTACACGAAACATCTTTTACCGATGTGTTCTTTTAAAACGTCATCGATCATCCTTTGAAATATTGCCGGCGCGTTCTTAAGTCCGAACGGCAACATTTCAAATTCGTATTTCCCGTTTAAGGTCGAAAATGCCGTCTTCGGTATGTCAGACTCTTTCATTCGAATTTGGTGGAAACCAGACGTGAGATCTAGGGTTGTGAAGAAGCGAGCATGGCCGAGACTAGCTAGTGTGGATGTTATATCCGGTATGGGGTAGGTATCAGACACGGTTACAGAATTGAGTCGCTTAAAATCTATTACCATACGATATCGCTTTTCTTCGGACGGACCACCTTTCTTGGGCACAACCCACACAGGAGAGTTGTAGGGACTTTTAGACGGACGGATTATTCCCACTTCTAGTAGTTCCTTTACCTGTCTATCTACTTCTTCTCTCATGGCTACCGGGTACGGGTAACTTTTCGAGTATATAGGTTCATCCGTCGTCGTCCTGATTTCTGCTTTAATTGAGGTATGAACTCTCTCACCCGTTTCCAATGGACCGAACAAATTTCTATACTTTTCGATTAGATTGTAAATTTTCTTCTTAGCTGACTCGGAAATTCCTTCACCAATTGTTAGATTAATTTGTTTAGAAAATCTAACCCTTAGCGGGATACTTACTCCAGGTTTTATGGTCAATATATTCTTCTTCCTATCTATAAGGGCCTCACACTCGCGCAAGGTATCGTCGCCTAAGATTCCATCAAAAGAATTAAGTCCAGGAAGAACATAAAATGTGACCAGGGTATTGTTACCACTTTTTTCAAAGAATCTTCCAACGATTTTCCTATCTATTTCTACGTCGCCTGCAGCACAATGAACGATGAATGGGGATATTAAGATAATGGGACTTATGGCTAAAGAAGGCTTTATAAAATTTTTGTTTGCTCCCGTATCAATAAGGAATGATAAAATGGAGCCTGATTTCGTAAGATACTCTAGGTAAGGTACGCCACTGAGGCATCCGTCATAAAATTTGAATGGTCAAAGTTTATGACTTCTTCCACGTCATTGCTGTCATTTTGAATTTGTTCTTCTTCTGCTACAGTCGTGAAAAGCTTTTGAGATTTGTTGGGATAATTCTCTGAGACCGCACGTCTCTTAAAGGAATTTGGAGCGGACTGAGGTCTGTTCATATAGTTTACCTGTTTTGATTCAACCTCGGTCCTCTCAAAAGCTGGTCGGGAGGACCACGGCCGTGACTGAAAATTTCGATTCGAATTATAGTTCCTGTTTGCCTGGTGGTACTGTTCGCTTTGTGGCCTAACAAACGGTCGTTGCGGTAGGTGGTTAAATCTACGTGGAGGCAGAGCTGGTTTTTCATTCCAGCTGGGCATGTTATTAATTGGCACTGTGACCCTATTAGAGGAGTGGGTGTGGATAACGTTATTCCTTAATGTTAGGTTTTGCATCTCGAGGCAAGAAGAGTACGCCTCAGGCAAGGTTCGCGGTTTCTGGATTATCAGCATTCGCGAGAGATCGCCATTTAGGCCACGAATGAAAACGTCCAGTGAGCGGTTCCTATATGTCTCGACAAGCGCACAAACCGTTTCTTGGGAGTACGCTTCAGTTTTCAGCTTGTTTATTATGAGGGAGAGCTGGTGATTAACTGATGCGTAGAATTCATCAATATTTGAGGTTTTCTGGGTCAGTTGATTCAACTGATGTTCCAGAGTGCGTATGTCACGCTTGTCCGCATAGTGCAAGGTTAGCACCCTTTTTATCTCGCTCCAATTTTCTTCAAAGATGTTATAAGAGATTAGTGCTGAATCGGCACTTCCTCTTATTTTTTGTCGAATATGGAGTAGGATGGCCCTATATATGGGCTTATCGCGCACAATTTCGTAGTCTTTCAAAATGGTCTCAACACAATGAACCCATGACACATATCTCGTTGGATCCCCCTCAAAAGTCTGCAACTCTTTTACACTGTCAGGTAACCTGCTTATATCTCTAAGTTCGGCTTCATTTTGAGGACCTAAAAGCGGCATATGACCACTTTCCACTCCTTCGACTATCGGAACTAAACCTCGAGCTTCAAGGCTGGTTATTCGACCCTCAAGATTCTGTGGAGAACTTTTTTCTAACCTAGTGAGTCTCCCCTCGGCATTGCGCAGTTGATCTAGCGCAGCGTTAACTGCCCCCGTAAGATTGGTTACTGCTTGTTGTACATCTTCCATGTTTCACAGTATATAAAAATTGTGTATA
>OU612047.1:78364616-78367116 GCA_914767935.1 Coremacera marginata
GATTAAATGTTTAAGTGAGTCCTTCGCCACATCACAATCGGAAAACAAAAAACTTTTTATTAAAACTTCTAAGCAACTGAACAACATTGCTCAAATAACAGAAGATGCCAATAAGGCTTTGGAGAGTTCATTGAAGACCACCCAATTGGGTATAACAACTATCTCCAAAAACATAAAAAGTTTGATCGAAGTGGTTGGTGACAATAAATACTCTGACATCGAGACAGCTCTGGTTGAATTAAAAAAAGATACTTCGAATATTAAGCCGCTAACTTCCTCGTTTGCTAATGACTGTAAGCAAATTAGCGAGAACATCAAATATCTGCGAAGCGACATCGATGGATTGATGCAAAGCTCGATTTCCTCGACTCCATATGTGCAACAACAAGACCCGCTACTCCCAATTATATTTGAACAAATAACTGAAGTCAGCAACGAAGTCACGGCAACTCGCGTAGATCATGAAGGTGTTAACGATTTGCTGAAACACGCTTCATGTAATATTGAATGCGTTTCTGAAAAAATTCAGCAGCAATCACAATCATCTTCTCACCAGCAATCAATTCTAGAAGAAATACTGGAAACATCTGACACAGCAAATCCTTGCCGTTCTTTTACATCTCTCTTGCATTCACCAGCCCTGTCTTCTCCTTCATCGCCTACATCTCCCCGGAAAACAATCACGAACCAAACTGATCTAAGCCCAGTTGCTGCACCTCATAAATTAGTTCACCACTTTGGAACAACATGGACACTAGCTGATTGGGAAAATAGAATAAAAAAGCTAGCCAGTGGAAATGCTATTGATAAAACCTCACTATTCATTAAGGGTCTGCCTTTAAGAACAAGTATATCCTGGGTCTGCAAGCTATTCAAGAATAAGTACGGCATTGTGATTCCAAATGATGACTGCGAGAAAACTTACATAAGCCGCAAAAAAAAATGCAGAAATTTCAAAATTAACATTCCAACAAAATTTGCCTGGCTATTTTCTCACACATCCAGTCTAGATGGCGGCAAGGCTGAAGTTTCAATGTGGAGTGATAAACCTAGGACGCTGCTTAAAACCTCTAACACTAAGTCTAACTCTAGTTCTATTTCTAATAATACTAATTTTAACTCTAAGTCTAATTCTTATAATCATAATAGAAATTTACCCAATTCACATTCTAAATCTGATCCCAATTGGAAACTTAAAACTAATATCTTTCCAATCTTCACTCCGCAGCTCATTCAAAGCATAAAATCCAAATCTTCTAACTCGAAACAAGCGAATCCCACACTTCAGCACTCTCACCCGAAACGGGTCTCATTTAATCTTAATCCTAATTCACACCAGTTCACACCGGCAAACAAAAATGAGAGTAATATGCTCCAGACACTTTATCCTAACTTTGTACATTCTCATACTTTAAACCCATCTCCTTCTGTTCCAATCACAAGTGGAGCCCCTAATCAACCTGGTAGTTCCACTTCTTTCATCGACCCTCTTCAAACTTCAAACTAACTTCGAACTCTTGTGTTGACACCGAGAGCAGATATGCCCTATCTCGTCTTAGAGAGAACAGTGTCTACAACAATGTGCGCCTCTACCTGGCTAACATGTATAAAGCACCTGTCTCTACTTGTATAGAAGGCAAAACCAAGACAAACCTCAAAGTCTTGATTCAGCAAGAAGGCTTACCTACCGATGTCAATGAATTATGCCATTTGTTCACCAGTTTCCACGTGCAACTTGGCTTGACAAGTCAACAAGTCAAAGAAGACCTTGACACATATGGTGCTCATGTAAGGTCAAAACATATCTCCTATCTTCAAAAGACCCGTAAAGAGCAACAACAATATTATTCCTAACCAGCGTAGTGAACATAATCAAAACCCTAATCGCAGCCCAATTAGTGATTCCCCGTCAACGACTGCTCTTCGTATATTTTACCACAATTGTGGCGGTATGCGAGGAAAACTTAATAAACTTTTTGTTGACGCGAAATCTTGCCTCTTCCAAGTACTAGTTTTCACCGAAACATGGTTAAACGATACTTTCAGTAACGAAGAGATTCTTGACAGCAATTGGACAGTTTATCGAAATGATCGGGACTTTGGCCACACAGGTCTCTCCCGTGGAGGTGGTGTTATGATTGCAACGCATAACTCTTTAGAAAGCGAGCTTGTTGCAACAACCTCTCACACACTCTGAACACCGTATCATCAAAGTTCGCTCAGGGACCAATATTTTTATTTACATTGTTGTCTTTTACATTCCCCCCTGTTCTATCGAAACAACATACAACGATTTATGTGAAACAGTCCAATCGTTAACCGCAACCTTAAATGAGGAAGATAAAGTTATAATTTTTGGAGACTTCAATCGTCCAAATATCTCATTTATCGTCGATGAAAATGACAATTATCTTCTTCCGGTTAACCTTTCAAGCTCGATAGACTTTAATTTACTTAGTACCTTTTATAGCAATGACCTACAACAAGTTAATCCAACCCC